>RSEF01000017.1:2323816-2346985 GCA_003993805.1 Himantopus leucocephalus
AGGAGGAAGGTGTGAATTTTACAGAAAAATATATTAAAATTTGAGAAATCACCAGAAATAATGGACTGAAGTGAGCAGCAAAACCAAGAATCTAACAGCCACGAAGACCCCTCCTCCTCCTCCTTCCCAACGGAGAGGGCTTTAATTGGGCGAACTTAATAAAGAACAGCCAGTGCTAACGATGCCCATCGTTATGGGCAGCACTGAAGATGGGCTTTACCATGTGATAAACTGTGGGGTTTAATTTGGATTTTACCCTGAAATCCGAATAGGGGCTAATCTGTCTTCAAGGTTTATGTAATTTTTTCAGATCCTGGAGAACTTGTTTGCCCAACATGCACGTACTTAGTTCTTTTCATCTTCCCTCAGAACTCAGTTTTCAAACTCTTTAATGGCTCTTCTTGCTTTTTTCTAGATTTCCTTCAGCTTGCATGCAGCTTGCTGGCGCAGCGTATCGGGGTTAAATCATGTCTTACTAATCTCAGTCTGGATTTCAGTTTGGTAACTGGCATTTTGCTTGAGCTGGAAATACACCATTAAAAGAAAAAGGAGGGGAACTCCAAAAAAACTAGAAAGGAAACAGAAAAAAGAGATGTCCTTATAGGCAGGACCTTTATGTGCACCTGCCCCTAGAACGACGGCGACAGTCCGGGCTGGTGGTGGGAGGCGGGACGGAGGGATGTCGNACGGCGACAGTCCGGGCTGGTGGTGGGAGGTGGGACAGAGGGATGTCACCATCGCAGCTCAGAGCTGGCTTCAGTCATGCACCGTCACACCCCGGCGAGCTTCACGCAGAGCAAGATGAGCCTGTGCCCCAGCGAGACCTGGCAGTGCAAGTGTCAGGCAGAAAATTAATTAATTTTTGTAGTGATCTGCAGTCTCTGGGTGGAAGGAACTGCAGGAATGTTATTAAGTGGTCATCTGCTAAAGAGCGTTCTTGTGCGGAGTTAGGGACGGCTGCCTTTGTAATGACAACGGATGTTCTCTGCTGTTCCTTTGAGCTATCGAATCCAGCAGAATTGCCGATGCGGCAGGGAGAATGTAGTTGAAGCTACAAATTTTAAAGAGAAAGTAAAAACTGCACCTGGTGTTTAGAAGGTGCCCAGAAAGAAAAATCAAGAGCCTTTGAATTTATGTGATTTTAATACTGCTAGAGAGTCCTCAAGAAGAAAGAACTTGAAGATACCTGCAGAATGAAAGGAAAACCTTCTTATTTGGGGGCCTTATTCCTCAAAAGATTCATATTCTGCAGACAGCCTTTCTTTACAGCAAGCTTCCAAACCGTTGATAAATTTACTGAAACAGCAGTTGAGAAATACTGACTTTGTATAATCTTCCAGCGGAGCTTTCTTTCATGGCCTGTCTCAGGTTCTTCATTCACTACAGTAAGAATTTACTTGTTAGAGATTTGCTAATATCTGGAAAGGAAAAAAAAAAAAAGAAACTTTAATGCTAGCAAATTTTTTGATTATTTTTCCATTGTTTCTTTTTCGTTCTAAAGGAGAAAATGTTTCAAAATTATTTCAGTTTAAGGAACTAACACCAAAGTCAGAGCAAGGAATTGTTTATGCATATGTTATTGAGGATGGATAAATCTCTACGACTTCCTATTTCAAAGCTGGATGTCTGACTGTCTGCTCTCGTTATTTTAAGCCTAACTGTTTCACAGCGTTACCTTTGAGGGGCAGAGGTAGACTTGTGGCATGTCACAAAGTCTGACAGAAGAGCCTGTGACTGCTCTCACCCTGATTTGTGGTTATTCCCTGAGTGTGTGTGATGCTGACATTGCCATCGGCGGGTCGGTGTTTATCCTGCCAGGATTTTACGATCTAAATCGGCTGGCTAGATAGTTCGAAGGAAGCTTAACCCAGATGGCTGTTGAAAAGGAACCAGCTTGTTTCTTTACCTTTTGCCCCCATCTCAGTGCTTAAGACCCTGTGGTTTGAATTTGAGCAGTAGTTCCCGTGTCATTACACCAGGTAAATAAATCACAGCTATTCTCTGCGGGAACCTGCAATGCCAACAGAGGTTAGAAACCCCCATGATCTGCGAGGTGCGCAGAAGGCATGAACACAGCCGTCTTTCTGATCTATGCTTGAGTCTACAGACTACGCTTTAATGTGGCTCCTCCTTTCTGTCTTCACCCTGTGTGTCTGCAGTGATTCGGCCTAAGGAAGTGGGAATATCTGGGGTAAAACCGGTTTGAGCAGGACCAGTCAAACCCAGTGTTGCTTATCAGACTTACTGTTTCAGAAAAGTCACGCTGGCAAGCAGTCACGAAGGATTTAGGAGTCTGTCTCACACGTTTCAGTAGGATGTAGGTTTTAGAGTGCTTTTACACGTGCAGGTCTGAGATAAATGGGGCTCGCTTCACCCCAGCAACGTCACGCTTGTCATCGGGTCTCTCCCTGCCCTGCCGTAGTCTCCTACCCCAATGCTAAGTGAGAAGAGGAGACCCAAGAGAGGTAAGAAAGCTTTGCGAAGGAGATGTAATGATGGTAAAAATGCACTAAGTACTTGACCAAACCTTTAATTTCTCACCTTGACCAGCTGTTGTTGGCACCAAGACCCTACCCTGGAGTCCTTGCAAGAAATTCTGCCTCATTTTAATGAGTTTCCAGTGTTCTCGCAGCACGGCGGTGACAGTCGCATATGACTCGTGCCTTGGGGAGCTCTGGTTATTGTCGCTACATGACAATTACTCTGATTTCTCTTGATTTTCTGCACCAGGACGAGGAGGAGATGGAGGAAGCCACCAACCAAAAGCTCGCTCTGCAGAAGGCCAAGGAAGTGGCCGAAGTCAGCCCCATGTCTGCAGCTAACATTTCCATAGCCGCGTAAGCATTGTTTTATTATTTGGGTATTTTATAATTCGGTTTCTGTTTTTCAGTGTCGATACATGTCTGTTCAAGCGGAGCATCCCATAGTACTCCTTTTATACCATCTCTGTTACTGACAGGGCTTTGGGTTGACTGAATACTTCAGTGCTGATCACTTAACCGTGAATTTAATTAACTATTTCTTTTAGTTTGTTTTTCTTTGTAATGCCTCATCTTTTGCCTTGCTATAAACCACTGTATTTTAGAAGGATTTTTTTAAGCTGTCCTGGGATAGATTTCACCAGGTGAAGTGTTAACATTTCACTTCGGATTTTTAATTATGAGTGGTATGGGTGCACATAAGCCATTAACTGTTCTTTAACAAACTCTGCTCCGAGAATTTAAATGCAAAGGCATGCTCCGAAATACCAGGCTGAAAAATATGCTTGAATGCTCTTTCTTTGCTGTTTGTGAGAGTGCTGGGCCGAATAAAATCACGTACGTGAACAGTCGCTAGTTTGTAGCTAGAAACATCAATTTGCATTTTCAGATGCAGGCTTTTCTGCGTGGACGCGGACACAGGCACAGATTCTGTGATAGCAGAATCCTTAAAAAAACGTTGCCTTGGGGCTCACCCTTTCCATAAGTACTGATCTAAACCGAAGTGAAAAATGATACGTAGGTGGAAATACTCGTGCAGATGTTGCTGAGGTCAATGGGGAGCTCTGCCTGCGTGGAATTACGGGGCTGTGTTTGAGACATGCCTACCTTGCGCGGATCTACTGAAAAGTGTGCTCTTCTTAAAGGTTCCTTTAACTCTTCTGGAATTTTAGCGTCAGGTCTACCAGCACCAAAAAAATTCGGTCGTGCATTTTACTGAGAGCTGCTGATGTTTTCCAGACCCCTTTTGCAGGGGGGACCTCCAAAGGGCGGAGAAGTTCAAGCACAGAAGAAGAAATTTCCTGTTCAATTTTATTGCAAAGCATCTGAAATGCAGCAGGATCCCTGTTTGTTCTCTCAGTGTAAATCTCTTGAGACCCCAGTTACTGGGAGTTAAATCCACTTCATCAAAGACAATAGGCCAAATGGAGCCAGTTCATTTATGTGAAGGAAAAGAATATTATTAATTTGACTCTTTTACTCTTCTTAACATTTTATTTTGCCATTACTGCTTTAATCAGCTCCTATTTATGCTGTGTCTGTTTGTTGGTTTTAACTATAATCCTTTTCTTACAATGATTTCCTGTCCAGTCTTGAAAAGAAGACAAATGAGAATATTTGCTCTTGTTCTTTGATGAATTTCCTGGTACTGTTATTTTAAAATGCAAGATAATAAGGCTTATTTTCTTCTTTTTAAATCAAAAGCACAGCACATGTGAAGATTTCTTAGAAACCAGAAAAAAACCCACTTTAATGGAGCTAAGATTTCACGCCACACTGTTAGTTGCTTAAAATAACCTTATTCCATGATTTTTCACCAGGCTTTCACCTGGTTTTCAATATCACAGGGCCAGTTTTGTGACCAAAATTGAAAGTGAGTACGAAATTGGGGATTTCTGCTTATTTTGCCTCAAATTGTATCTGCCCAGATCCCTACCCGCAACATTTGTACAGGCAGGTAATTAGGCTGACAAACGAGCACATCTGAAAGGGCGGTGGCTCTTTTCCACGTCTGCTACCCACGGCAGCACCGCGCGCGCCGTGTGGGAGCCGTCGTCTCGCAACCGTCGTGTGACTTCTCGTTAGCGCTGCTTTAGCGCCAGCGCGGTTCTTACAAGGCGCCGCTCGCAAAGCTCGCGGGGCTTTGGTTTGGAAAAACAATAATGCATTAAGGTCCCTAGGTTGATGAGCGAATGGATCATGCCGTAGAGGAGAAGGCAAGGGAGAAGTTAGGTGTTTTGTGAGACAGAAATAGGCGTATGGACAGATTGCTGTCTTATGATCCTATAGATATTTAATGAGTGCATGCCAAAGCAGTTTGTTTAATACACAAATACATCCATAGTGAACTCCAAAGGGGCTTAGCAGCTACAGCTTTCAGGCTTACAGCACCTATCCCTTAGATATCTCCACCCAATACAGCCGGGCTGACGATAGCGACCCACGGCTGACAGCCAGACGTGTCCCGCTACTTCACCTCTTACGCTCGTAGGCTACACGGCGGTCCTGAAGATGGAGCAGATGCCGCGTTGATGGCAAGACTTGTCAGATCAAGGCTCTGATGCGATTCAGAGCTGGACACGCTGAGAATTAAATAGTGNCGGCGGTCCTGAAGATGGAGCAGATGCCGCGTTGATGGCAAGACCTGTCAGATCAAGGCTCTGCTGCGATTCAGAGCTGGACATGCCGAGAATTAAATAGTCNCTGAGAATTAAATAGTGCTGGGCATGCTTGGAAATGGGATTTTTGGCATATGGAAATAACACCACAAAAAGCAAACGCCTGTAGAGCTTGGGTACCCCTAAGTGGGTGGTGAGCAGGGGCCAGGAAAAACTGGGACTGAGCTACCAAGGGCCTGCTGCACAGGTGGCTCTACCCAATCAGTTTATATTTTTATTTTCTCTTAAGGAATAATTTTCTAGTTTTATAATTTGATTTTATTTTCATAACCTATGAAAATGGCTTTCTGTAACAACTGGCACCTATAGCATGGATCGGTGTTGTGAAAACATCAACATTTTCTCTACATCATCAATCAAAACAGGTCTCTCGGGTTTTAGCAGAGGGCACCGTGACTCGCGTTTCCTTAGTCACGATGTTCGTGTTCCCGGCGCGCTTGTCCACCTCCCACAGAGGTGATAAAGCCGTCCTAGGGCTGAGTCTGGTGAAAAGTCGTGTCAGTTGTTCTGCTGCTTCACCGGCGAGGTGCTGTGCTTGCTGTTTTGCTCCTTTCCCTTGCCAGCCCTACATAAGGGCTGAGAGCGTGTTATCTCCCCCTAAGCCTCCTTCGGGGCCATTCCACGCTCTGCAGCGCTGTCTCTGCTCCTCCACCTCCGGCATTTTTCCTGTGCAAACACAACGTGCACGCGCAGTTTGTATGCTCCCGTGCCTGCAATGGATCTGCACCGGTTCTTCTGCTCTCCTCTGCCGTTCAAGCCGCTCTTCACAACTCACCTCCAGGAAATGTTCCATTTATTGCATCACTTGCAAAATGTCATTTCCTAGGCAGAAGAAACGGGTTGCTTATTTAGAGTGTCAGCCCGTTTGGAGGGTCCAGAGAGGTACCTTCACCTTTACACACGCGATAGGCTGCTGCGTGAGCCACAAATTGCTTTGTGGTTGATAGATGGTGAAGCGCTATGGTGTCATGGGGTCTGTTTTAATAATATACTCATTATTACAGTGGCGTCGAGATATCATCTATCTTGCAACTGACTCAAAGTGCTTTATTACAATATTCTACCTGCACTTGGTTTGTAGCTCCTACTTCATCAGTCTTCCGGGATTTCCATGGTGTGTCTTCTGCTCCACCAAAGGGGCTTAACGGGAACAGATTTGTCTGGCCGCAGTTTGTTTTTTCACCTGGTGAACTCTATCCTGAATGGGCCTTTTGGTTTTGTGGGTTTTCAGGATTAAAAGCTAGGACGGTACGTCGTTTTTGTCATTGTTGCAATGTTTGGTTTAAAGCAGAATATGTGTTTAACATGTATTATTGCATTTTAATTTGAGCCCATTGTTTCATTCTTATTTTTGTGATTTTTTTTTTGTTTTTTATTTTTTTTGTTTTCTGTTTAGCATTTTCCTTGCTTTGTTGTTTCTGGAGGTGAGTTTCTGGGTTTGTTCGGTTTGCCCAGCGTTGTCTTTAAGACCCTCTGTTTCGTACAGCATTTAAACCGCTCAGCCTCTCGAGCTGAGCCACTGTACGGACCGACGGGTCTCTACAGCAAACCATTGGTGCAGCTTCCTCGGCAGCCAGAACGGAGGAGGGGGGAAAAGGGGCCGATTACGCAGGCGGTGGATGTGCAAAGCACTTTGCGATGCCACTGTCGAGGTGCCAGCGGAAGGGAGAGCCATCCGGCTCCTTCCCGTGGGTCACACCAAGACCCCAACCCAAACGTGGTTTTATTTTCTGTATTTGCCTGAACTCCCCGCGTTTGGGTTCCTCCTCCACCTTTTCTATTCCCGCCGGAGATGCACCAATGGCACGTACAAAAGGGGCTGCGCTAAGCACACCCAGCCCAGCGCGGGCCAGCAGACCAGCCGGAAAGGACACGAGCTGCGGCTCACCTGGCACCCAGAGCCCATGTATTTTCCAACGGCCTCTCTTCACCTTTTCTTGGGAAAAGTCTTAAGACAGCAATCACAACAGCAAGCGAATGTTCAATTTGCCAGGTAGTTACGCTGAAGTCACGTTGAGTGAAACTTTCTGAGTTTTGTTACTTATGGGTTGGTTTTTTTAATTCCATGTGGTAACGGGTTACAGTTGTAGCCGGACCCAAGGAAATTGTTTAAGCATCGGTATAGGGTATAAGTTCTGGATGGGAGGAGAACTTCCCAGACGTGGTGGACGAAACTTTGTTGAGAGTGGCAGAGACAGTTCGCACGATGTTGGCACCAGACCTAAACACGGTCTATAGAATCGCCCACTACCGTTTTTCAAAGTTACACGTGCTTCCCAGGACAACCTTCCAACCTCTAAAGACCTCTTCCTCTCCCCAGGCTCTGACTGGTTTCTGCTGGTCCCTCACACAGTTGTTCAAAGCAGTTTGCGTTTTAATTGCACGCCCGCAGGTGGATACTGCCTGTTAATGTGAGCAAGTTGACTACTTGTTAGAGAAGTGCCCAGAGCGAATAGAGGTGGCACATCATTTCACAGCGACTTCTCAGAGTTATCTGTCCCTTTTGTACAGGTCTGGGGATGAAGGCGGGGCGGGGGGGGGTAGGGGGGTGGGGAGGAGTTGCTCTGTTTCTCCAGGACATTTTCCATCTCAGAGGTTCCATACTTTCCTTTTGTCTTGGGAATACTGTGGTCTGTTTCCAAATCCCTGTTGGGCTGTCGGTTCCCAACAGGACCCAGCAAGAAGCGTGCCTGAACACCCAGCCCATAATACATCCCCTGCTGGGGGATGTGTAGACTGGAAGAGGTGTTCTCCTTCTCTTGCTGCCTTGTGACTTTTTCCCTTTCTTTTTTCCCCTGAAGTGTGTTGATGTGTGGGGTACTGTGATTCCTCCCGTTAGCTTACCTTTTTGCCCTTGCTGTTGGCGTAACGGTGACTCAGCTACACCTAAAGACACTCTCTTGTGCTCTGTCCCTCGCGGATGGTAAGTAGCATCGAGCAAAGCTCAAGTACTTCTGTCATTTTGATTTGGCAAAAGAGGCTGTCTTTGCTTCGTGGCTTTACGCCCTGCAGCGCCAGCACAAATTTAGTCAAATTTCTGGTTTCCAAAAAGCGGGCTCCAGCAACGGGAGCAGAGGAGTGAACCTGGAGTGCTGCAGGACTTGCATAACGTCGGCTGGCCAGGTTACAAGGACACTTGGCAGGATCAGAGAGTGGCCTCTGTCCTGCACTGCACCAAACGAGGCGGGGAGAAATGCAAAGGTTCATTCAAGCCCTCCCGCCCGGGGATGTTGAGATCTGCTTTCAGCAACTCAAAGCAAAATTTCCCCAGGTGTATCAGGTTTGCGTGGCAAGGTTTCTCTCCCCTCTCCAGCTGAGGAGGGGAGGGATAGAGCAGCTTTGGTGGGCACCCGGTGTCCGGCCAGGGTCAACCCACCCCAACAGGTATTGCACAATGTTGGTGCTGACTTTCAGGCAAATCAGGGCAGCCCAGTACATTCTCCTCCATCGCGAGTTTTCCACCTGTTCTGCCCAAGAAAATGCATTTACGCAGTCAAGGGCTTGTTCTCTGCAGGTCTCAGCTGCTGTCCTCGGGGGTTCAGCATCCAGCCAGCGAGTGAAGGGGTCCCCAGGTGGAGCAACCTGGAAACAATAATTTTCTGGGCAAGCCAGCGGGGTACACCAACCCCACTTTGACTCCCGCTCCCGTTTCCTTTGGCACGGTGCAAATGTAGAAATACTGAAGTTTAGGCAAAATACTTTACCTTGACTGTTCAGCAGATTATTTGCTCCAAGCAAAACTTTTATGATGCCTTTCATAACTCCTCTTATATTCACTCTGGGTTTCTTGACCTCTGGATTGTTGTGTTATATACTCGGCCTGGGCCAACATAATAATCCACTGATTTTAAGTAAACGTATACTTAAAACTGTACTGATATCCAAAGAACATTGGATTTTAACTGGACCTTCTGGTTTGCTAGTATTGATTGGCAACAGATTAAAACTTTCATGGAAGCAGGAGAAAAAATGCTGCAACTGAAAAGGCACATTCGGGAGGTGAAGGGATTTTATTTTCAGTCTTGGGGAGGGTCCTTTGGATGGTGTAGACTTATAAAAGTTATTGTTTCTAACTATGAACAAATTAGCGCCTCAAGCCAAGATCTATCAAGATATTTAGAATCCTGTTTTTCTGTAGATTCCCTGCCAAAGGAGGAATAAACTCTTTCTGTGTAATCCAGCGATTTCCACATTTAGACCCCCCCACGTATAATGGTGTTTATACAAACACTGGGTGGAGGAGAATCTACGAAATGACTTGTGAACTGAAACAGGCTCCTTTCAATAATGTGTAATCCCTGCCTAAGCTGCAGCAGACCTACGGTTTTTAGACAGAGCGAGCCGTATTCGGACAGCCCGAGCTCGGGCACATCCCCGTGCCGGTCAGAGGAGAGAGGTAGGTGGCTCCGAGGAGCAGATGCGAGGCAGGGAGCGAGGAGAAGCAGCCTGGCACCAGCTGCCGGGGGTTCAGATGGCTTTTGGCTCTCTGGACACGGCGCAGAGTCCTCCCTCCGGCGCAGGGTCCTCCCTCCCTCCAGCCCATGGTCGTCTTCCTCGTGTCACAGGGCCAGAGCGGGAATTAGCATCCTGCTCCCGCTTGGAAATAATTATTTGCAGCCCAGCTGTAAAAGCAATCACCACCTGTTTCTACAAAGACCTCTACCCTGAGGTCCTAAAGATGACTTCTGCGGAGGACTTTCATTGTGTGAGTATGGCATATGGAGGCATAAAGTCTTGATATCATCGTGTGGCTTTTGGTTCACCTTTTAATTTTTTCCCTTTTGGTTCCGTTTTTGATTCTTTGGTTGTTTCCCTGTTAACTAGAAGGTGGTGTGTCTGTGGCTTCCACACTTTCTGAAGCTTGCCTGGTCTCCTACCAAGATGCACGCTGCAGTCTGCGTTCGATAGGACACAGCCTGTATGAGTCTCCTCCCGATGTCTTTTATGGTTTCTCTTCTCTTCTGTTTTTTTTTTCTTTTCTCACTTTTTGTTTTCTTTGTTTGTTTTGTTTTTGCATGTGCAGTTTTGTAAAGCAAACTCGAGGTACTGTATCTCGCAGCTCGTCAGTCTCCAGCGTAAATTCACCGTGAGTTGCTCTCTGTTACGATATTCAGTAAATGGATTTATGATATATATCTCTATATTTATAAACCTCCCTCTTTCCCCTTCCCCTGATACCTTCACTCCCCCCTTGTTTTTTTCCAAAAATCATTCCCATCATTGTGGAAAGCCTCCAGACCAACATACGGTGGAAGGACTGGAAGGTGTGCGACATTGCCATATAATGCTTGTGATTTGATCGTGAGCAACTCTGTAGTGTTTTGTACATTGACTGTGATTTTTTTTTCTCCCCTTCCTTCATTTTTCTCCCATCCCCTTAATTATTTTCCTTTTTTCTTCCTTAACTATTTTCCCTCTCCTTCCCTCTGCCCTCATTTGATGGTTCGTCTTGTTCTCTACGTGTATTTTTGTCCTCTGTGTTTATTATGCGCTGGGCTGATGGCTTTGATGTTCCACCAGTGTTTGCACTTATGGTTCAATAGGAGAACGGGGGCCCACCATGAGTGCGCTCTTGAATGAAAGCTGGAGGAGGACTAAAAGAAACTTCTGGAAATGGGGCCCAAGTGAGACCAAATTGGAAAACTGTGCACAAACTTCTTTGGGAAACTTATACTCCTGAGAGCACTGGCTATGCCCGTGCTCTCTAACCTCCTCCAGCTGGAGCTTCAAGCTACAGATATTGCAAAAGCGAGGCACTCGGCAAGCTCCTATCTACTTGTGGTTGAGCGAACACGGTGGTAGACCTTCCATTCACTCCACGCACTTCCTAACAAACAAATCTCGCTGGCTTTGCTGTGAATCACGGGTGCGCTTTGACACCGATGCAGGTTTGTAGGAAACACCATTGTTCCCTGCCGACTAATACAACAAAACCCGTCATCAGCTTCTCATCAACCCATCGTAGTGTCTTTGCTTTGGGTTATACATTTTACCATTTGACGTTATCTTTCTTCTTTAATGCTTTTGGAGAGACAAGTAAGTGCCCTTCAAACGCGCGTGGGTTTGTCCTTACGTGCACCATAGCCGGTACCAAAGGCACGGGGAAGCAAAGGAGGTTTCCCACCAGCTTCTTGACATCGTCCTCCTTCCCTGGGTGTTTTGAGGGTCCTTGTCCATTGGTGGATCTTAGATGTGTTTGTATTAAAGCTACGTTGCTACGATGTGTGTTTAACTTCTGTGACCGAAACAGCACTTTTGCGACCAGCATAAGTAGGTGTGACGTGTCTCGGCTAAGCTCCGAGATCTCACAGGGTTGGGACAGTGAAAATGATGCAGAGTAGACCGAGGCAGCTTTTGGCTCATTTCTTCCCATGTGTTTCTTGGCTGCTGGGAATATTGACAGGAAGAAAGGTGTGGAGAGAGGTCTGCTGCCCTTCGGGTCTCTCTCTGCCTGCCTTGCCCCAGCAGGAGAGAGGGGTGGTTAAGGAGGTGATGGGGGAGAGGTGTTCCCGAGCTGCCTTCCCTCCCAACGCTTGAATTCACTCCAGCAGAAGTTGTACCAAACCAGTCCGAGGCAGTGTTTGCACAATTAGGAATAAAGCCTTGAAAGAATGAAGAATTTGGCCCCTTTTTCCAAACTTCCAGAGACAGAGCTGCCTTTTAAAAGGACAAAATCAAACTGCAGGTACTAAACCCCCCTTGGGAAGGAGGACTTGCCCCCATTCGGAGGCGTTTGCCATTGAGGTCTGTTGCTGACTCCCCGCCAGCAATAGAGACAGTATAATAGAGGCTTCTTTTGCTGATATGACTCACATCTGTTCTCTGAACAGAATACATTTTTACTGCTAAAAGCTGTAACTGAGGATTCTCATCCTCTTTAACATCTCTATGCAGCGTCTGGGCAGTAATTTGTAATTTCCTATGCAAACCAGGGCTGGTTTTGATAGATGAGCTGAGTGTGCATTTTCTTCTCTGTGGGTATCTAAAGGGCATTTCTCCACTAAACCCCCTTGTTTTGATTAAATAAATGTCTGGACCCCGTAGCAGTGTGCAATGTATAAAAGTCCCAGCCATCACAGAGCATCAGCAGAGCCCCCCTGGAGTGCAAAGACATCTGAAGGTCTTATTTACTCAGGATAAATGTCATGGTTAGAAACACGTTTTTTATTTTCGATTCATATAGATAAACGGGAACAACTCCTGTTAGGGACCTGCAGGTGCGGTGGACTCCCATTCCCTGGATGAATATTAGCGCAGGTTCAGGATGCCTTTGTATCGTTCTGTTTCTACCCGCTGTGAGTGCTATTGCTGTAATTATACTGAATAGATAAATGGGCTAATTTTTGTGCACAGATGAAAGTTGAACAGTAATCTATTAACCTAAAAGAGCTTTTTTAAAAGTGCAAAAAAAATAAAATCCCTGTTCCTTTTTCTCCCTTAGGTTTCTCAAACAGCATAAAATACTGTGTGCCTTTATTGTCAGTAACAACCAGGATCTGCAAAATCATCTGTTCTGAAAGAACAAAACTTATTCAGAAGTATTTTGACATACGGAGAGTTGTTTTTTTCCCCATATTCTTTCTTTGATTATTTTCCTAAAAAAAAAGAAACAAAATTCTAAATTATTAAGAAACTAAGGACAAAATACTGGAGCTAGTTTCTTAAAGATAAGTAAAAAAAATAAATAAAATCAATTTTCTTGTGCTAATTCCAGGCTTTTGTGCTATAACAAATTTATGAAACAAGCAATGCAAGCAGTACAAAATCCATTTTTAATTCACTGAGGAGAGGTAATTAAATACAGATATGCTCTATTTCTTTAAGTAGATCGGCATTTATCTAAAATACATACTGAAATGGGCAACTAATTTATATGTGCATAGGCGATGACACACAGCTCAGTGAATAATTATGTTGTTTTTTACCAGTAGTATGTATTTAAGAGTTATGGGATCTTGAATTTTCATACAAATCCTTCTTCCATTGCCATGGCTGATGAAATCCAAACCAGTGCATTTAGTAACTTGAGGTTTTCATTGTATTGCTATTGTTTATTGTTTATTTCTAATAGGATCCGGAGGTGTCAGTCATTGCTTGGACATGAAAAATGGCATGTTCTTAAGGCATTTTCTAGAACGGTAAATAAATCAAAAGCCAGTGTTTCACAAGCTGGGGACTTTTTTTTTTTTCCAGAAGTGCTGAACACCCGCACCTGCCACAGATATTTTATTTTATTTTCCAGAACAAAACTTGTTTTTCTTTGAGCGGCTCTTTCTTACCCACCCCAACCATCCCGGCACGTCTCTGCCGCATCCATCCAGCTGTAGACAAGCTGATAGCCTACAGAGGGAAATGAAAAAGCTTAAATATCTTCTACCAGGCTGAATTTGTCATTTGCCATCCAAGAACCCAAGTAGTTCTTGATCTCTTATCACTTGCTTTTCTGTATTCGCTGTCTGGGCCAGCTGCTTTATTTCCATCCTCGTGGTGCAAAAAGGGGGCTGTGACTTCATTCCCTGGTGTGTTTTGTCTTGGTTTTTGTCAAAAGCCTGGAGCTCACGGTGGAACTTTGGCCGTAGCTGAGTCTGGTCTGGGCCGTTGCAGCGGAATTGCCAGAATGTCCTCTGGAGAGTGTGGCACAAACACTTCAGAGGGGGAAAAACCCCAAATTAAAGTCAGTGTAATTTGACTGGATTTTAGGAGAACTTAATGGTTCCACATATTTAACCTTGGTGTGGTTTTTTGTTAAATCAGGCCATAGCGATGATGGCTTTTAACTTTCATTTCTTTGTTTTATTCTTGACTCTCTCACCCCGTTAGTTATTAATGAGGTTGCAATTACTTGATCACAATTCATAACTGAAATATCAAACAAAGGGTCTGCAAAGGGATCTTGTGACTGACGACAGCAGTATAACTTCAGACTGAAAAAATATTTTCTGCCATTTTCTTGAGATCACGATGTCCATAAAGCTAAGCCTCATCTTCGTACTTCTGGGATTAGTATGTGATGGACTTTTATCGATAACAATTAGCAAATTCTTCTTATTAGAGCAATAGGGAGCAGCACGCAGGATGGTGAGTTACGGTTGAGCGAAATCATTCTGTTCTTCTTACGAAAAAACTCAAGCTGGAAGCAGGAAAACTTTTGCTTCGTTAACAGCAGGAAGCATTGGCTTGGCTGAAGGTTGCATCGCTTCGGAGCTGGACGAAACCAAGCGTCGCAGCTGCCTTCACGCTCCGCGCAGCAGCTCACAATGATTCCTGCCGCTCTTCGGTGGCCACGGACACCTCAAGGGAGCTGTAGCAAAGAGTTAGGGCTTTTCTGACTTTTGTTCTGATACACCCCTGGGAGATTTGCTGGCTCTACGCTGGCCAAAGGCGCTGGCCAAAGGCACTAGCCGAAGGGCTCGCGGCTGCCGAGCCGTGCATGCCCACGTGCCCAGCGGCTCCCCAAAGACCTGCGGTGGTGCTCGGCCCCGGCGCCCTCTGGCATCTCAGCTTCTCCCTCCTGCTGAGGCCAATTAATTACCCGCCGCCAGCACGTTCTGTATCCGCAGGTCTCCAAATTGTCTTAGAAGGAGCCAGGTAAAGGGAGTGGGAATTCAACCTGAGGATGATGATATTGAAAACCATAAAAATGTTGCATTTACTGAACTTTCTTGCTCTAAGAGGTTGGCATCTCTTGACAGTCTGAAAGGCATTTCAAATTCCAGTAGCAAGTGTCTGAACATAAGGATGTGATGTAAGGCCAGTATTACATTAGGCTTAGACCACATTCAAAATTTAGAATTTCTGGCTAATAGACACGAGGAGAAATACTACGAAAGAAAATGTTTTCATTCTGAGAAACGGAAATAAAAAAAATGCTAATGTATAGAAGCCAAATCAAGTTCAAGCATAGTATTGGAAGAGATTGGGCAACGTTTTCCATGAGTGGGCTTGGTTGGTGGCGTTTGGGATGCACAGCGCTGCACCAGTGCACCTCCCGGGAGAGCTCCGGCGGGAGATGGGGCTCAGGAAGAAGAAAAAGGTGTTAAAGCATCCAAGCAGCAGCTCCCGGGGTCACTGGCAAAGCAAATGTAAACTCTAGTGGTGAGTTCATCTGAAAGAAAATAGTTTTCTCGAATCAAACAGAGAGAAACCACCCCGCTTCGTGCGTGCCTGCCCCGAACTAGAATGCCTCGTTGTATTTTCCAAGTGGAAAATTGAAACGCGGAGAGAGCGTCTCCAAGTTTATGAACAGAAAATAGGATTTTAGCAGGAAGGTTTTTTGCATTGCGTTTTCTGTTGGAACTGTAGTTTAACAAGCAATGCCCTTTCATCTGTAATCGGAACATATTCTTTCGTACCCACAATGTAACGTGGAGGTATTTTTAACTTCAAATTATCACGTTCATAGTCAGCTTTCATTTGTTATTTGCCAAAGCAAAATTGTAAGGCTTGCATTTATGCAGCTGATTAAACCAGTAGTTTTGGGAAGCAAAGTGCCATTAACTAAAGCAGTGTTTTAAAAGGTTATGATAACAACATCTTTAATCATTAAGGAATACCCTAAGATTAGAATATGACTAAAAATATGCTTTCCTTTCTTGAACAGTCTAAACAGTGACTGGTTGCATTTTTTACTTATACCAATATTAGTCGCTGATTCATTAATATGAATTTTATTTGATCCTACATGAATTTTATGGTTTTCTTTCTAGCCACAGGCAGGAGCTGTTTGAATGCTGGCTTCTTAATCCAGGCGAAAACAGCGGAGCTACTTAGAGAAGCGTGTTAACAGTAATATATATTACAACATTTCAAGCCCAGAGGATCTGAGAACTGAGTATATTGCCAATACTCTTCAAAGAGTTCGAAATATTCTGTAGACAGAAAATAGGGATGGGAAGTAATTGTAAAGAAAGTGAATTAACATTAATCTTTGTACTGTGTCTGTAAATCAGAGGTGCTAAATGCAATTCTCTTAATGGATTCAGAAGGATTTTAAGAAGCAAACGGTGAACAGGATTTCAGATAAGGACTTGGCTTCATAAATAGATAGTTTTCTCTTGTGGAAAGAAACATTTGTTATCATAAAGCCTCATTTTTTTTATCGGTTTGGACAAGCCATGCTACGCTGTGGCATATCGTGCTTGTACTGTAGATGGTTTGTGTCTGCCCCAGTTCACGCGGCACTCAATAATTAACGGGACCAAACGCTGGAGGAAGCAGAGGAAATGATTTTGCCCTGTCTGTGTTTTTCCATCTCTTCTGCCATTCTTTGTTGTGTGCGTAGGCACCGTGTCCTCGTAGGCAGGCAGTTGTAACGAAACTGTGTTTTGGTTTAAGGTGACGTTCCTGTTATGCCATAAATAAGTGCCAAATCTCTCCTCGGCGAGGAAGTGCAGCAGAGCAACAGGAGAGGAGAAGCTGTCACATATGTCCATGTTCAGTTGCTGTGGGAACTTGTAGAAAGCGAGAGTTGGATGAATTTAATTGGACAAGCAGAAGACACATTCCCTCCAGTTGCTGCCGCTTTGGCTCTGAAAAACCCTAAACACTGTCCCCAGAGGGACCAACCTGCTCGGTTGCTTTATTTCCGTCTCCTACAGCAGACTTCATGCGCACTGTCACTCGCTCCTGATGGTTTTGACTGGTTTGAATACGATGATGAGCTTGCAGGCAGGCTTCACATTTTCCTGATTGCGTTTTCACTGCAGTTTCTTTTTCTGATTATTTTGTTGCTGTTGTGTCTTTTCATGTAGCAAGAAGGAAGGATGCAGTCGGTACTTCTGAACCTCCCGCTCTTTGACTTGTTAGGAACCGAAGCCGGTGGGTGGCTGTGGGGTGCAGTCTTTTGGCAATCACCCCCGCTACTTGTGTCAGCGTTAAGGATGCATCTCGTTTCTAGACGCTGAGAAATCAGAGTCTGTAACTTCAGTGTCTGGTTTAAGGAAGGGGTTTTAGCGAAATAGGCTTAGTTAATATGTGCGTTACTTGGTTCCTCCAGGTTCTCAGTGGTGTATGTGTCTGGCAGCGCCTTCCGTTTAGCCATGAGTCAGGTACAGTGGAAGCTTTAGCACCTCAGAGATAATTTAAAGGCTGATATGTTTGTGGTATAAAGGAAACCCAAGTAGAAAACCCCTCCAGAAGGGATAAGTCCTGTGTCAGAGCCAGCAGGTCCCGAGCATCTCCTCACGGCTGGGTGATGAGTGCCAGCCCCGCATCCGCAACCTTCCTCCTCGCCACATCCAGTCTGATTTAGGAGATTTTCTTTATATCTTGGCTTTGACAGGCTCAGCGCAGGCACTGACGGAGAGGCGGCGTCCGTGAAAGTTGCCTGATGATTTATTGCGTGTTTTGCTTTGGAGAGTCTCTGCGGGGAGGATAGGGCTTCGCGTCCCACCCCCGTGTGGTGCCTGTCCCGTGGGAATGGAGCACAGGGGGCGTGGGCAGTAGGCGGTTGGGCTCTTTGTGCTCTTGGTTTAGAGATAAATCAAAGGCTTCAGTCAGCGTAAGGGCAGTTTCCCAACTCTAACTCGTCATTACTAGTTATCCCTTCAGTGTTGACAGCTCGCTCTGGCTGTTCAAAGCACAAAACAGAAGCCGGTCCCTGCCCCGAGGACTTTCATTATGAAGTGAGAAATGTCCCCTAAGAACAAATGCATTTGGTGGCAGCGCTTGGGGAGCTCAGACGTGCGCGTACACGGCCCTCAGCTGCCTTGTTTGCCCCGGCCTGGGTGCTACAGAGGAGGTTCATTTCTGTAGCCCAGCTCGGTTTAGCTGAGCTAGATCTGGAGCGCTGCAGAGAGGGGTACTCCATCCAGCCCGGAGGACGCGCAGGACATGCCGGGACACCCGTCCCAGGCAGCTCTGTCTCTCTGTGCCCATCTCTGCTGACTGTGGAGAGCTGCAAACGCAGAGCACGTGGCTTCCCATGGGAAATCCTCGTACTGGGCGGCAGGTCTGGGCAGTTGGACGAGGCTTTGCATGTTACCCATCGATTCCATCTAAAACCAAGTAAATTTGCAACGCTATCACTCATCAGCAGTCTTTTGTAACGTTGAACCAAAAAGAAACGGCAAGTTATTGCCTGCTGTGATGCGGCCGTTCATCCTTGCGGCAGGGACAGCTTGGGGGGTGCTCTCCCCTACTGCTCTCCCTTTGATGTGGGATTTTTGGTGAGTGCGGCTTTAAGCTATGTCCCCAGTACCTTCTGGTATCATTTATGTTTAGAACCGGGACTTTTGTCACCTGTTCTTCTGCTGTGGTGTCAATGGGGCACTCAGCTGGTGGAAAATTTGTCCAGAATGTGCCTCTCGGGAAAGAGGGATGTAGACTTTTAGTTTTGGTGATTAGCACTGCTCAGTCTGATTTCTAGATTAAATCAGATCCCTTCTCATCTGCCTGGGTGCCCTCATCCCATCTGCAGTGAGCACTTAAGTAGGTTTTTTTTGCCTCTTTAGCAGCGCCAGGCAGCACCACCCTCCCTAAAGAACCGATCCCCCGGCAGAGCTCGGAGATGCAAAGCCTTTCCGACAGCTCCCGCTGTGCTACATGCGCCTGTCGGAACGCTGCCTCCCCTGGGGTCTGCGCACGGCGACAGACCCTGACAGTCCCAATCAGCGCATACACACGCAAACGCCGCTTTCCTCTATTGTCAGGGGAGCCCAGAAAGTACGTAAGGAAACTGCGCCTGCCTCCCTTATGGGCTGCGTGTTGAGTGCTGGAGGTCGGCGAGCCCCACGCGGCCCCTCCGGCTGCGGAGGTCAGCGGAACGTCTGGGAAATGGAGACATCTGAGCAGGCTGGTGGGAGGAAAAGGATTTTCCTCTCTTTGTTAGAAGATGTTTCATTAAGGAAGAAAATGGGTGCTGAGCCTCCACCAGGCTAAATCCAGAACTCCAGCCCGGGGGCCAGTGGGTTTACTTTGATTTTATGCATAAGCAGGAATTTGACTTGCAATCTTTAGGAAGAAAGAAAAAAAAGTCTTCCCTTCCTGCCTTGGCTAGGTAGGGTGACCTATTTGTATGTGGTGGTCAGAAACCAAGCGCTGTGCCGAAAAATCAAAGCATTAAGGCAATGCCAAAGGAGGTATCCTCATCGTAATAGATGAGAGAGACAGACAGAAAAGAGCAGGTCTCTCCAGGGGATAAAGGTGCTGTCATCACGCCTGCATCTACGTGTGACTCTCCCAGTCCCTGGGGCCTTTTCACGGTACACAGAACAGTTTTCCTTTCTTACTTGTACTTTTCCAGACTGGTGACGCTTGGGATGGATGGTCCATCCTCACTTCCGAAGGATGCCGCGGGCTTAGACCAACAGCCCTCCTGCGCCAGTAGCCAACGGGGCAGCGCAGCCCGGGAAGTGGCCCCTCTGGCTGGTGTAAGGGAAGGGGCTGGTGGCCCTCAGGCTCAGACCCACAGGGGCAGGTTTAATTTCCCCTTGCTCCTCCCGCCAATCTAACTCCTCCAATTTGCTGCTAATTTGCTCATGCGGACATTTCTAGGTGGGGAGAAGGGTGCTGTTAATTTTGGGGAAGGCTTCTGGACTGTTGGAAAGCTCTGGCTGTGCTACGTGATTTTTGTGCGCAAAGACTTTAACCCTTCAGACTATACCTGGGGCTTCCAAGGGGGATGGCCAGCTTTTCGAAATCAAGATAACTCCTTTCCAGAGGGCCCCTTTCATCATGTCTAACGCGCGTGGGGCAAACTAACACTGATGATCCTGCTGGCTTTCCCTGCTCATGTTCTCCGCCAGCCATTCTCTCTCCATTCCTATAATTTCTTTGGCTCAACCCTCTAATCCCCCGTCTCAGCTGAAAATTTCCTCTAATTCTTTCTTTTTTTTGGGTTGCTTTTTTGGTTGATTGGTGCAAAGTTGGATACTAACTTCTCACCTTCCTCCCCTCCTTAGCAAGCAGCAGAACTCCTCCAAGTCCAAGTCCGTTTGGGAGCAGAGGACCAGCCAGATCCGGATGCACAATTTCCGCGCCAGCTGCGAGGCGCTGTACAACGAGCTGGATCCGGAGGAGCGGGTGCGTTACGCCACCACCCTTCACATCAGGCCAGACATGAAGACTCATTTGGATCGGCCGCTGGTGGTAGAGCCGAGGAGCGAAGGGAGGAACAACATCAGCAAGCTGAGCCCCGTGGACGTGCAGGAGGTGGAGCAGACCAAAGTCAGCTCCACTGATGGGGCAGAAGCTCCGCGAAAGCACCACCGGCATCGGGATAAGGAGAAATTGGGAGAGCAAGAGAAGGGTGATGTGACCAAAGATGAGAACGGGGAATCTGGCGTCAACAGTAAGGAGGAGCGGCACAGGCAGCACAGGAGCCGCAGCAAGGAGGTGGAAGGAGGGAGTAAGGAAGGGAAAAGTGATCGCAGCAGGGGCCAGGAAGGGGGAAAGAGGCACCACCGCCGAGGGTCAGTGGAAGAAGGTGCCGAGAAGGAGCACCGGAGGCATCGGACTCACCGGCACTCTGCCGAACGGCAAGGCAAGGAAGGCAACGGGACAATCAACGGGGCCAGGAGCGAGCGGCGTTCCCGACACCGGGGAGGGTCCAGGTCTGGGAACAGGGAAGGAGAGCCTGGGTCCAAGGGCGAGAACGGAGAAGAGCCTCACAGACGGCACAGGTTCAGGAACAGGGCGCTGTCGACGTACGACTCGGTGGAGAAGGAGAACGGGGAGAAGGACGGGGAGGCTGGCGAGAAGGAGCACCGGAATCATCAGCCCAAGTAAGTGAGCGCCGTGTGGCCAGACACGTCCCTGGGACAGCTCGGGGGGCACGAGACCCCAAACACCTTTTAGGAAATGACTTATTCCCCACCTCACAGCGTTCCCTGCTGTTCTTGCACTCACGCCATCTACCACCATAACCTGCAGTTCCATTTTGCTTAAAATCAGCAATGACAGAGGCTCCCAAAGATGATTTCGGTCCATGATGGCCCATGGAATAGCTCAGGTTTAAGGAAGAAAATATCCTTGGAGTAAATACCAACAGTCCCTCTAGGACATAATGAGGAACAGCGAATTTCACAGCCTCTGAAGGAAGTTTCTGAGGGATGTACTTTTAAATGGCATCCAGTCTTGCTTATAGCCCTTTGGTTTTCNTTTTTTTTTTTTTTTTTTTTTTTTTTTATGGTGAGCCTGTCAGCTGCATCACCAGTTGTTACAGCACGTGGCTTCTTCCATTAAGAACAATGATGTACCCCATTTGGTTTAATTCTTACGTAAGTCAAGTGAGAAAAAATAGTACTCGTGAAGCGTTTAGAGTAGTTAATAAAGAAGGATAGATTGCCTTTGCAGCTTTATTAGTCTGATGGAAAAGAAATTTCACTGGGATTCTTTAGCAGAGAGTTCATGTCACCGTGGAGAGCTGTGAGTGGCACTGAGATAATAATTTCCCTGTCTATATTATCTTCCTTTCAGATGGATTTCATCTTTGCATACTGTTTAGTTTGATCACGTGCACAAGCTCACTTTCCTCCTCACTGAGATACAGCCACTGCTGCAGAGGAACGCAGGAGCTATTTAGCCGCTTACGGCGACATTATAGAGGGGTTTAGGACTGGAAAAGAGAACCACCAAATTTAAATAATCCCTCAGGTGAACATTAAGAAGCAGAATGTCAGACTTCATTCAGAAACCAGCTGATGCCGGAAGGGCTGATGTCCCAGTTACATGCAAGTGCCACGTGGTCCTTGCTTACGAACCTCAGTTCCGAGTCTCATTAAGCTGAATAAAGTGACATTTGGTGGCACAGTTGCTCTTAATGTTGTGCTTGGATGTTGGTTCAGAAGGTCTCAGAGGAAAAGGTCGCATACTGTGCTATCAGTAAGTTGTCCTGCAGTCTGTGACTCTTCTGCAAAGGACTTCCATGAAGGAAACAGTCTATGAAACCTAGCAAGAGCTGCGGCATCAGGGTACATACAGTCTCTGAATCCTTCTTGGGCCATACTTATTAAAATCTGCTTTTCTCCCTTAGGGAGAACCAGTGTGAGATTGAGGCTAGTGGAAGCGTGACCGTCCCTGTGCACACCCTTCCCAGCACCTACCTGCAGAAAGTCCCGGAGCAGCCAGAAGATGCTGACAACCAGAAGAACGTGACGCGGATGATTCAACCACCTCTAGACAAAACCACCACTGTGAACATCCCTGTCACTATCACTGCCCCGCCGGGGGAGACCACTGTCATACCAAGTGAGTGCCTTTGTCCCTCTGCTTTTTGCTGTGAAATTGCCAGAAAAGAATTGACTTTCCAAGGAGTTGGCAGCACGCACTGGGTGGTGGGCGTTCTCGTGGCCACCAGCATCCTTCTAATAGATGGACGGGAGAACTTGTTGTTGATGTAGGCTCTACAATTCATGCAGCCTGCAGGAAACCCAAATGCAAGGGTCAGCTGGTGGCTCTGGAAAACACCATGTAAGGTTCCCTGGAGATGGCTCACCAGAGCACATCCATGTATCTTTCCATAAGGGAAAGATGCAAAAAGCAAGAAAACCAACAAAACGTAGTAACTGAGAGCTGTGGAGCAAAATAAGCAACTTCTGCAGCGAACCAGTCAGGACCGTGTTGTGAGCACAGGAGTAGGTCCTCTGCTTTATCACCTTCCTCTGCTGCCACGCTGCAAGCCGCCACTCCAGCCGTGCTGTGCTACGGTTCTTCTGGTGTCCCGGAGGCCTGACAGGTCACAGATCCCTCGGCGAAGGACAGGGGAGGCAGTGGCATTGCATTCAAGCCCACAGTCTGACTTCACACTTCTTGGCTTATTAGCTGACCCCGCTGTGGAGCAAGCAGGTCTTTCATGGCTGCACAGCTATCGCAGCGTCCGTGGTGTGACCCTGCTGCTTCGGGTTCCCGCACACTGTGGAATTATAGAGCTTCTTGCAATCTTCTGCCTCTCGCTTTTTCAGTCGGTCCATCCTAGCTTGTCCTTTTCCAGAGCTCTGTGCCTTGCGTCTGGCAGTGTAGATTTACACCGTTCTGCAGACGGTCTCAAGATCATTAGAATCATAGAATGGTTT
>RSEF01000017.1:2347085-2386552 GCA_003993805.1 Himantopus leucocephalus
AACTCTCCCAGCCTGTCCTCCCAGCAGAAGGGCTCCAGCCCTCACAGGATCTCTGGGGCCTCCTCTGGACCCACTCCAACAGCTCCGTGTCTTTCCTATACGCTGCGCTCTGCAGNACTCCAACAGCTCCGTGTCTTTCCTATACGCTGCGCTCTGCAGCCACCAGCCTGTTCTCACCAGCTTGTGGCTCATCCCTGGCAGTGCAGGCACAGCCTAGAGAAGTCCAGAGAGCTGAGGAGAGGAAAGGAGAGGTGCAGAGTGAAATCCAAGAGGTCCACGTCAGGTCACAGTCTGTCAGGGCTCTGCTTTCCAAGGGGTACAGCCAAAGGTAGCAGTTTCTTTACCTGTTTTTTCACTGTATTGTCAGCCACACAAGGCTTGTCTTCCCCACCGTCTTCTTTTTTCTTAAATGGTAATTTTACTATATTGCAACACTGAGTTCCCGTCAGTCACAATTTATCAGCCTCTCGCTTTCCTGGCCATTTCCTGCGTATCTGGCTTGAGATACCGGGAAGGGTTTATTGAACATGTCACTCACACACAATGAAATGTCATTTTGCTGCAAAACAAACTAAAAAGTAATAAAAGCCCTGCACCTAACACATTGTGGGTGGAGTTTTTTTGATTCTTGGTCCTGTGAATTAATAGACAAGCGTAGATATCTAAGAAGAGAATTTGCAGCATAAAACGTTTTCCAGTTCATATATTGGAAATTATCTTAAGTAAATTATCCTATAAACCCACTGCAAGTAAACTTGTGATGGAAATCAGGGAATGTATTTCTAACCTTTGGGAGTGGGGTCCAGAACAATTTTTGAAAAGGGGATGATGCAAGTTAAAAACCTGATGCGAGATGGAGCTCGACACCTTTATACCGGGGGAGCTCTGCCGAAGCCGGGCTGCGCGGTGCAGGCACGGAGCTGGGATGTCCAGTCAGTCGCTTCCAAGTCTCTGTTCCTAATGAGGGGAAATTCAGCAGTCTCAGCCCCCAAATTATTAAAGCACATCTATGAATTTGCTCTTTTACACGTTCCAAAGACAATCCTGCTCCCGATCTATGGGAAAAAATACAGAGTTATGCCATTGGTTAGACTTGTCTGTCTGTCCGTGAATCCCTAGCCGATCCCCTCTCCCTAATGATTTATCGTCTTTTGGACTGGGATTTCCATCCTCAGTTTGGCAGCTCTTGTATAAGTACGTGTGAGGTTTCTTTGTTTGGCTGCACTGGGCAGCTCCGCTTCCTGGCCGATTCCGATACATCGCTCATCAGTGCAGCAGTTAAGGAGTATAATTGCAGTGTATATCATACTGTAGTAAATAGCGGCGATAATAATCAAATGATTGTTCATCACATTTAATCAACATATTCACAGGCTGTTTGCCGTCCCAGCTGCATTGTTTGCATATCCAGCTGTTGCAGGCAGCCGCTGTGTGAAGACCGCGCAGATATTTTTAACTCTCTCATTTCTGTTTCCTTAAATTCGCC
Source organism: Himantopus leucocephalus (assembly GCA_003993805.1). NCBI lineage: Eukaryota > Metazoa > Chordata > Aves > Charadriiformes > Recurvirostridae > Himantopus > Himantopus leucocephalus. The sequence continues at coordinate 2,348,572 of RSEF01000017.1, forward strand.
TTTCAGTGAACAACGTTGAATTCGAAAGTAAAACAGAGGAGAAGAAAGACGTCGATGACTTGACGAAAAATGGGCCTAAACCGATCTTGCCTTACAGTTCCATGTTCATCCTAAGTCCTACAAATCCGTAAGTCCTCTGACTCTATAATCGGGGTTACAGGTATTTCAGGGGTGGGTATTCAAAGCGACGACATTAGCTTGGTCTTCGTCTCTGCCAGTCAAACACATCGGGAAATTAAATAAAAACTTATGTAGGTTGCGGACGAGATGCTGCCGTTCAGCTGGGCTTTCCCGGGGGAATAAACTGCCCGGGTAGGAAAAAAAAATGATGCTTTAGGCAGACCCTTCCTAGCTGCCCTGCTGACGGTCAGTGGGCAGTTATTTGCTCGGTTGTCGGTCACTCCCGGGTGGGAGTATGGACGAGCACTGGGAGAAGGCAGCATCCGTCAGGAGAAGCAGGCTGGGGGCTGGTTTTGATGTCAGCAAATTCTTGCGGGTTCCTCAGCTGGAACTCGTGCTCCTTCCGTACTAGTGCCATCGCAGCACTGAAAACTTTGAACTTCTGGGAAAACGTGAATATTTTTCGTTTGCTAAGGCTGAGAGTAGAGCTTGTGGGATCCGTTGGGATTGCAGCGTTTCTTCCGCTTCAGGCATCTCTGCCTCGCGGGGAGCTTTGTACTCAAAGCCTGGAAATACTGAACGTGTCGCTCTGAAGGGCTGCAGGACTAGGCGAGAGCAGCAGGGGTTGTAATAATTGGAACATGAAGGCCTGTGAGTCATTTTCAGCAGCAAGGTAGGGCAAGGGAGGGCGTTTGAAACTTCTGCCAAGCCAGAGATCTGCTAGGAGCCGGTGTGATCGTTTCTGTCTGGCTCAGGTAGCCTTGTTGCAGATCCCAGGTGTTGCTCTCTGAGGTTGTGCTCTGCGTGCTCAGACACCTACGGTGGACTCAGGCCCTTCCTTTGGCAAGTCAGTTCAAGAGAAGAATGAGTGCTCCTACGCCTCCTGCTACTCGGGACGGTGAGATCCTGGCTGCCTGTGCAGTCGATGGAGCAAGACGGGCTGCTCCGTGGACTCGTCCTTGACATCAGAAAAGCATCTGTGGTGGATGCCGTGGCACCCCGGACAGCAGGCAGCCTGAATACGCTCTTTAACACGGGTGCCAGCGGCGTAGTTTGGGCTGCAAGCCCTGCATGCTCCAAGATGGTACGGTTATGAGCCCAGAAGGAATTCCTCAGTGGGAGAACTTAGAGACTCCCTCTCAATGCCAGCTGTTAGAGAGGGAGAATGACCCCAAACTACTGCTCGTCTAATCTCATCCCCAAAAGAAACAAACTAAGACTCAACACGTGTCCCTTCTGTCTCAGCCCCGTGAGAGATACTGGTGTTTCCCCTTTGCCAGGCAGACCTCGGGATGCTTTAGGACAACTGAGCTGAAAGCCCAGAAAGTTCTCCCTTTTCAGAACACTGTGGTAGCATTGTCCTATTTCAAGTAAGGCAATGTGTCCTTTGAATTCACGTAAAAGGCGGCTGAGGGGAGGGGAGAGCATTAGCAGCTTTCCAGTATCTGAAGGGCGCCTACCAGAAAGCTGGAGAGAGACATTTCACAAGGGTGATCGGACAAGAGGGGAGTGGCTTCAAACTGGAAGAGGGGAGATTTAGATTAGGTATTAGGAAGAAATTCTCTCCTGTGAGGGCGGTGAGCCCCTGGCACAGGTTGCCCCGAGAAGCTGTGGCTGCCCCATCCCTGGAGGTGTTCAAGGCCAGGTTGGACGGGGCTTGGAGCAACCTGGGCTGGTGGGAGGTGTCCCTGCCCAGGGCAAGGGGTTGAAATGAGATGATCTTCAAGGTCCCTTCCAACCTAAACCATTCTATGATTAGATGAGGTGCACTTATAGTGTAATTATACTTTTTGCATCAAATTTGAATTATGGACCAGCCCCTGTCTGGTCAGATAAGGAAACAGTATTTCCCTAATATTTGGTAGGTCGAGTCTTTGTCGTGGAGTGATGACCACCACAACCACGTGTGAGCTGCAAAATGCTGAAGGCAGCAGTGCAGAGGGGGAAGCTAGATGGTCCCAAGCCCAAAAGGGTCTGAGCTGAGGAGTGGACTGGGCAGACAGAGAAGCAGCGAGACTTTTTTGTTTCATGCGTATGCTCTCTTCTCTCACCTCATTCTGCAGTTATGACCTTCTGAGCCTCATAGTCCAGGATTTGCTATGTTATTTCAGTCACCTTGCAGTTTTCTCCAGCACACACCCTCCCCCGAAAGCTGTACTAAAGGACCATTGAAAAAACAAAGACCATTGAAAAAAACAAAGAGGTATTATAACCCAGGGCCAAGGGGAAATAACAAGATGAAGACCAAACTCTAGGAATGTCAGCAACTTGTTTTTCTTCCTCTGGGCAAGATGCAGGCCCAGCTGGATCCCCTCAGGTGTTTTGGCTGGTGCTAACTTCTCAAGAGAGGTCTTCCAGCTTTCTGGGGGATGAAGGGTTTCACCACATCCATTGCTAACTGCCTCCCTTCCAGCCCCGGCTGGGGATGCGTGCCCTGGGTGCTGCTGGTGGGCAAAACAGTTCTGGGAAGCATAAACGAAACATGTTCCTTTCCAAGTGCCCCCCGCCCTCTCCAAACAGCCGTGCGTTTAAAAGGGTTTCTCAAACACCGCTGGCAGTTTACAAATGCTCCTGCATCTCACTGCTGGTTATGAATGATGAAGATCTGAAAATAGGGACTTGTTATTTCTTTGCTGAATTGAGTTTGATGCATGAATTATGGTTACAAATGTTATTGAAAATGTTGCCTTTCACCTCTGTGGATTCATAGAGCACATAGCTGATAATCCCCTTCTGTCAGACTGATAACCAGAGTTAAGGGATCAACAAAAGCACTTTTCTTTATGTTGTTTTGTATCAAATCTATTTCCTTGGTATTTGTAACTGCGTTTCATTCCGAATCCATTAGCAATCCAGAGAAAATGAATATATAAGTGGATGTGAAAAATAAATTTTAATTCTAACTGTTCGGATATTTGCTTAGAGAAAATGTGATATAGTAACTGAATTACATTCTCAGATAACAAGGGTGTTGGCAAGTTACACGTATAATTTGATTCTCAGGCAGAACCTAAGTCCGTTACTCAGCTGAAATATGGTGCAAATACAGAGTTCTCTGTGCAGTTAAGCATATGTGAATTGTGGTCAGATAGAGTTATTAGCTGAATTTTGTGAATAGTTTTACATTACTTAGAAATTGAAGCATTTGTCACTTTTCTCGGACACAATTTGTGAAGAAAAAGATTAGGCTAAGGTAATCAGATATATTACTGTAAAGTGTTTGTGCAGCTTATAAAGCATAGCTTAGAATAGAGTGCAGGCAGAGGTACTTGGCAAGAGAGATTGCTAGAAGTAAAACTCAGAGTTACGAAGCCAGTTTCAGCTAAGAGTCTCGCGGCGCATAGCAAATATCTCAATTTTAAAGGGATTAGTTGATACTAAATGTCTTTCAAAACTAGTTTTGAACTCGCAGGACTTTAGCCTGTGAGTTCAAAGTGAAAAGGATTGGGGGGGCATATAAACATAACGTGTAGAACTGAGTCCGAATGCTTGAAAGCTCTCAATGCCCTTTTGATAGATGGATGTCATTGCTTTGCAGGGGGGTAGAGAGCAGTGCAGAGATGTTCAATGTCTTCCTTTAGACCTCACCACAGATCTGTTGCAAACTGGAGCTTAAAGCTGTTGATCCTAGTTTTAATTTTCTTACTATTATTGTATTAGCAATCCTAAAGGTGATATTGCTGTTGAACGTTGTCCTTCTGCCAGTCTTTCATACCCCGGTGTTTGACTTAAAGCACCTGCGATAGCCCTTCCCTGTGCTCATGTTGTTTGCAGGATTCGGCGTCTCTTCCACTACATCGTCAACCTGCGCTATTTCGAGATGGTCATCCTCATAGTTATAGCCCTCAGCAGCATCGCCCTGGCTGCAGAAGACCCTGTCCAAGCCGAGTCACCGAGGAATGATGTGAGTACCAACCAACATGGCCAGAATAAAGTTGGTCTGCTTCTCCCAGCAGACGTCCGTTCCCATCTCCAAAGGATAACACTGTGCACTGGCAAGTGCAAAACTGGAGCTTTCCTTAATAACATACTGAAATCAGCTTGTTCCACCATCATAATGCTCGCAATTCCTGTCCCTTTCTGCTGCTTCAACCACATCCAAGTTTGAGGACTTGTTAATCACTGGTTGTTTGGCCGGTGTGACTCATGTGGAAGAAGCCTGCGAAGCTTACACACCATTCCACGGTGGGAAAGGCGTCCCCAGTCACAGGATGGGGCTGACATTGTCCTAACATCCCCTGTTTCTGCTAGAGCAGAGAGAGAGGAAGTAAAACCAGATATGGCTTTTTGTCTTGGTGGGGGATGGTAGCAATCTCCTAGAATTAGTAGCAAATCGACTTATCCATGGGTGTCAAACCAGAGTTGGAGACTTCATAGCTGGGTGCTGTTAGGAGCAGAAGGAGGAGTGTGCCACCTTCCACACGAGAGTGCGCAGCCCAGCAGCGCTCGTGGAGCGGACAGCTGGGTGTCCTTTGTCAAGCACATTCACAGGAGGACATTGGCACTGGGCTGNGAGAGAGGAAGTAAAACCAGATATGGCTTTTTGTCTTGGTGGGGGATGGTAGCAATCTCCTAGAATTAGTAGCAAATCGACTTATCCATGGGTGTCAAACCAGAGTTNTCGCAAGATGCAGTTGCCTAATTCCAAACTCTTCAGTGTGGGTCGTTGCAGTATGTGGATATAGTGTGATATTTATATTGACTTAATATCCATTTGCTATATATAATCATAAGAATCTGACTGTGAATAGGTGCATCCCATCCACAGAATTATGTTAAAATTTAGGAGATCTACAGATATTTGAACGGACTGGTTTGGGGTTTACCAGGCTGGGTACTGAGGAGTCTGTGTTCATCCACCCCTTAAACAGACTGAGGAACGGAACTGCTCAGAGCACAGGTCGGCAGCCCAGGTCCGAGCAGGAATTGCCTGGTCTGGGCTCCTGTGTCTGAATCTGGTCACCATTAGCTTTTTCCAGAGGAGGATCCACGAATCCCTGTATCAGTAGTGAGCTNATCCTCAATAACTGCGGAATCAGATTTTCAAAAAGGATTTTATCACTCTCTTACTCTCCCAAGGTCTTTAATAATACTGTCATCAGCTACGGCAGAAGAGAAGCCCAGGCTGCTACACAGATGCTGCCAAATAAGCTCCTTAGGAAAGGATATTTAAATGTTTTGATTTGAAATATCCGTTTTGCCTTATTAAACCTGCCATATACGCAGGTGCACTGGAGCAGCCCTTGGGCACGCACACCGCGGGCTGGCAAGGACCGGGAAAGACGTTGCTGCTTAAATCAGATGATTCCAGTTTGCGCCTAAGCGATTTGAAAGCCTCCCATGAGATGATATTCGCCCATTGTAGCAAATAGGCCATTGCTAGAACAGACTTTTTACTCTTTGCTCATGTGCAGGTTGTTGCAGCGTGTAGTCTCCCCTAATACGCGTTTCTCTTTCCCGTTTAGGCTCTGAAATACTTGGATTATATCTTTACGGGCGTCTTTACCTTTGAGATGGTGATCAAGGTAAGAGTTTTTCCAAGCAGGAAGGTTCACCTCCCCTTTCTGATGTACACTCACCTACTTCTGGGCAGCTGGAGAGAGGGTGGAACGCGACAGAGCTTCCCGCGGCTCCTGGAGCGGCGGTGGGGATGGAAGCGTGACCTGGGAACAGCACTCGGAAGTAGTCACTGCACAATAGACGCCTTTCTGCAGCAGCTCTCCTGGTTTCTTTAATCTCACATTTTGTGGAGGAAAATGGGAATGTCTTTAGTGGCCGTGGTTGTGTAAAAGGATAAGAAATGTGAGTGTCTGATGCGGAAATGTCTGTGCGTGGCCAAGGGCACGGGAGCCGACAGACCGTACCGAGACACGTCAGATTCTTCCCTTTTCCTGTGATGCTGATCAGGAATATGACCAGCAGCTGACTCTTGGTTTGTCATGTTTCCAAAAGTTGAGGATTTGTCTTTTTACTTTACTCGGCAGGGTAACGGGCTTTGCTGAAGCCGTGGGGCAGTAACTTTGCAGAAAGCGCAGTTCTCATGAAGTCAGGATTTCTCCTTGGAGCGATGCTGGAGTTAGTTTTTACTGTCAGAGGAAGATGCAAAAGAGATGCAGAATAAAAAAACAGATTTTTCCCTTGTTTGTTCAGTAGAAGGATGTGAAGCTAGGTGAGGAAAGCAACCTTACATGGGCAGTTGTAGAGCTCTCAGGAAAGCAGATAAAATGTCCAGCAGGAACTTTGAGACTTAACTCCAGAAGATCTTTAGCAGCACTGTAAGGAGACGCGGTCCCGCGCAGAAGCACGCCAGGCTGCTACGCTGAGCAGCCTCTTCCAGCAAGTGCTCTGGAGCAGGCGCACTTCTCTGGCTGTGGCATTTGCCTGTGGGTCTTCCCACCCCGCTCTTTGTGTTTTATTGCGCAATATCCCATGCCAGTTGTTAATTCCTACCGATCTGGTAGGATTGGGCTAGAATAAAATTAAACTATTTGGATGTGTCTCACACCGGCTGCTGTTCCCGTAAATTAATGAGTGTCTGTGCAAAGAATCCTGTGTAGCAGTTAGTGCTTTTATCTCTTGCGCTTTTGGTTATGGTTTATCGGCTTCAGCTTTGGTTTTGGTTTGTGCCTACTGGAGATGGGCAGCTTGAGTAAGCAGCTAGGTGTCACCCTGCTGCGGTGAAGCCCTGAAGAGGAGTTTGTGAGGGTCTTTTGATCAAGGACTTTCCTCTGTACCATGGTGGTGTCGATTTGGTCCTTGTTTTATTAACACTCTCTCTTTTGATCTGTTTCCTCTGAAGATGATTGACTTGGGGCTGCTACTCCACCCTGGCTCCTACTTCCGTGACCTGTGGAATATCCTGGACTTCATTGTGGTCAGTGGGGCCTTGGTGGCATTTGCCTTCTCGTAAGTACATTTTCTTTAATATCCCAATTTCTAGGAAATGAGTTGCAGAGGAGGCAGGGCGCTGGCACAGAGCTGGTTGAAGCGTAGTGTTTGTGGCTCCATATCTCAGCGAAATGTTCAGTTTCTGCCCTTTATCACCGCGTAGCTGGGGGGAAGAAAAAAAGAAATCCCTAAATTCGTGTTGTAGAGTATCTTGAAAACTCTCCCAGCTTTAGGGTGAGTCCATTCACTGTTCATTCAAGATTTTTGTGACTGTTTGGCCAATTTCTTTTCAAGGACATATTATAACAGTTTGTGGCAGTCCAGTGTCTTCAGGCAATTGTTTTAAAAATTGTTCTTACTATGAAAAAATAGTTAATCAGCTGATAACTCAGTGAACTCTTTACAAAACATTATTTCTAGAGTCATGGATATTTCTGGTTCGTATACCTTTGGTATTTCTTTCTCCTCCTCCTCTCTCATTCCCGCTACGTGCATTGCCAGAGAGTTTTACTTCTAAGGCTAATTGCTCCCTCCCTCCGTCACAGCTCTCTATTTATGACATTAAATAACGTTCCATGTGCTGCTTTAATGTCATGGAGTATTCTAAGCAACAGACGGAGAGGAATTGCTTTTTAAAAACAAAGATTAGCTTTTAGTTTGACCATCTTTCTCAGAAGAGAGCAGAGGAAGAGCAATGCAGGTTCTTCAGAATTCGGGGAGCTCAGGGTTGGATGGTGGGAAGAAATTTTCCACTTGTAGTTCTGGACCACGGAATAATTGCATTGCAAATGTTTTCCTGAGAAATTCTAGGAGATGACCTGGAAACGGGCTACAGGACTGGGCCAGATTAATCTTCTGCTAAATTAGCCTTGTGTAATTACAGTGAACATTTAGCAGCCCATGCCCAAACTCCACTCACCTGTTTGTTGACATGATGATTAGAGAAGGCGATGAAATTAGCAGTGTTTTACTTGCTAATGAGGAAAAGCATTCACCTTTGTCAAGGAACCGCGGAAGCGTGTCTTGTATATTTTAGACTGGCAGTAATTTTTCGGCAGACAGCCACAGCCACCGCTCCTCTTACGTGCTCTGCCGGTGGAAAATACCGCCATGCCCCTCACAGCATAAAAAGTTTCTGGGACCTTTCTGGCAAGGTTGGCCCGGAATATTTCTCAGGAGTTTTTCATCTTCCGAAGTGTCAATATTCTTTTCACATCAGGGCTGAGAGATGTTTATTTTAAATCTTCTTCTCTGCACAGCAAGTTCTGGATAAAAAACATTGAAGCTAATTTGACCATGGAGCGGTTCAACAGAAGGAGGTGGGGTTGGCGCTGTTGGTATGACTTTTGAGCCAGTTGAGGAGTGACACTTCTTTTTTCCCCTTTTTCCAGATAGGGTGTATTAAAGATGCAACGGGGGAAATGCACCTTAAGACATATATGCAAATTCTTTAATCCTATACTTCTATTTTTTTGCCAGCTCTGACCAGAGCCTCCCTGTAAATGATTAGATGATCACGCCACGTCATTTGCCGTCCTTCAGTGGTGGTGACAGTGGCAATTTTTTGAGCTCTGGGCTTTCTGTGCCCGATCCTACACCAAAGAATTGCTTTGACCTTGAATCAAGTCATGCCCAAGATAAGTTTTTCAAAGGGACGCTGCCCTCCTCTCTTTAAAGACGTTGCCACTATTCCTTAGAAATTTGCTTTTCAGAGGAACGAAGTGCTCTGTTGTAAGCAAGGTTGTCAGCTGGTCTGGTGAATGCCTTGCTCACCTAAAATTCGGCATCCCAAACCAGGTTGCTTTTTAAGTCAGTAGGCGTGTGTATGGCTTAGTTTCCCTGCATATATATTAGCATAACATCTTGCAGCACTGGATGCGGCCAGACTGAGTTAAGCAAAAACTTACTGGAAAAAAGTTTAGCAAGTTAACAGAGCTCCTCCAAATTGAAGAGGTATAAAAGGAAAATAATATTAATCACAACTGTTGGTTTGCAAACCAATATTACCCGAGTCTGGGGTTCACTGAGAATTTCTCTTTTCTTTTAAGAATTCAAACTTTCAAGGCAGACTGGGAGAAAGGGGCATTTTGTGAGCAGCACAACTCCGCGTGCTGTGAGAACAAACACCAGGGTTTGCCTTTAAAACATCTTCTCTTTGAACAAGATTTTCTTTCGGACAAGTTATGGATTAAAATGAATAATTTTTAATCCTTCTGAGTCTCTTTGTGCTCCGGTTTTCTATTGCTCACATTGGGCCATGAATATCTAACAGTACCTCATCAGCCTCTAAATAAATTACTTGTACATCCCCTGACTGTGCTTCATAATAGCGTGCCCCAAGCTGCTTCCATTTCACATGCTCTTCGAGTAAGTATTGAGCAGGGATTTACAGAACGCGAATGCATAAAACCTGCCTGCCTATTTACTGTCCCCCAGATGAAAGAGACTCAAACCTGTTTCTGAGACTTGGAAAAAATTTGAATTTCTGCTCTGATTTTTATTATCGCTGCAGCCTCTGCTACACGTCCATGTTTCAGCCGGTAGCGAGAGCGCTGACGTCCAAGTCGGAGAATACTTGCAGTATCTCTGGTCTAATCCGAGAGCAGGAAACCCAGTTCCCGCTAGTCCAGTTATGAATACTGACAAGTCTCAGACTGTTCAGCTGAAAATTGGATAGATAGTTGTGTCCTAGGCTCAACTGAGTTGTTTGGTTAAACCAGACGGACGTACTGAGTCTGCTGAGTTTTGATAATCCTGAAAATGAGCTTTTGGAGAATAAACTGGATAATCTTCGTTGTTTTGTTAGTGGGCTTTTTCTAGCAAACGCTGCAGTCCTGTCACTCATCATCAGTGTCACTGTAAAAATGTATTTAACGTGGCTGTTACCGGTTTCTGTTTGCAAGAATTCCCGATTGCCACTCAGTGGGTGTGATCTAATTTTCATGTATGTTCTTGACCTCATGGGTGTCCAGTGAAGGTGACGCGAATCAACTTCTTGCTGAATGGCCATGTCACTGAAAACCTAGGGAAAACAGAGCTCCCTGAAACGCTTCCACCTGGAATATTGCACCAGCCGATGTTTGTTTAGGCGTACGAGATGGTATCAGTCATTGCTGCAAGGTTCATAAAATCCATCTCAGCCTCTCAAACTGGCTATCAGTCTACCTTCTGCCTGTAGCTCTCCAGAAGCTGTTCTGGGCTTGACTGTAGCTCAAAAAAATTTTTTTTTAAAGCAAGGCCCCCAGTGAGATGCTAGAAACATTAATAATATTGTTGATGATGATAATAAAATACTGCCTTCCATTTAGCAACGTATTTCAAAGAGAAACGCCTTTCTTTTTCTAGAGATAACCATGCCACAAACACACAGACATGTTTTAGTCTTTAGGGAAATAGAAGTAGAGGGGCTTAAAGCAAGCTAGTAAATTTGTCATCGAAATTTATCAGCCCCAGGTGTAAAATCTTATTCATTCAGTAGAAATAGCTGATGAACAGCAGCAGAGAGCCTGCGCTTTTACATTTTCAACAAGAGAAAGGTGGCTCAGATGCGCAGAATTTCGCACTGCTCTCTGAAAAAGCGAACAGCATTTGCCAAACAATCGGGGTTATTACCTCCCGAAGTGTCGGGAGGATGACGGTGTATGTGCCCTGTCTGCTTGGCGGTCGCGGGGCCGATGCGCGGTGGGGGCTGTGTGGGGATACGCTGCAGAGCCGAGCTGTTGCTTCCTTGCTTGTTTGTTTTTATGAAGGTTGAGGTGGTGGGTGTGGGACAGGGGACGGGATTATCTGCCGGCACATCTCCGTATGTGCGTGGGGTGCACTGTACAGCCTTATGTTTCTGTTTGTCATTGACTCTGCTCTTTCTTTGTCTTCTTCTTGCTGGAATCTCTCTCTAGGAGTTTCATGGGGTAATATGTTATTCCTGTCTCTTGCTGCACTGTTATGCCTGTCAAACCTGTGTACACACACGTGCCACTGTGCAAACGAACCATGTTACACCCATTGCATCGACTCCTTTCTCCCTTTATTATTCATTATTCAGTGAAACCTATTTTCCCTTAACAGTCTTCATTCATCCTAATTGTCTTTAAGCAGAGGATAGAAGCAGACTAGAAAGGCAAGTGGACCGGAGAGTCAGAAACTATAACAAGCAGATATATTTGTACCAAAAAGATTTGAAGGGACGACTTAGTGGGTACGTCGCTAATGTGTGAGTTGCAGCTAATGAAAATCGTAATAACTAGGTTTAAAGAAGCAGTTTTGCTTTCATTCAGAGGATTGCACCTCTAAACTGCACTAGCAGCGCTGGAAGCCTCAGGACTAATTTTGTGGGGTCGGGGCGATACGACCCAGCTGGGACTCAGGCTGTCAGCCCCGGACGCTGGTGGAAAGTCTTTGGCATCAAAACAGAGCGTAGAGGGCTTTTTCCAGAGGTTGGCAGGGGCAATCTGTAAAGAAGGAGGCGGCAAAAGTTGCTTTTAACCCTCTGCAGGGCAGTGGGGGTTTTGTCCTCGGCGCGGTACAGCGCAGCTCTGCTGCGGGGACAGGGGGGGTGGCAGAGGTGCGTTGTCTCACGCGGTGGTCCCCAGCAGGGCAGGAGCTGGGGTGGGTTCTCCGCAGCGGGTAACCCAGCGGTGCCAGGGAAAGGATGCAAAGAAAGGTCTTTGATGCGCTCCAGGAAAACTGGGTACTAGTTTCTTTCTTCTGTCTAGGAAACCAGATCACTTAGAGCCTGGAAGAGGGTGGCTTTGTGCTTGGGCAGAGCTGCGTGACCTCGTTCCCGCTGCGGTGGGGGAATTCGCTTTGTGCCTTGGGGATTTCGGGAATGGCAGCAGGCGGTGACTCCACCCTGCTCTGAATATTTGATGGCGGGACTCTAAGAGGCCCACGTTACGTGAAATCAGAGCTGCTGGCAGGAGCAACAGAAACAAGAAGCTTCCATTTTAAAGAACTATTAATTTTTTAAAGGATCTTTTATTTATTAAAGGGAAAAAGGCCATGTAAAGCTCTTTTAAAATATTTCTAACGTTTTAAATAAATGAGCAGCAAACCGCCCCAGAAAAAAACAGAACTGGCCTAATGCAACCACAATTGACCTAATGCAATTTTTTTTCTTCACAGTGTTTGTTGTTTTTTTTTTTTTTTAAGTCATTGGGCTTCTGTTCGCTGTCTTTATCCTGCTTGCTCTTATGCAGCTCTTCTGAATTTTGTAGTTGTTATTCTGCCGTCACCGAAGATCTTGTCGTTCCATAGCAATTTATTTTTGTTGTGAGAAATATTCAGGTCAACTGTGTGCTTGTATACACCTTTTGACTGAATCCTAGTTCCACCTTTTGTGGGACATCTGGCTTTGTATTAGCGTGGTGTAAAACCCAATATTGGCAGAGGGGGTTCTTCAAAACACCAAAACCAACCCTTAAGGTTTTATTTGACAGGTTGAACGAGTTGCAGAAGATCCATTTAATTAAAATGTGCTGTGCATCGCTCTCGTTCAGAGAAAAGCAGTCCATTGAAAAAGCTTTCTCCTATAGCACGAACCTTACCGTGACAAGAATAAGTATGATTTTTCAGGTTTCTCTATATGGCTTAGATCATAAATCCCATTAACATTTAATTGGCTCACGCTCTTTATTTGCTTGGGTGCCTGAAAGGAAAAAAAAATAAATATATAAAATCAACCTTTCTTAGTGTCCTTCGTTCAGGCAGAAGGAATTTTGCAGGACTGGAGCTCTCCGCCCTTCACCTCCAAGCTCTCAGTGCAGTCATCCGCGCGCCCCCCCCCCCCCNCCCCCCCCCCCCCCGTGCGAGGGAGAACCACCTTCTTCTCTCGTAGACCCGGGAGGAAGGATTTGTTCTGCCCCACCTATTCACAAGTCCCCGGTTGGGCTGTTTAACCTTCCTAGAAATCTGAAGTCCACAGAGTTTGTTGCTGCAGCTTGGAGCCAAGACTGTTGTCCTGGCCTAAACCACGACACCTGTGAGAGCTGAGCTAGCTCCTTCAGAGCCGAGAAGCCACTCTGGTCTCCTCTTGAACTTCCCTTCCAGGAGGCCTTATTAGTACAGTTGTTATTTAATGCAAATGCACAGCGGCAGAGTAAATGGGTGTTCAGGTCTGCTGGAGTCAGGAGCACTGGAAGCCACCACGCAGAGATGTTTTGTGGTTGCGCTTGAACCCAGGTGAGGACTGTTGAGGATTATCAGTTCAGTTGCTACCTGCCAGTGGCTGTNNTTTTTTTTTTTTTTTTTCCTCCTACTGCCCCAACCACATGTCCCTTAACCCTTCTCTCTTCTCTCACCTTCACTCTTCTCTCACCTCTACTTTCCTCAGCTCCTGCCGCTTCACACTCTCTGCCCTGGCTTCCTCATCTAGCTAAACCCCAAATGGCCGGGCAACATGGAGCGACCCGAGCCATTTGCTTTGCCGTCCGGAGGGGAGAGGGCGGAGGGAGCAGCAGGGGCAGCCAAGGTGATGGGCACGTGCCGGGTGACCATCAGCCATGGGGCCAGGCTGGCTGGCCAAGCCAGGTGGTATCTCCTGGTGACCTGTTTCCCCTTCTACTTCCCTCCTGCCACTGGCTGTCCTCCTCAAGAGGCCGAACAAATGATTTTGCGGCCAGGGCATTGCGAAGGTTGAGGTGAAGCTGCCTGGGGAGTAGGGGAGCTCCAGCTTGGCTGGGTCAGCTGGAGGCTATGGTGACAAGGAGATGGCTGCAGTGACCGTGGCAGGATCGTTGCTTGCTAGGAGTTGGTGACTGGAAAGAAAGTATGCAAAGCCAAACATGGGCCAGATCTTAAGTTACGCTAAAACCTGAAGAGAAAGCCAGTAAAAGCTATGTTGGCAGTGTCTGCTTCTTCTCGACCAGATCAAAGGGTCCCTAATGAGAATCAAAAATGATTTCTTTTAAATGTAGAGTAGTTATTTTGTGGCATTAAATCAGTCCTGTAACTTCGTGAGTATCAGCTCAACCACCTGGATTTACAGCTCTGCCAGCAGTCAGGATTAACATGGCCCTAAAGCTGCCCTGAAAGACGAGATATGGAGAGGACAGGTAAATCTCCAGCCCATTCCCCCTCTCCTCCATTTCTGTTAAATCATGTGCAAAGGCAACTTGCGTTCAATGTATAAATCCTTGGCATACAACCCACGGCCCTCCAAAAATTCCGTATGTCTCACTGCTTATTGCATTTCAGGACAAGTGCAGTGTCTGGTAATTGGAGAAAGAGACCGGAGATGAGACAGGAACGTGTGTTTCTCAGTTGCAGATTCCCGTCTGGTGTTAGTATTGAGTAGCACAGCATTAGTACGGAGTTATTAGTCTCTTAGAAGTGGGTAGATTGCAAAATGACCCCTTCCAGGGCTGAGCAGGGTCAGCCAGCCGCAAAACTGGGTGGTTTCCTCCGCTCTTGGTGAAAACCTTAGCGTAGTGCGAGTGTTGGGGGGGGAAGCTTTGCACGTACCTCTTGTGGGGGTCTCAGGTTATTTGTATTTCTGTTTCTTGCCTGTTGGAGAAGGGAAATGTTCAGCAAACTGGAAGAGCACAGAATAGGTGTATCAGCATCTGTTCAACATGTTATTCATTCACACCTGTGTTACTTCAATACAGTCTCAGACCCAAACCTACAGCCATGAACAAAGCTCTGTTAAAGATTTTCATCCCATTTTTCACTTCATATGAAATGAAGGGGAATGTCATTGTTTTGCTGTTGGGTTGGAAGAAGATGTAACTGTGTCTTTTTATTTATTTTGGAAGTGCACGAGGAAAGGAACTCTGTCCTTCCCCTAAAAAAACCTCTTAATGGTAACAAGAGGAACGGTCTCAAGTCTTGCACTCAGTTTTAACAAAAAGTCAAACCAAAGTGTGACTTACAGCACCTGCATGCGTAAGTGGGAAGTTGCCCTAGCACTGTTCCAGGCATGTAATATGCTGTCATATTACATGTTCCCGCATGGGTTTGGTAGCATGTCTTCCAGGAGAGACTCGAGGATGAGGGTACGGGCATGGAGCAGCTCTGGTCCCCAGGAGAGCTCTGTCCCTCACCACGAAGGCTCCAGTTCCCTCTGGTCACTGTCTGCTTGTCTAGACACGACCTCCCTGCCAGAGAAGTGCAAGAAGCACACAGAGAAACATCCTCCTGTCTCACCCGGCTGCCCGGGCGGGAGGAGAGCCAAGTGTGACTGTCTCACTTCTCCTGCCTGGGGCTGGGATGAATGTACTGAGCCTCCTCTCCTGGGGGCTGCAGCCCAGGGGTGCTGCTGCCCTGGCTTTGACCGTTGCCTGGGTGGGGAGTTGGGGCAGGAAGGTCACCAGCTCCTGGGCGATGCTCGGTGAGTCGCTGGGAAGCGAGCGAAGGCTGGAGAGCACGTGCGGCTGAACGCTGCGAGGACCATGTCCTGCCCACAGCCTTCCTCCTGTGCGGTACGTCTCAATGGGCGTTCATCCGCAGTCCGCACTAGTGCTGTCTGCATCCATGGTGAGGGTGGCACCCAAAACCTGTAAAAAACCACAAACCCAAATCAATTCCACAACCAAAACCACGCTGGGTACCTATGGATGTTCTAGCCAGTGACCTGTAGACCAAACTATTCCCTCTGTTGTTCTTGTGCCTTTTATCCCTTGCAGAGGAACCAAAGGCAAGGACATCAACACAATCAAGTCACTGCGAGTTCTGCGGGTCCTAAGACCACTGAAGACCATTAAACGGCTACCAAAACTAAAGGTTAGAGAATAACCACAAATCTTTCCTTCTCTGGAGGTTTGCAAGTGAGGAAAATGCAAGTGATCCGAGTGGAAGCTGATGGACGAAACTTAATCCAAGTTATTTCTGTTCCTTTTATTTTGTTGCAATTAATGTCTTTGCCAGATTTATAAAAATAGCTGTGCAGATGTTTAGCAAATGTCAAACACTTGTTTCTTTTGCAAACATTGTGTGCAATATTATGAATTATTGTGAATCCACATTAAAATAAAGCTTCTAAAAAAAAGAGTAGAAAAAAATGCAAATAAATTAAATTACAGTTCGTAAGAGTGTTGCTCTTAGAAATGATACAGGAGAAAATAGGTTTTGGAGTGTTTGACTTTCCCTAGAGAATTTAACATGAATATTGCAAGATTTTTCCATGGTCTGTCTAAAAAGAAATGTCATTGCTGTATGAGGACTTTTAATCTGTTCATCTTTTCTATGAAAGAATATATAGTGCAGGGTTTTATAGCAGCACCCTTTCATCTCTAGAATACTAAGTTACAAAGTAAAATAAATGTAATGGCCTGCGGTGACTTATTCGACACCATTTCATGAATGCTTTGAGATACAGCCAGCCCCTGGAAGCAGGGAATGGAAGGAGTTATAAAATTTAATAATTTCTGAGTTTTGGGAACTCTTGAATACCTATTGTAGAAGGTTTTCACGTGGCATCCCTGCTTGCAGGCTCTTGTCTGTGAGAGATGGGGAAAAAGCGATAGGTGCTTTTGCGATCGTGAAACTATGTCAGACAATTCCCGTTTTCACACAGTGGCATGTAAAAAATCAGGGTCAGCTGTTACGTAGATTTGCCTTTGTCCTCACCCACAATTCATGCTCAGATAATGTTGATTTTATGCTTTTTTATGCATCCTAAATTTACCTCAAAAGATAAGGAAGAGTAATGTCGAACAATGTAGAAAATGGTCTTTATTTGTTTAGAAATTTGAAATGCTCTTAGGGTGTAAACCAGTCAACAGGAGCTCAGTCCTGCAGCAGGACGCCGAATGTTCGCTTTTTATTGAATGTCTTCCTTATTTTCAAGCTATTTTGCAGAGTAATTTTCCTATTTCTAAAGAACTATTCAGAAATATGTATGTGAAGCAGAAGTCATATTCATATGGTTTGTCTTCAAAATTATTTCTTTTTTTTTTTTTCCTGGATGTGGTCTTGTATGCGACAATCAGCAAGATTAACGGGGTGATTAGAGATATTTCCAGTGCTTTAATTCAGGATTTCTGCATTGCATCAGGAGCGTAATTTTGTGAATTATTCACTTCCATTCAGAGAAACAGGAACAGTATTGTACAAACCCCGTGCTTGGGCAGTGACTGCTCGATTTCTATTATTATGACAAACTTCTCAGACTAAAATTAAACTGCAAATTACTTGTAACAATGAATCAGTGACTAATAATCAAATAATAAATGTATTTGAGAAGTTCTTTGCAGGGAGTGCAGAAGTGACATATGCTGACTAGATTAGTCACACTTAGTTTTGATAGACAGTTCGTTAGAAAAATATTATTCGAAGCATTTGGTTGTTTTGTAGCCGGTATATTTTCCTTATTATTCAAACAGTTCAAAAAAATGCTGTTGGAGGTGACCCTGCTCTGGCAGGGGGGTTGGACTGGATGATCTCCAGCGGTCCCTTCCAGCCCTGACCATTCTGTGATTCTGTAATGGTCAACGAGTAACACATTTGATGAGATTTTTACCTATCCACTGGGAAGAAATGAAACACAAGCATGTTTTTCATTTCATGATTGGCCATGGAAATAGTTGGTTAGGACTAATGTTTGTCTCGACGAGCTGCGATTGTCTTTATAAATTTTACGGGCAGCACCAGGAAATTCGGTGGCACAGCCAAACTCGCCGAGGAAGCAGGTGTTGGAAGCCGGTGTTATTTCTCACCGCTGGAGCGTGACTCTTGGTCAAACGCTTGGTGTGCAAGTCCGCGAAACCATCCATGGGCTGTAGGTTGGGTAATTACTCCCCAGTGTAGTTAGATGCCGGATGCCAAGACGTTAGATGCGCTTCTCTTTCCTTTCAACCCCTTAACCTTGTTCTCCATCCCCAGGCTGTCTTCGACTGCGTGGTGAATTCCCTGAAGAACGTCCTCAATATCCTCATAGTTTACATGCTCTTCATGTTCATTTTTGCCGTCATTGCCGTGCAGCTCTTCAAAGGCAGATTCTTCTACTGCACCGATGAGTCGAAGGAGCTGGAGAAGGACTGCAGGTACGGCGGGGGGCAGGGGCTGGGGGCAGGGGGAGCCCCACTCTCCTCTGGCAGCAGCAGCTCCCTTGGCTGTCCCAAAGCTGCCTCAGTTGGGTGTCTGCTGAGCTTGATGAGTCTCCTGTCGGTAAGAGCAGCTTCAGCCCAATTACCCTAGAGGTGAATGCTCCCTTTTGTTGTTTTGATAGCTGCCTCCTTCCTTGCTCTGATCTAGCCAACACTTACCCAAATGCCTCACGAGACAGGGCAGCAGGCTCCTTTTCCTGGGGAGGGCTAGCTGTGATTTTAAGGTCAAGGGTTTTTGAAGGGATGGCACGACTCCTTGTTCTACCCACTGCCTTGATTCTTAGGGCTTGTGTGAATTAGAAAAACCTAATGAATGATTAATCAGGAGTGAGTCGGTAGGAAGTTAAAGAGCTCCTAATTAGCTAGAAAAGGGGTCAGTATTTGAATATCTTAAAATCTCTGTCATGGTTTGTCCTTTGCAGCAGACTGTCAAGGTGCCTTACACACCACAGTGTTCATCGTCCTCACTTGCCTTTTTTCTTGGCAGCCAAACCGCATCCTCAGCACTGTCCGGGTCTGCCCGCGTTACCCCTCGCAGGGCACGTCCCTGGTGGGACCGCGCGCCTGCGGCGGCCGCGGAGGCTGTCGCTGCAGTTCTTCCTTGCAATAATGCAGCTACATTACAGAAAGAAATGTGAAATTATAGAAAAAACGTAGGTTGGAAGGCAACTCTCCAGATGGCAGGGCCCTCGGCCCCTCAAAGCGGAACCCGGTTGGAAGTTAGGTCCAACTCTGAAGTAGGAGCCTGAGACTTCTCCCCATCAAGCAGCACACTTTTCTGTGGGGTCAGACAATTTGGGGGCCAGCGTGCTGTTAATTGCTGGCTTTGCCTAATGGATGAATGTCCTGGCTACGTTTCCTTTCATTTCTAGATGTCAGGTCCGGTTCCTGTGGCTCAAAATGGCTCAAAAAATGGCCTTTACTTGTATTACAGACTTCGACTCTGTTTGTCTTTAATACATAGCACTGGCTGACTCTGCTGCTGGGGCTTTTCGATGCTCCTCTGTGAGTCATACGAAATGGCTGATTTGGTTTAATTCTCTCATTTGGTCTGAAACTCTGTTTTTCCTAGGGGTCAGTACCTCGATTATGAAAAAAATGAGGTGGAGGCGCAGCCCAGGGAATGGAAAAAATACGAGTTCCACTACGACAACGTGCTCTGGGCTCTGCTCACGCTCTTCACTGTCTCCACAGGCGAAGGGTGGCCAACGTGAGTACACGGGACTGGCAGGGTCAGCCATCGCGGAGGTAATGGCACATTTCCACCGCTCTGAGGGACACGTAAACGGCAGGTGACCTGTGAAATAAGAATAGTCTTTTGTCAGCTAAGCTTTTACTTTCCCTTGTGCGGTTATTGGGTGAATCAGCAGGAAGGGCTCTGCATTTTTCTCGGTGTTCTTCTGAGCTCGCACAGGGACGCTTAAGCAGTTTTCAGTACTTTATAGCTTTCTTGCTCCAGTCTTTTGGACTCGCGCACCTTTCTCAGGTGTAAAATTGATAATGGGAATGTAAGAAAATGAGGGGAAAAAGTATTGTGACCTATGCTGAAAGTATGCTGGGTATGACAGTCCCAAAATTATATTTACTCTTCAGCACATGACTTTATTTTGGCACACTTCTCCGCTGGGACACGTGGAGTACAATTCACGGTCAAGGTTTCTCCGTGGCGGGCCTTCCCTGTTCTCCATGTTTCAGCTATTTCATAAAATAAAGATTAAAACATACAGCGTCACTCTCCCTTCTCCAGTCCCTCTCTGTGTTCCCCTACTCGGAGGTCATCGGCACCTTTCTTTTCCCACCCTTACTTCATCCCTTTTGACCAGAGAAGAGAAGACAGATCTAACTGTATCCTCTCCCCTTGGCCAAGGGGATAAGTGGATCTGTACGGAGCAAATCTCCACCATTCTGCAGAATGGCGAAACCAGCAAGGTTTTCCCTAAAAGTATCCTCAAGGAAAGCTTCTTCCCAGCCACAGAGGTGGGAGTGAGTTTGACCTGAGCATATGTGGAAAACCCTTCGCGTGAGTGAAGGCCAGTGAGTGACTATCGGGGTGTCATTGGTGCTTCACACTGATTTCATTGACTTTTCTTCTCTCTTTGCGCTTGATTGCAGTGTGCTGAAGCACTCGGTGGATGCTACCTACGAGGAACAGGGTCCCAGCCCTGGCTACCGAATGGAAATGTCTATCTTTTACGTGGTGTATTTTGTTGTCTTCCCTTTTTTCTTTGTGAACATCTTTGTGGCGTTAATCATCATCACCTTCCAAGAGCAAGGAGATAAAGTGATGTCAGAGTGCAGCCTCGAGAAAAACGAGGTACCCGCGTCTTCTGAATCTGGAGTTAGCACCTGGGGGGCTCAGAGCACCTCGGTGCCGCTGGAAGCCCACTCCTCGTCCCCCCCGGGCCGTGGGGGGCTTTAGAGCAGTCGCTGCCCGAGGGGGTGTGGTGTAGAGACCAAACAAATTACAAAGTGGTTCAGCTTTTGCATAAAAGCAAAACCCAGGGAGAGCCCCTGAACGCTGCACGGTAGCGAGCACTGTCACACCTCCCCGTGGACCACTCCTCCGCTTCAAAGTGAATGTGGGCTGGCGTCTTAGCTCAAGCGTGTAGGTGTGAACGGAGACGGAAATCTTTGGCCTTTTAGAGGCCAGTCGTAGGAAATCAAACTGAACTGCAGTTGGCACAGCTCCCCAAAGGAACGCTCCTCTCACCAGGCTGGTTTTGTGCCTGGCTGAGGTGGTGTCCCCCTGACGGCAGCTGACCCTTGGGAAGAGTGTAAGACGAGGGCAAGCACGTACGAGGCTTTTCTTTAATGCCCTAGCAAACACCATTGTTTTCCACTCAGGAACCTCTGGAGTTGGACTTTTTTTTCCCTTTAGTTAGCAGCATCTGTGTATCTTTCTTCCATGAATGTATCCAGTTTCCTCCCGCACCCATGCAGATTTTTAGCATCCGCAACATCCTTCATCTGGGGTCTCACAGCCTCAGTGACCTCTTGTGAGAAGAACCATCTCTTTTCATTTATTTTGAAACTGGAACCTGATTTCTGATGAAAAGAGATGATTTTTTAATCAATTATTAATGAGTGCATTGTTTGTCTATATGAACAAAAAGTCCAAAATAAAGCAGAATATTTAGAGATGCTTTACCCACGTTATTTTTCAACTGAGCAGAAAATATTTTTGCACTAATTTAATCCAAGATGAGAAAATGCTCCAGAATCAAAACTTCTTATGGGTAGAAATCAATCTTTAACACAGTTTTATGCTCGTAATAACGTGAACAGAAATAGCCAACTAAGAGGGTCTTTGCGAGTTCACCCAGTAATATTTGTTGGATAATTTATAGGTTGAGTTCAGTTCGCGTTTTATGAAATGGTATTAGCTGGACAGGTTTTGCTGTGTGTGAGAACACACCTGGGTTTCACAACACTTTTTTTTAAACACAGATAACATCTTTACCAATCCTCTGGTTTCTACAGTTACATACCAGGAGGAATTGGCAGAGTGTTTTCTGAAGTGAGCCTGTGGATTTATAACTCCCTTCCCTAAGCTGGAAGGGATCGGGACCTACTGGGAGCGGGGCTGGGGTGGAAGGCTGTCTCCTAGGATTGCCGGGGGCCATCGGAGTGTTTGGGGGGTTTAATATTTCAGCGAGTGTCCAAAAGCGATTATAATTTGGGGATCCTGGGATGGATTTTACAGGGGTGGTCAGCGCTCGCATTGTGTGCGAGAAACCGAAATACTGTCCTCCACTAAATGCTCCGCTCGCTCTCCCAACAATATCCGGAGTGATAGAGACTGCCAGCCCATTTTTTTTTGTATTCTTTTCATCCCGTTTTTGTTTTGTAGAGGGCCTGCATAGACTTCGCCATAAGTGCCAAGCCACTGACCCGCTACATGCCTCAGAACAAGCAATCTTTTCAGTACAAGATGTGGAAATTTGTGGTGTCCCCTCCCTTTGAGTATTTTATCATGGTCATGATTGCACTCAATACCATTGTCCTAATGATGAAGGTTAGTGGGCTGTTACTGAATCTTTGCAATTTTGGGCTAGTGAATGTGGTGTTTGCTGGAGAGGCTTTGTACCCTCAACCTGAGAGCCGGGGGGGGGATCGGCAGGAGCAATCGCCACTTCTTATCTGCCTGTTGTTGTTTTTAGAGGCCTTGTGGGATTCGTTTGGTCCCCAAAGGGAATTGGTTTAGTTGCGATGAGATCCCGTGAGGAGATCTGCGCTGGTTTGGCTCGTAGCCCCTTCAGCCAGTGGGATGGGAACTGGGCTCTGCAGGTCTGGAGCTCCTGGCTCAGCCCGGGCTTCCTCCTGCAGAGCAGGGTCACTTCTTGGGGATGCTCGACATCCAGCCATCCCAGGGAAATCACTCAAACTTGCAGCAGTGTCAAGCCTCTGGGAGGTGATCCACGGTGCCTAAAAGGAGGAGGTGCGGCTGGCTGCATATTGTGGATGATGTCCCCTCCTGTCCCTTGCCTAGCTTAGAGTATCTTCACAGTCAAGGGGTCACCATATTCTTAGGGTCTGCTGGAAAAAAACACAGTTCTGCCCTTGTCCTCTGGTTTTGAAAATACCCTTCCTCCCTCCTGGTCCATGCTCTGCTTCCCGGGAGATGTACGCCAGAGCAGTCTCCCCATCCTGGGTGTATCCCCAGCTACACCATTAAGATAACGTGTAGACAATGGTGTGCTTCTGGAGCAAGACCCCAAGTCTTGCTTAAAGTGAGCGCAAAATCTGGCACTAAAATGAGCAGGAGTCTTGCAGTCAGGCAAGTCAGCTGGGAAGGTTTTGTTCTGTAAGTGATCTTCCAGTAACAGCCTTTCTTCCATCCTGGTTTAGTTCTATGATGCTCCAGAAGCATACGAAGAAATGTTGAAATGCCTGAATATTGTGTTTACATCCATGTTTTCAATGGAATGTGTGCTGAAGATCATTGCCTTTGGTGTGCTGGTATGTGCCTTCCTCGTTTACTTTCAACTGTTTCCTCTCTACATGAAATGCTTGTATTTCATGGCACGCATTTAAACAAGCAAAANAAAAAAAAAAAAAAAAAAGAAAATAACCCTTGGATCCCCCTCTATCCCCCTTGTGTTTTCATTTGGCAGAATTATTTCCGAGATGCCTGGAATGTCTTTGATTTTGTAACAGTGTTGGGAAGTATTACTGATATTTTAGTAACAGAGATTGCGGTAAGTACAGTTTGCTCAATTTGCTTCATTTACCAACAAAGCTGTACCCTGTCAAGACATTGCACCTTCTCCCTACCAGCCTTATTCCCTAGAGCTGCCCCCGGGACTCGTCATCTGATGATGTCCTCGGCTGACCCGGCAGCCCGTTGCCATGAGCTCTGCTCTTTCCATGGAGATGAGCACAGCTGTCTGCCCCAAAGACTTTCACGTAAAAATGCTGTGATGAGAACGACAGCGCTAGTGCCTCTGCCAGGAAACAACCTCTCTTTCTCATTCAGCAAACAACTCTAACCCTGAGCCGGTTTTGCCTGTTAATGGAAAAATCCTGTTGAATTTAATAGGGGGAAAAGATCAAAAGGATTCTGGTGAAGACGAGTGTTTTATAGTGTGAGGTGCTTTGCAGGGCACACACACACGTCTGTCCCTTGGGGCTCCTACCCAGTCGTGGTGATGGGGCAGAGTGAGGGCGATAAGAGGAGTGAGGAGGAGAGAGGTGACGGGAACCGAGAAACAGCCAGAAACTCATCATCCCGCACAGTCTGACTTGGGGGAACGCGGTGCGTTTCTGTTATGCGCACAAAAGCTTTGCAGGGCAATTATTAAAACAAACAATCATCTTTACAATGACTGCTCTCTCCCTGCTAACCAGTCCGGTAGATTACAAGAAGTGTACAAGCTTGCCGTTACATTCTAGAGGATTTTTCCATAAGGGCAGCATATGTCTGACTGAAGCTTTGACAGCCTGCTATTACCCAATTTAGAAATTGCTCCTCTCCTCTCCCAGTGCATGTTTTAGCTGATGATGTTGTATTTGTATGTGATGAATTTGAACTTTACCGTAATTTTTTTTTTCTCAGTCCCTGGGATTTGCTTATAGGTCTGGTTTGTGTGTGCTAAGAACTATGCTCCCCAGACTTCTTTACAGGACATTCAGCTGGTGGTGAAGACCATATTACTATTTCTAACAAAATACATTATTACCTAAACTCCTTGGTACAAAAAAACCCCACACAAACCCCCAGAGTTTTACTCCCCGCACGAATGATGTTCATTTAACCGTTGGTGAATCCTATCTCGTAGACTTTGGGTTACCTCTTGTTTTCGGTGCATGGCTTGCAGCCAGGGTAAAGTTACTCAGATCCAAACACATGGTCTGATTGCCACTTCTCTGGGCGCTCAGGAGCGCTACTGCACCGGGGGCAGGTACCGGCTGCTTGCCTCCGCTCCCTCTGTCATGGGACACTCTTTCTTGCCAGACTCAGGCACCCAAACCTTTGCCTTGGTTGGAAAATTCATGAAAACATTTGCAAGTCAGCCACGAACAGAGACTGACGCTTCTCTTCCACCCCTCCTTCGGCCTCTTTTACCGGGAGGAAGCAGCACAGCCAACTCGCACGGAGTAAGGGACCCCGTGGTCTCTCTGAGATTGGTATCTTCTCCTTCAGGAAGGCGTCTCCTTCGCAACACCAAGCCCACGTGCCTCTTATTAAAATCCTCCTTTGTACAGCTATTTTGCAGGCAGAGAGTAGCCGTCAGTGTTGCCCATTCCATGCTGGGCAGGTGGTGGTCCCTGCTCGGTTAAGGGGCCATTGCCTGTCCCTCCAGCTCCCTTGGGGGCGGCCCAGCCTCAGCGAAGGGCGTCTGGCACCTGAGGAATTGGCTACGGACTGACCAGGTTGGGCTGCGATACGCCACTGAACTTAAGGCAAAGCCACAGCAGGGCTGGATCTGTATATGCGTGGCCCCAGGTTTTTGGAAGCAGCAACCGTCCCCGGGCGCTATTAGGGGTCGGAGGGTTAGTGCGTCGGCAGAGGTTCCCCAGCCCTCTCCTGGGCTTTGGGCTGGAGAGCAAATGTGCTGCCGAGTACCCCTGTGTGAGTCGCAGGCACTGACGCAGTGCCCTCAAGGGCGTTGGGACTGATGGCATCACCCTTCCGCCCTGCAGTAATTCCTCTGGTTTCCAGCACCAAAATAGCAGCAGTTTGGGGATGCCTTTGAAGAGGAGTACAAATTACCTCCAAAACCGGCTAGTGAACTCCAATAGGGTTAAGCTCCCAAGCACTTACACACCTCCTCCTTATCCTCCCAGGTGGTAACGGAGAGGCTTTGGGTTTATGAGTAACTGGATCCATTAAGTCAAGCCTTAGAGAGGACTTTCTAAGGTAGTTCAACAGCTTTCCCTGGCAGTGTGTCCAATACGCAGCTGCTCACAAACATGTCTTTAATATAAGAGCCACATGGCCCCCAGTGCCACTCCAGCCCTTGGCTTCTTGGTCCTCTGTCTCAGTCCATAGACCTGTTTGAGCTCTGCTCTCTCTGCCTCCCCCTTCTGCCCCATTTCGGTGTAGCCATCATCTCCTTTCCACATGCAGACAGAGTGCCCAGGCGGCCCCCCACCTTCTTGCCAGACTTGTTTTACAGAACTCCTTTCATACGGCTCCTCTCTGGTGTCTCTCCAGCCCTCCCCCACCAGCACACTCATCCGCACCGACCGGCTCCTGTGGCCACCGGCGTGCGCGTCCCTGAGCCGCACACATCCACCTCTCAGCCTCGGATGGGGCCGATGGGCCGAGAGGTCAAAGGCGTCAGGAGCTTCGTTTGCTTAAAGGTGACGCTGATGCCCAAGTCTCAGAATCACTGTTTAATTACATGAGTAGGAGTTTGCAATGGTGCCCCAAAGATTACGTTTATAACAGAATTGTTAACGGCAGCAAATAACGGCAGCTTTCAGCATGTCTTTCCCGGAGCAGTTCATTTGCTTCATCCAGTGGCATGTGGTGGAGGTAGTCCTGTACCGGGACCTCCACTGCCACTGCAAACCTTCCTCTCCTTCCAGTCCTGCGGACGGGCTGTGGCACGTAGGGTGGAAAACGAGCAGAAGGATCCAGCACTCTGCTCCGGCCCCGTTCTGTTGGCTCCGCGATAGATCGCAATATGGGGAAACCCAAAGTGTGCCAAGGCTGCCTGGGAAACACCAGGACTATTTCGCTGCCCGGAAAGTGGCACAGTGCATGTATAACCTGGAAGAGTTACACTTTAAACCATCTTTGTCATATATAACCGGCTCTTTTGTTCAACTAGAGTGGCACCTAAGTCACCTAGATACTTCCAGAATTTGGAACCAGTTAAAAAAGAAATGTAGAGAAGGGCAGAAAGAGCGGATGCAGTGCCAGCGAGCGCGCTGTTTGCAACGAGCAGCGACCGCGGGGAGGACCGGTGGGTGCCTCAGTGGCAGAGCACAAATCGGGCGTACAGCCTTGAGTCTTTAATCCCGCTGCCTCCGCCCAACCGTTTTCCGCCCTTTACTTTTCCAGGGAGGGGAGAGTAGTAGCTAAGGACCAGGATGGGCATCGGCTCCGCACAAAACCCCGCAGGCAGTGCTTAGCCCCACCGCAGCTTTCTGGCTGGGTGGGTGAGCGGGGGTGCGGCGGCTCTTTGCGCCCTGTTACGGAGCTGAGGATAACCCAGGAGGAGAGCGGTCCTTTTCTCCTCACCGCTCAGAGCCGTGTCCCCAACGGAGGATGCTCTCTTCTCCACTCGCCTTCCTCAGCTCCGGGCTCTCCTCGGCTGATGGGCAGCCGCGGGGATGGTTGCGTGGCGGCCCCTCTTAGTCCTTCCCTGTGCCTTCAGCCCCGTTATTATACCTTCAGCCCCGTTATTAAAGCCTCCTTCAGCCGGGAGGGCTTCTGGGGCTGAGAAGCCGAGGCCACAGCCACCGCGTGAACTCAACTGTCAGTCCGCATCTGCCCCTGTAGGAGCCACCCGTGAAGCCCTCCGGCTCCTTGCGGGGAGGGGATGCTTTCTGGGTATGACTTTGAGATCAGGCTCGCAAACAGTTGCAGGAGCACCGCTTTTCTCCGTGACTGTGTTTTCCAGCTCTAAGTGTTCTCCAAGGTAAATAAACCTGCTCACCTGGGCGGTCTCGTCTTGAGAGACTAGGCTTCCACCAGCCTTGCTGCATCCGTACTTTTAACCCGCTGAAAAGTAAAGATAAAAGGAAAAGAAAAGAAATGTGTTGATTAATTGCTTTATTTTAATTTTCTAGTCATGTCATACGTAATTTACTTTGTGAATGCAGTGGAATTTATATATATATATATTTTTTTTTTATTTCCTTAGGCAAAAACACGTATGTCAGTTTTTTACCTTCCCAGTAATGGAAGTAAAATAGTACAATAGGTGGCATTAAGGAGAAGGTGTCCGTGCAGACACAGGTGGCCTCAGGAGGCCGAATGGGCGTATGGCAAACTGACATCTATTGCTATGCCTGGAAATATAAAAAAACATACTGAGAAGTGTTTGTGAATCGTCTCCCAATTTGCATTACAAAATGAAATGCAAATAACTACTGCACTGTCTGTGTTACCTTTAGGATCTCAGAATCTGTTTTGGTTTGAAGCATTTTTTATTTATATAATTACCATAAAATAACACCCCCAAAAGCCCAACAGTTTTTTTCCAGTGAAATTTTCAGAGTTTCCTTTTTTGCTTGTCCTGATTACTCATTTTCTCTTTTGTTTCCTGTTTTGTTCTTTATTTTCCTTATCTACCTGCTGAATCACGCCATCCAATCAACATACAATGCGAAAACCATGTCTCCGTCTGTATGTTGTGCACCTGCTGCTCAAAAAAATAAATTTGTAAATAATCTTGCCAATATCCATCCATGACAACATCACATATAGGACACGGTTGGTTTCATTGAATTTAAACAATTATTTAAATTCTCTGCTTTTATTTTCTCTCGTTTTTCTTTAATTTAATTCGTTTTGATGAGATTTCCGATTGCACTGGTGAAAAAGCCTCACTGCAGCGTGCCTCAAAACTGGCTTCTGTTCTGCATCTTCTTCCCCTTGGCTAATTGGTGACGTGAGGCAAACGCAGTTACCAATAGCCCCTTCTCCGCTGTTTGTTACACCCGACAATGATAAAGGGGAGACTGACACTTGCTTTATTTTGGTGGAAAATTGAATGAGAATGGGAGGGAAGGATGCTTCTGGATGACCTGGAGTAGAGAAGATTGGCTGGCTGGGAAACCCTTCGCTTTGTAAGTGGTGGTACCAAATTCAGTTCTCAGAAATCAGTTTTGGTTTTGTTTTTTTTTTTTACGATGAGGTGTGTTGAGCTTTCTCAAAGGGAAGCAGTACCTTGAAGAGGACTGCCTTACAGGTGTTTTAAGCCCGTGCTTTATGCCGTGTTGTAAGGCAAAAAAATTATTGACGTTATTACAGACCCGCTTCCCTCAAATCAAAAGAGAAGTCATAGGAAAGAGCGATTTTTATTCAACTTTGTAAACTCTTTGTGACACCAGCATATAGGAGCATTTTGCCACCCCGGTGGACACAGGGTCCCTGGATGCAAAAGCAAACATCTCAAGTAAAATGCATAAGCCGTGTTATGAACGGGGCTGAAAAGCACTGGGAATCAGATCCCACTGGGAATTCAGTGCCTGATTCCAAAGATGCCTTTGGTAATACCGGCCTCTGTCTTTGAAAATCATAAATTAAGCAAAAGAGGATGAATACAGAAAAATGCAATCTAAAAAAAAATATATATATTCTGCCATTCTTAATTATGTTGGCTATGGTTAATAACAGAAATGAGACCATAAGCTTATCAAAAATACTCGCTTGCCCACCTGGCAGCAGCTCTTGGATCCGTGTTAACATCTGCACTTTCTGTTGCACAGTTGCTGTTAAGAAACTAATCAGAGTGAATCTTCATGAGAGCCTGCAGATAGGCTCCCTGCCTCACGGAGGATCACAGGAAGGAATTTTCTGCTAGGAAACAGCAAAGAACAAAATGACAGCGTTTAAGTTAAAATGTCGCCTAGTGCAATCTGAGAAGGGAATCCTCCATGTGCTGCGGTGGCTGGAAGCATTACAGATGTGTGGGAGCCGTGAGGACATCTCTGGACAATTCACCCCTGGCCCAGGCAGTGGAGAGAAGTGCTCTGGCATCAGCTCTGCACACGAAAATATACTGGAAAAATCAGCTTATCTCTATTTGGATGAATTTTGGCCTTGTGCTGTCCGTGTTGTAGGTTAAAGATTTAAATTCTCATCCTGCAGTTCGTTAGGACTGCAGTCTCTAGGGGCAGATGTGCAGGTCCAGGCTCCTTCCATCGCTTGGCATCCAAGTTAGGTCTTTGGACCACCGAGTTGCCCTCTGGACCTGCCTTCCTCCTTCCACTGTGGATGATGGGAGCCTGTGGTGACTGCAGCAGCAGCACTGAAGTTGAAAGGTAGGAGGGAACAAGGAGAGATCTGGGCATCACGCACTCATAAAATCCTTTTCCAGTGCTCCTGGCTCAGGGTCAAAGGACGCGATATGACATGCCCGTAGTGGCGGAGTCCCCAAGACACAGACAAGGGGGGCAAAAATCTTCAGCCTCTTAAAATCAGCAAGGGTTTTCCTCAAGCTTCAAAGGAAGCCAAGACCACGTGCAAGACCCAGTAGCTCTTCTTCAGTACTGGCAATGCCATGGACGTTGCAGTGGGAACACAACCGTTTCCTCTACAGCAGTTCCTCAGCAGAACAGGTTAATTCTTGTTGATGCCAGATGAAGAGAACCGCCAAAGCTTCCTCAGTGATCCCATTCTTGGCTTGGTCTGTCTCCTCTTCCCACGGCTCTGTGCAGCTTTGGCTGAGCCCTTCGTTTCGAGGACAGAAGTCCGAAGTTTCAAGTTCGGGAGGTTGTGTTCTGCAACGGGGCTGCAGGAAGAAGCCGGGATGAGCCGCCCAACTTCTGCTGAGCTCATTGCTTTGTGGCAGCGTAACGTAGCCTCCTTCACGCAATCCTGCAGAGCGCGTCCTGCCATGACGTAAAAACCTCGTATTCCCATTGCAGGTTTGAAAACCCAAACCACGAAATGTCCTGAGCTCATTCTGCATCCCTGTGGACAGAAGGCACAGCTCCTGCCTTGGGGACGAAACCACTCTGCTGCTGAAGGTGCTGGAGGAACAGATCTAGGCAATGGCCATATGCCTTATTTTTCATGGTTTTTCTGCTTTTCAGGATGGAAAACACCCTAAGAAAGGGTAAAAGAGCAGGCTGCCCGTGGCAGGACAGCAGCCAAGGAAAATTCTTTATCCATGACGTCTGTTCTCCCTGTTTCCCTCCTGCAATTTGCTCCAGGGATGACATTGTCCGGCCGAGCTTCGGTCACGCTCCTGTCGTGGGAAGAGGTGGCTGTGCCCGGGGGCCTGCCGTACCAGAGCCCCCTCTTTTAGGAAAACGGCGACAGGCCAGGGGGAAAGATTTTTCAAACATAATTTGCTATTCCTCAGGTTTATAAGATCGTAAAGCCATGGTGCCTCTTGTGAGCACCGGTCAGCCTTTCGCATCTGTGCAACAGAAAAGCAAACAAAACCCCCCGAAAGACAGACCTTGATAACGCAGATGATCGCGTGTGTGTCACACGTTACAGAGTGGGAGGAGAACTGATGCAAAACACTGTTACGCACAAGAAATATTGCAATGTGGAGTTTCCCCTTTAACTGCATGCAACTGTAATACCTGCCTGGAGAGTCGAGGTGTCGAAGGACGGGTTTTCTCCGCGGTGTGCCGAGGGTTACACACGCGGAGCCCTTCCGTCCGTCACGAGCGTGTGTAATTTTGCCTCCCGACGAATGGCGCAGAGAACGGTCCTTCGAACGGTGTGCGAATGTTGGTGGCGGTGGATTTTCCTGGGTTGCGAGCGATTCCCCGCGGAGCTGAGGCTTTCGCTGCGCTTTAGGAAAAGGCAGTGCAGCAGTCAAACCGGGGAGGGTTTGGGGCTGGAAAACAAAAAACCAAAAAGGTTTTGGACTGTTTGTCCTTCCAAATCCCAGGGAGTGGGGGGTTGTAGACATAACCGCACAGTTTTGAGCCCCCTGTTTCATATCTCAGGTGTACAGAGGGCCCTGTATAAAGCCTCACGTAGCACAGGGACAGCCTGTGCTAAGCGTGACCATGCCATCAGCCTCCACCCAAGCAGATGTTAAGCATCATGTCAGCTCTGAGCATGAGATTATAGTGAAGTAAAGCAATGTTCTTGCTGTTAAGCTGCAGTAAGGTGGGAAAAGGCAGGTTCGTACGCAGAGAGATGGATCCTGCAGACGTTGCCTGTGCCCGTGCTCCTTGGAGGAGCGTTAGGATTGTGCCCAGGAAAGATCTGGCTTGAGCGTTGCTCGGAAGGTAATAATTTGTCAGACTTGCTGGCCTGCTGCCCGAGCGCCATGACCGTAAGGTCCGATCCAGTTCCCACTGGTAGGGAAACTTCCTGTGATTAAAATGGGCACTGGGTTAAACCTTTGTTAAGGTTTAACCTCTTAGGTGAAACCTGAGTTTTTAAACCTGAAACTTGGGAATGGGTCACTTCAGGCCCAGACTGCTGATGGCACCCGGTTATCCAGCCGCGGTCCGGCTCTGCCCCCCGGGTCCTATACAGCCCTTACCTGGCAAGGTGAGTTCAGCCCGCGTTTTTGTGAAGGGAACGAAACCAGTGTGAAAAATAAACCAGAAGCTGATGCTAAGAGACAAGCGTTGTACTCTTAGTGCTTGTTTTACTGACCTTGACCAACCCAGGGGAATCCGTGCTTGTGTTTTGCCTGCCGGAGCTGCTTTCTGTTGCTGATTTGAATGAGCTCAGTGTTGTCTGCTCTTTCATTGAACATACCTGTGCTTTTCTCTTTTCTCTTTATTTGAGGATTGAGTCTGATATACGGTCTGTGCCTAACTCTGAGCTGCTTGCGTTTTTAACGTGAGAGAAACCGAGTGCATGCCTGAGACTGATTTCTTGAACTCTTTGATGGGATCGGTGGAATGCGATGCTAATGGCCCCAAAACTGAGCTGGCATTTAAATAAATGAATAGATCCAACAAGCCCCTCAAATTCAGCATGAGCTCTGCAGCCAAATGAGCAAGAAACGTGGGTCAGTTCAATACGACTGGGTGTCTTCTGGTAAAACAATAATATAAGGGAAAGGCTATTTTTGCTCATCTTTACTAACATGAGCTCCTTATGATTATATTTTCCACTCCACTGCTTGATAGTTTAAAGCGGGATGCTTTCCCTGTTTAGCGAACTCAGTCAAATAAGTGGCTGTGAACAGAGATTCACAAATAAGTGAATTGGAATCAGTGCGGAAAGGGGGATATTTTTCATCTCCTTAAAATAGGAGGGCAAGAGGGATCTGGCTTTTGCATGTTTTGTTTTGGAAAGAACCCTCTCTAGATTAGCTCATTGGGGCGAGAAACCTCTTTTCCCTGAAGGAAAGAAAAAAAAGTGGAGTGCGGGGTGGGGAGCATCACACAAAACAAATGGAAATCAGAACCTGTCTCCAGCAGTTCTTTGACCCACCTGCGAAGGTGCATTTAATAATACTTAAAAAAAAATCAGCAGGTTCCTAAGGCACCCTCCTGCTGCTGAACGCTCAACCGCCCCAATTGATTCAGTGCCATTGATCCATCTTCCAAACAGCCTTGCTGGTGCCATGTCTCCTTGACAAGCCTGTCCAGACACATGTCGAATAAACGTTTGAAACCTCCAGGTTAGAAAACATCCTCATTCTTTCAAGGATGTTTTAATCTTCATGGACAATGCCTTCCTTTGTTACAGTAGAGGTTATATACGCAGTGCCTTGCAACTGTCTTGGCGTAAGTTCAATTCATTGTAGAAAGCGAGCTGACCAAGACTTCAAAACAACCTCATTCTTTACTAAATGATACTATGGCACCGTTACCTCTCCCTGAGTCTTTAGATGGAGAAAAAAATCTGCCTTACTCAAAGAAAACCAGATCTCCATGGACAGCGTGAAAGGGCCTTTTCCTTTTCTACCATTGACCCAGTAGCAGAGGGGAGGGCTCTTGTGGAGAGGGATTTTCTCATACTTGCTGCATGTGGAGTGATCTGCACTGACGAATGTTTCTTTTGGAAGGTTTTCTGGTGGCCGATTTGCTGCTTAGATCGTGAAGCTGGTAATTTTAATTTCTTTTTTGCGGGCTGTGGTTTCTAATCGCGTTGATTTCTGAAGGACACAAAACCTTTACTTTCCGCAGGACAACTTCATCAACCTCAGCTTCCTGCGGCTCTTCAGGGCAGCCAGACTTATCAAGCTCCTTCGCCAGGGTTACACTATCCGCATCTTGCTCTGGACGTTTGTGCAGTCTTTTAAGGTGAGTGTTAGGCAGGTGGGAGGCAGGGAAGAGACGCGGGGAGATGGTAACGCTTGGCACGTCTGTAGCATCGTCCGTTGAGTATCAAAGAGCTTCCCCTTGCCGAGGCAACGGCCTCTCTGCACCTCTGCAAAGCACTTACAGGGACGTTAATTCCGCAGAAATGCTAACTGATTTGCGCTGAACATCCCCTGAACACCGGAGGTGCTGAGCGTTTTGGGAGACGAGTCTGAAAGCGGGATGGCTACTGACGCAGACTCGCAGCAAGTGCGCGCAGCTCAAGTTGCCCTTGAAAGCTGCCGCAAAATCCCCGTGGCAAAATCTTGTGACTCGGGTATTAGCATAAGGAAACGGTAGTCTGACTAATAAGTGCCTCAATGCCTGCTATTTGCCTGCAGCGAGCGCAAGGTTAAATTGCTTTCACCAGGTTTCGGCCTTGGTAGAATCTGATAGAAGCAAAACCCAAACCGTTGCATTTTGGCAATATAAACTGTGAGGCTGTATAGCACAGGGCTGTGGTTTTATGATGTTGGGGATTACAAAAATGATTTTTTGTTCTAAAGTCGAGATAGTTGCTTCCCCCTGTTTTCGTCCCCTCCCAGCAAGCCTCAGCACGTCGTGGCACATTGTGGCCCAAAGGCAACCGGCCACGGCAGTTGGATAGGCCACTTCTGAACTGAGTGACCCTCAGACGACTGCCTTGCAGCACCTTAGTTCCTAACCTGTGCTTGGCCTCAAGGTGGTTGTGTGCCAGATCTAAATAAGAGCCCACGTGCCCCAGAGCTGGTTATTTTTAACAGCTCTCAGCTGGTTTGTAGCCTGTTTCCACAGCTTGTTGTGTTTTGACTCTGGTTATGGGGCACGGTCACCATCAGCAGCGCAGAGAGGAGATCATTTAATCTGAAATCAGGCTTTCATGGCAGGGATAATGAGCTCTAGCACACTAGTATTTATTGGCTGGGCAGGTGCAGGTGCAGACCCCCGGTCCCATCACATGTGGACCCTCTCCCAGAAAGCGCCTGACCTCCCCGGCTCTGGAGGTCTCGCAGAGAAATATAAGTAGAGAGTTGATGTGGGAAAGCAAAGCGCAATGAGCTCAGGGAGCAGCCGGAGATGGATCTGTTCGCAGCTCACAGCCAGCAACCTTCATCTCCTGCTCGCCGGCGCGGTGGCACGGTGCCGAGTACTGCCCGTGCAGGTGGCGGGTGGCTCGGCGAGCCTGGGGACCATACCTCGGCCTTTGCAGAGAGTCTCACCGCCTTCTGGGCTGAGCTCCGAGGTCTGCAGGTGATAGCTTGTGTCCTGGGTGCTGTCGCAAGCTCAGGGGAGCTTCTCTGGGTGCAGTGTCAGGGTGTTTTGCGTGGTGCTTTCTGGAAGGTGTTACGGTGGCAATTGGTATTTAATGACACAGAGCGTGGCAGGATGCAGAGCAACCGCTTTCACAGCATCCCAGACTGGTCAGGGCTGGAAGGGCCCTCTGGAGCTCACCCAGTGCCACCCCCTGCCAGAGCAGGGGCACCTCCAGCAGCGGCACAGGACGGCGTCCAGGCGGGTTTGGAATGGCTCCAGAGTGGAAGACTCCCCCACCTCTCTGGGCAGCCTGTGCCACTGCTCTGCCACCCTCACAGCAAAGAAATCCCTCCTCAGGTTTAGATGGAACTTCCTATGGTCAAGTTTGTGCCCGTTCCTTCTTGTCCTGTCACCGGGCACCACTGGAAAAAGTCTGGCCTCATCCTCTTGCCACCCGCCCTTTAGCTATTGATCAGCATTGATGAGATCTCCTCTCAGCCTTCTCCAGGCTGAACAGCCCCCGGGGCTCTCAGCCCTTCCGCCCCAGAGAGATGCTCCAGTCCCTTGATCATCTTCGTAGCCCTCCGCTGGTCCCTCTCCAGCAGTTCCCTGTCCTTCTTGACCCGGGGAGCCCACAACTGGACACAGTGCTCCAGCTGTGGCCTCCCCAGGGCAGAGCAGAGGGGGAGGATGACCTCCCTCGCCCTGCTGGCCACACTCTTCTTGGTGCCCCCCAGGATGCCATTGGCCTTCTTGGCCACCAGGGCACATTGCTGCCTCATGGGCATCCTGTCGTCCACAGGTCCCTCTCTTTCTTTTTGCTTTAGCTGTGTTTTCAAATACCTCTTGGTGTCTGAGCCAAAACAGTGCAGAGAGGTTATTTTAGGTGATAAAACTGTGGGAAGGAGTGCGCTCTCTCCAAAAATGGAAAATACTTTTTTAAGAGCAGAAAGGCGTTTCTCTCCTGAGGTCGGAGAGCGATGCCGGGTGGCTCTGCCCGCGCCAGGCTGGGAGTGCTGGCCAGCCCCGTGCCGGCTGCCAGAGAACCGGGCTGGAGAAGTGGTTTCAGCAGAGGGTGAAAATGGCTCTTGCTCTGCGCCGGAGCTGGTTGAGAGGGAAGTTTCTATTAGGACCTTTTAGACTATGGATACAGAGCCTTTCTGGAGGGTGGAGATGGGAACGTAGTAATTGCCTCTTTCTACAAACAACCTGGAGAAGAAGTGCAGGCGTCTGTGCTGTTGTCCCGTGGCCAGGGGTGGGAGTGAGTGTTGTATTACACAGTACGTCCCTTTGGGAGCCACCAGACAGGCAGCCGGTGCTCTCCCATTCAACTTCTGCGTTATGCTTTCACCCAACCATCGAGCAGGTAATGGAAGGGGGCTGCGACCTGGGGGGCTGCAGTGCCTTAGGTTTGTTAGGTCGTGTTTTCCTTGAGGGTGGCTGGAGGTGGTGTTGCTGCTTGCTCTCACCTTGTAACTCATGAGGAATCCTGCAGCCAGGAGAGCCTCTACCAGAGGCTGAGACGTGGGGTCTGCAGCGTGAGACGTTCCCACTCAGGAGCGTGTCCTTGGATGGGGTACTCTCGGCTGGATCTTGGGAGAGGGGTTCAGCCAAGGCCCTTTTCCAGTATAATCCTGACCCTTTCCAAAGGTTCCTGGGCTGTGTGGGAGCTGCTCAGCCACCTGTCCCCATCCCTGCGCTCTCGGTCCCTGTCCCTAGTGCAAAGGTGTCCGGCAGAAACCACATCAGCCCTTTGCCCCGTGTTTCCTACTGGGCTCCCCGTGGGCTCTTCTGCCCCGAGCGTCACGCGGTCTGGCCCTAGGGCAAGACTCCTCATTCTTTCAGCTATTACTAATTAAGAGACATTAATTACCTGTTCGTTTAGCGTGAGTGGAAAGTAGCTATTACTCTCAGCTTGGGTGACATAATTACATTGTAGCCTTCGCTGATTTCTTGCTAAAACTCAGAATCTTTTTGTCCTCCTGGGAGTGCAGTCTGTGCCTGTTTCAGAGTAGGAACTTGTTTCTCGGATGTATTTTTTTTTTTTCCTCGTACTAAATTTACAGCAAGGTCATTAAAAATTAATGTTCGTACAATTATGCATAGAAAGTGCCAGTGTCTGCCGGCAGCTCCAGCGCTTGCCGCGGAGCTTCTTATTGTGTTTTCCCCGCTTAATGCTTATCTCCTTGCGAGGATGTATAGAGAGACCCTGGAAAGCCCAGACTGTTTTGTGATCGATGAATACCTGGCTCCAGGGGTTTGTCTTCTGAAGGCTGCCAGAATCGTTCATATTCTCCTCCCGGATCCTTCATCTGAAGGACAAATGCCACAAAACCCAGTGCTGCCCAGGAATTAAATGCTACCGGCTGACGTATGCGTTTGCCGTCGTTAATACCGCCCTCTCCTTTTCCACAGGCCTTGCCTTATGTGTGTCTCCTCATTGCAATGCTCTTCTTCATCTACGCCATTATCGGCATGCAGGTAAAATTTTAGCTTTAATGCTGAGCGTAAGTAGCCTGGTTTGGTCCCGCTGGTTCAGGGTGCAAATGGGTTATTGCCTGCGCAGCAGCAGCAACGCCTGAGTTGGGATGAAAAACGCCGAAGTCCGGCGTCAGGTAAATCAGGTGTGCAAAAAAAAGGCCACTTTTTCTACCCTTATTGCCAGGTCTTGTGTTGGACGCGAGCCTGGGCGTGCAGGTATTTCTGGGGGTACGGAGGGCTCCGGCGGGGGGAGAGGACCCCGCAGCACAGCATCTGCGGGGGGGGCGGTGGGCAGCCCTGGCTCCCGCGGGCAGGACGCGTCCCTCCCTCCGGGTACGGGCACGGCAAGAGCCGGAGAGCGGGGAGCAGCTCGGGCACTGCTCCTGTCTGAAAAGACATGAGAGGTTTTGTGGCCTGGGATGGAGCTGGACTGCGGTGGTGGGAAGGGTCTGTGTGAAGACGAAGCACGTTAAAGTGATTTTTTTTCCCCATTTGATCTCCACGGCACATCTTTATCTCCCTCTTTAGCACAGAAATTATTCTAGCGCTTGAGAGCCCCTGAACCAGTACAAATCCTTTTCCTACCTTTTTTCCCAACTCCATTTGATCTACCTTTACTGACAACGTCCACGCGAGGACGTGTTTGGCCTGAATCGCTTCTGTTTTCCGCGGCAGGTATTTGGAAACATTGCACTAGATGATGAAACCTCCATTAATCGGCACAATAACTTCCGTACCTTCCTCCAAGCCCTGATGCTTCTCTTCAGGTAAGCGGAGTACAAAACACCATAAGACTTGCACGC
>RSEF01000017.1:2388702-2399669 GCA_003993805.1 Himantopus leucocephalus
TTTTTTTTTTTTTTCTTTTTTGTAATCTTTTTTTTTTTTTGGTCTTTGAAACTATGGCGCATCACTTTGTCTTTCTAACTATGTCTCCGCTCTCTTTATCAGTGTTTCTCTCTCTCCTCTCTCATTCTGCTTCCATTTAGGCTAATTTGGGGAGGGAGGGTGCTAATGAGCAAATTACCCCACCAGTATGATCCCCATTTATCTTCCTGGAGCTCTTTGACTATCCATTCTCACTAGCCCTTCAGTAGTATGCTGTTTTTTCCCCTTCTTAATTAGATTGGAGTAATTAGAGTAGGCAGTGCTGTAGGAGTGAGCAAGCCATTAAACAGAGGCAACACCAGAAGGGCTCCTTAAATACCCTCGTGAAAGAAATTATTTTAACAGAAAACATTTAAGGCAGTGAGATGAAGAAATCACTCCAACTTATTGTTTATTCTGAACAAACTTTTAAATTGAACCACAAAAACAGCATTCTACCCAAAACGCTGCTAGCTGCTGCCTTGCCGGCACTGCCTGGGGGAACGCGGAGGGACTCGGATAAGACGCAGAGTTGAAATTGCGAAGCAACCCTCGACTCCTCCGGGGAAAGCCACACTGCTCTCCCAACAGCTCGCGTGGCACCTGGGAATTGGCATTTTGGAACCTCCCGGTTTTGGAGGGAGAGGTTTGGCATAAGCGTTTGGCCGTGGTATAATTCAGCATCCATCAAACTCAACAGGTTGGGGGTTTTTTTTTTTGGCGTTGACCTCATTTCAGCCACCGCCAAGCCTAATTCCCTCACCCCACCGCGCTCGGTGCAGCGGATCCAGATCACCACATCCCCTCCCGTAGTGCTTGTTTTTTTCACTGAGGCCGTATCAAAGTGGGATTTTGCGAAGAGACGCATGCTAAACCCAAACCCGGGCCTGCCTTTTGCGAGGGCACTTAGCAGCAAAAAGGAGCTCAGCTGCGGCTTCCTACAAGATCCTTCCTCAGTGTGTTAGGATTTAGAATAAAAAGAAAATTAAACATAACCTTAAAGCTAGCCAGTTAGATGTCTTTTCTATTTTTTTTATTCCTTTGGATTTGTTTCTGGCCGCTTTGGTAGCTGCTCTAAAAGAGCATCTCTATCACGAGCAATTCATACCCACCATAGTGTAACTCAGCTTGAGAAACCCGGCTGTGCCCCCGTGCCAGCTCCCAGGTCTCGGCTGGATCGGGTAGATGAGTAGACAGATAAACATCTCTATAGAGGTACCAGTTATCCCCAGAAACCCAATGCTTTCAAAGTAATCAATGTCTCCTTTTAGCACCTGGGAGTTGCCATTGATCGTGCTGAAAGCCCGGCGGTCGGTGTTCGCAGCTGGGCAACCACATCTGCTCTGGGGTCACGCGTGCGCACTAGAAGCATAAAGCTCCCCCTTTTCCCTCCCCCAGTCTTGTACAGTTAAAAAAAGGAAGAAAGTAAAAGGGGATTAAAAGATCATGTGTTAAAATAGGCATTTTAAAGAAGCCTTTTGGCTGGTTTTCGTAGCGTGGCATCTCTGTGCCTGCGCTCAACTGTCGCAGCAGACTTTCCCCGGGCAGAGGCACTGCACATGTGCCTTCCCTACGCTGCCTTTTCCCTGCGAGTTGGCCGGTAACTAGTTTAATTTGTCTTTACGGCATAAATCCACAGAACTTAGGTACATATGAATGGTTTCTTTTTAAAATACAGACTCCTGATTTTTTTTAAAGTTGTCTTTAACTTTTACCCATCTAAGAAACCTCTGAAAGGTGTCTGTGTATGACTGAACCGTAAGTAGAGATGGTTTCAAACCAAGCGGCTCAAACCTCGACTGAGCATCAAATTTCTCTGAGTTTGGAGGCGATCAGATTCATTTTGCGTGATATCAGAGAACTCCAAACTACAGAAATAAGGATTTAAGAGCAGATCTGAATTTTTCCCATGGTGTAAGGCTGCACCTTGGGCCGACCCCCACTCCCAGCAATGACTGCCGGTAAAACTAAGCCTTCACGGGGAGGCAGCACCGCTTCTCGCTCCCTCCCTCCTCCCCTTCTACGTGCAGCACTAGGAACGGCACGTCCACGGAGACAGATTGGCACTGAGCATCTTCCCCCAGACGATGGCTGCGCGGGGGTCGCAGCATCCCCCTGCCCTACGCCTGCCGGGTGCCCCCCCAGAGCCAGGGTCACTCCTGCGGTCCTCCCACACTTGGTGGAAGACCTGGGGAGGCCCGTGCAGCCCCCCCAGGCGCGCACGCCTCCGAGCAGGGCCAGCCTGCGGAGGGACAGCCAGCCCCCGGTCCCGCAGCCGTAGCTCAGCCGGTGCCGACAGCAGCCAGGGCTTCGTCTCGGCGCTATTTCTGCTCTCTCCCTCTGAACCAAATGAAGTTTTAAAAACCTGACTCATCTGTCCGGCAAAAGCTCTTTTGCCCCACACTTCCACCCTTTTTCTTTCCATATCTATATTCCCCCAGTCCTCTCTGTTTGCAGTGGTTTTGTGTGTTTTCCCCCCGTCTTTGTCTGTGTTGCCTTCTCAGTATCTGCACGCTTGTCGTTTCCTTTGGATTTTCCCCTCTTCGCAGCCTCCTCGGCTGCCGTCCTTCCTTTCTGCTGTTTTCTGGTTCCCCTTTCTCAACTGTCCTCCCTGGTCGCCGTGACCAGCCCCTGCCCTTTGGTGCGCGTGGCTTGCTGCTTGGGGCACGCCTGGGGTCCTCCAGCCGCGCCGCTCGGGCACTGGGAGAGCTCTATCCGCACTGGGGGGTGTGGGGGTGGTGAGAAAAGGGAGAAGCAAATTAATTTTAAAAACTCTTCTACACAGTCGGATGAAAAGAGGGAAATAACCCACTTTGGCTTCACTTGGGTGTCTTGAGATTCGGTCGCCGGTCCACTTTCAGATGAGGGTGGTGTTTTTTCACTCTGTCTGCAGTCCGTATTGAGACTTTGAGGCCTCTTAGATAGAATCAGCTTGTTTATAGCGAAGGGCGCTGGGGTTTGATACGTTATTCAGGAGTAGCAATAAGGGCAGAGTCAGTCCGTCCTTTGCAGCACAGCGCTTTGCGTGCCTCTCTAGAGAAAAGGGGAGAAGGAAATGCCCATGGCACTGCTAAATCTCTCTTTGGCTCCGCGATGCCATCAAGGTGCCTTGCAGCTGGAGGAGGGTTGATCTGACAGCCGGGGGGCGTGATGCTTAGGAGCGGTGTGATGCTAGGAGAGGTGATAACCCAAGCCTTTTCCCGCTGCTCTTCAGAGCCATCTTTTTACCTCCCTCTCTGGGGACGGGAGAAGATGGCATCACCAGCAGGCACATCTCCATCTCTGTCTGGGTCTAGCTCCAGGCGAAGCGCCGTGCAAGGTCTGCAGGGCGATGCTGGCAGCCGGAGGAGGCTCTTGACTTTGTTTTGTGGTTCTGTTGGTGCTGGCGAGCACGGCTTTGCACGCCTTATTCAAGGGATTAGGAGGGCTCTGGCCCTCCTGACGTGGCCGGGGCTTCTGGATAGGTGACGGGGGTTGACCTCGGAGCTGAGCTGACTCCCCGTCTGCGCTGGGGCTGCGCCTCACCTTGCCCATCACCGCCACGTGGGTTTTAAAATCTGGATTAGGCCCAAAGAAGGGTTGGAGCGGTCCGTTTGCTGGTGGCCCAGCTGGGCTACCTCTTCTGCGCAGAGCTGGCAGCACGCAGTGCTTTTGCTGGTCAAGGAGCGGGGTTGCCCCTACGAAGGCAGGATGCCCGCTCCACGCAGCGGGTCTGGTTGTGTGCCAGAGACAGAGCCCACCTTTCGGGACGCAGACCTTGCTCCTCTGTTGGCCGTGGGAAGGAGGACAGCCACGGCCAGCCTCTCTGAAGTCAGGGGAAGAGTTAAATGAGAGTAGAACAATTACAACTAGGTCGGGGTGAATTATTCATAGCAAAATAATTTATTCACCGAACTCAGCCTCGTTTCCCACAAGCAGCGCTCCATTGTCCCCAGTTTATTCACCTTTGGGGATTATTCCCAGAGCAGTCCGTGCCCCAGAGGCTGCTCGGGAGCTGCTGGTGGGGCGCTCTTAATAATTCAGATCCGCCGGGGTGCCTGCTAGCTGTCCCGGCACGCGTAGCTCTGTGTGCTCCGCTTCCTGCTAACGTTTGGACAAATGTGCCGGGGAATAAGATATTTCTGTTCAGATATTTCTGTTCAGCGTTCGCTCTCTGGGTCAGGCTGGCAGGCAGCAGGAGACCANCCGCTTCCTGCTAACGTTTGGACAAATGTGCCGGGGAATAAGATTTTCGGCGCAGATATTTCTGTTCAGCATTCGCTCTCTGGGTCAGGCTGGCAGGCAGCAGGAGACCTCGGGGCTTTTGCCCCGTTTCTCTAACGCGTTCCCTGCCCGTTCGGACATCGTCCAAGCAGGTTCCAAGCAGAAGATCTGCAGAAACCAAATGCTGAAAAGGCGCAAATTCTGCCAACTCTGCTTGACGCAAAGGTTTGGTTTCTCGTTAGGGATGTCTTTGCTTATTTGCAATTAAATCACTACTAGAAGCTGAGGGGTGTCTGCACCCCTCCTGACCCCACCGGTAACCGGAGCACAAAGCATTGCCTCCCTAACCCCGGCTGTAATCGGTTACCACCTCGTTATCTCCACAGAGTTAATTAGGAGGCTCTAGAGACGGTACTGCAGCTCCTGCCTTTGGGGCCTTTTCCTGCAGAAACATTAACGAGCTCCCCTCGCCCTCGCTGCCTCGGGAGGGGGGATGCCTCCAAAACTGCCTAATTAAAACCAAGGGCTGAGGAGGGTTCCCCAAGCGCGGCTGGGAAACAGGAGCGGGGACTCCATCTGCTGCCGGCTGCGTTCCCTCAGACGCTCTTGGAGGAAATTGGAGGCGAAGGGAGGAAGAGGAGCAGCCCCGGGATAAGGGAAGCCCTTTCCTGCCAGGTCTGGGCACCTGGGAGGGATTTTTAGCTTTTTTCTTTTTTTTTTTCTTCCTTGCTCCCCACTTATTAATTCACCTGCACACCCCTCGTTTGCGGCCGGCACCCCAAATGCTGCAAGATTTGTACTAGCGCGGGGTAGCGGCAGGTCCCCTGCCATCTGCATCAGCAGGCTCCTCTGTTTTCCTTCTGGGGTCTAGAAAGATGGAAAAATGATGCAAATCAGAATTATTTTTTTTTAATCTGATTTTTTGCATCATATTCCAAAGCACGAGGAACTGGTAAGACGTGGCCTTGAAGTGCAACTTCAGCCAGAATAAACAGCAAAAATGTGGTGAGATGTTTATTTTACTTTAAACTGTGCACAGGCTAAACAACTGGTTCAGTTTGGGGTTTTTTTAAAAAAAAAACACCTTGTTGCCCATGCTGTATGAAAAACATGGAGATGTTTCTCTTCTATCCCGGTTAGGGATGAAAATCACAAGTTCTTGATTAATTTTTTTAAAGAGCAATTTTGGGTCAATTAGAATATTTGACTTTGAGAAATTTTACCAATTTCAGTTGAATTCCAGTTCCTTTTAAATGGGTCCTATAGAAAGGTAAATGAATTAAAATATAGGGAAAATTAGAAAGTAGCTGCGAAAGGCTTGAAATTTCTTGCTCTGCACACGTTGGAAGGAAATATTTTTACGTTAAGGCTGTTTTATAATATTGGGAGGGGGGGAAATGAAGGTTTCTATCTGTTTGCGGTTTCAGTGGCGTTCCTGGCGCTAGGAAAAGG
This sequence comes from Himantopus leucocephalus, assembly GCA_003993805.1. Classification (NCBI taxonomy): domain Eukaryota; kingdom Metazoa; phylum Chordata; class Aves; order Charadriiformes; family Recurvirostridae; genus Himantopus; species Himantopus leucocephalus. Next base: position 2,394,376 of record RSEF01000017.1, read on the forward strand.
CGGCAGGCGATGTGCGGGGAGGTTCAGGTGCCGAGTCCCTCCTCTGGGGCGGCGGTGCCAACGCCTGGCTGACTCCTCGGCTGCCCTGGTGCGGGGACACGGTGTGAGCATCTCTCGCCATGCTGCCCGCTCCCTTGCCTCCCCCCTCCACGCTGTGGTGGCAAAGCTATTTTGAATCAAAGATGAATCAATTCCTTTCTCCCAAGTGCTTCGGCTTCAGCGGGAGCTCTCCCAGAAATGTGGTATATCCACTTAAGCAATATATTTTCTCAAGTCAAGGGGCTTCCAAGAAAGCAGTTTTCACTGATGTTGGGAGGGATCTAGGGTGACTTGTAGCTGAGACCTGTTGGACTTAGCTACAGCAGGTTATAAGGCACTTCTGTCCCCTTTTATGGCTTTTTTTGCCTAAGGAATGGTCCGCTGCTCTGCCCTAGTAGGTGCAAATTGCAGCCCACCTTGCAGCGCAAATGCTCCTCAACTGGCTGCCAGCAGCCTGCCCCGGGGAAGGATGGGGAGATGCATCCCTGGAGAGGAGAGAGGGAGATCTAAAGGCGTCTGGGTTGACCTGTTTCACCAGTTTGCGTATTGGGATGGAAAAAAATGCGGTAGACCAGGCAGTGCGGAGGGTAGCGTGGGGAGGAGGGAAGGGACAGGACAGGAGGTGGTCTGGGGAGAGATTCTTCCAGGCGGCTGCTTGCAGCATCCCTACTCAGCACTTGCACCTGAGTTTGGCTCAGCCAACCTTCCTGCAAGTGTGCGTTCCCTTGGAAAATATCCTTCTAAATCCTTTGTCCTCAATTAAAATTACATACAGCATTGCTGCCTGTAGCTGTGATGTGGCCCGGGTTCCCTTTGAGAATTTGTTTTAGAAAGTCAGTTGGGGCACCTGGGACGTCTCAGTCCCAAAATGTTTTTGTTGGTGCTAGTTTTTGTGAGGATAGAGCTCTCCTGGGAGGAATTACTTCTCATCTGCTTGTTCTTCACTTCCATGCATCTTCTTTCTCTCTCCATCCCTTAACTCCCTCTCCCACTCAACTGGGTCTCAGGGGGACTCCGTAAGTGCTAACCGTGGGCTCACGTGGATCTAATAATTTTGTTGTAACTTTTTGTGTGCTGAGGGCAGAAGTCTGAATTAAAATCCTGTTTCATCGGACACAAGTGAGCCGAAAAAATTGTTGTGGCGTTGCCAGCATTTGATACTGTCATTGAATTATAAAGAGAGGAGAGTCTTGGCTTTGATTTCCCTATCTCTGAGGCTTGTCAGACATGGAAGATAAGCTCTGGGCATGCTTTAAGAAAGCTCTTTGAGACTACAATGGTTTGTCTCAGACTTTAGGAGACAGGGTAGGTTGTTACATGAGTCTCTTATCCCGAAGACATGTAATAAGATAAATAAGGAGGTCTGGGTTCCTCTGAATGTCAGCTCACTTCAGAAGCAGATATTTCGCGCTGGACCAGTGCCCTGTGCCCTCCGTCAGCACTGGCACACGTCCCCTTTGGGGGGGACGCTTTCTCCTTGGCTGGCAGAAGGTACCAGGGCTGGAGTCTGTCCTCTCTCAGGGCGCCAAAATGCCTAAGGCAGCTCCGTTCATACCTCGGGGAAACTCTGTGTTGGAGATCTCTCTAAGCAGGGGGGGCTCACCCCGTGGTGGAAAGGGGGACCAAGTCTTCATTCACCAGTCTGGGCTTGGGTTTGGGTGGTGCATTGGAGTAGGAGTCGGGGCTCACACTGAGCACTCTGCCTCTCGCCTCGCCGGGTGACTCCAGGCGGGTCCCTGCTCCCAGTTACACCACCATTCCTTTTGCCACCAAAATCCTGCCCAGGAGCAGCGATGCTCCTACCGCACAGCTTCCCCCCGGCCAGCGAGGAGCGGGGCACCCCCGCACCACTGCGGGCACGTCTGAAGCGAGGATTGCACCGGCAACGCCGCATCCCCAAAAAATATTCCCAGCCTTCGGCACTGTGCAGTATGACAGCCCACTGAGCCAAAGTGGGGTCTGGCCCCATCCGTGCGCTCTCCGCCGTGGAGCTCACTGCCTCGGTGAGTCTGCAGCCCGCTGCCGGCTGCGCTTAAATTTCTTTAGCGGCACGTTGGGCTGTTGTTGAACAAAGAGAAGGTTTCTGTACAGCGATAGGGATCAAAATAACAGCCTAAGCAGCTTTCGGATGGGGATGAAATTCCCTCCCGAGCGAGGGCCCCAGGCCAAGCCAACGCTTGGTTTCCCAGGCTGCTGCGAGGCTCTGCCTGGCCGGACAGACCAACGCCCCGCGACTCCCTCGGTGTGCGCGTACCCCCAGAGAACGGCAACGCAGAGACTTGTCTGATACGGCCGTGGCCCAGGAAGCTTCTGAACAGTCTGTGAAAGCTGAGGAGCTGAGAAATCATTAGGTTGCCGAAGGAGAAGTAATCCATCCTTTAAACGCGTTGCTAAGGTTGTCAGCGCGGCTCGGAGAGTGCTTCTCCCCATCTGCGTTTGCGTGCTGTGCTGCCGGCGGTGTCAAGGGAGAGCCACAGCTTTCCAAAGCACTCTCCGGTACTTCATTGCTTACAAGAATGATTAATTTGCCCTGTCTGAGGTGGTCCTGGCTGGTGGTGGGGAACGAGTCGCTACCAGGTCTGAAAAACTTGGACGATATCGATCCTGAGGGACTACTCCATGTTCCGATGGAATAGTTTGGGGATGTTATAGCCCTGCTCAAGTTAACCCAGCCCTATGGGTAAGGTCTGCATGCAGCTGTGTTGTTCTTTGACTGGAAGGAAAGGGGGGTCCTGGGCTACCCACAGGGAAAGGAGGTAAGAGACGGAACCCAAGTGTCTCCAGTGAAAAGGATATCGCATGCCTTTACCTATTAGCAGCCAGACCCAAACTGCTGCACAGTCCTCCAGCCACACCGCAGGGCTCACCAGCCTCATTTTCTAATGCGCATCAGGCTGCGTACAAAACGCATCATCACGGGGCAAATCCAGAGGCTGCAGAGCGCCCGTACAAAGTACTCGCATGCCTCCTGTTGTCATTGCCACCGAAAGTGCCTGCCTCGCATCCCACTCGCTGGCAAGGCCACCTGCACAGCTGGAAGAGGCGCAGTCGCTTTCTGGATGATGGTGGATGTAAATCCTCCGTCATCTTACTTCATTCAGTGGTGTCGGGTCCCATTTGTTGCTATTGCTCCTGTTGTAGAACCAGAACGTGGGTGAAGGTAACTGATGTAGGGAAGGATGGCGGAGGCGGCTTCGTGGTTTACAGCTCCTGAGCACGCTGCTTTGGCAGGGGTGACGGGTACCAGCCACGCGCGTGGAGGCTGCGGGCGGTTGGAGGCTGTCTGGGACAGGGCACTGGGCTCTGCAATGGGATGAGGGCATTCAAACTGACTTTTGTGGAAGAACTCTCTTTTAAGGATAGCGGTACAAATGCTGGCAAATCAAATCAAACCATTAAAGCCACCGTTCCGGCTCAGACCTGCTCCTGAGAAGGAGTTGATATCTATATGGAGAAGATGCATTATAGCTCAGTGCACAAAAGGTGAATGTTTGTACTGTGGCTATTTCTAAGGGCTGGCGGGGGGGTGGGAAGGGGGGGAGGAATCCTGACCCGTGCTCACAGCCACCGCGTTTCTCTCTCCAGCGCCTGGTGCGGATGAACATGCCGATCTCGCCTGAAGATTTAACCGTCCACTTCACGTCCACGCTGATGGCCTTGATCCGCACTGCCCTAGAAATCAAACTCGCCTCAGGTGAGGGAGAGGAGATGTCTGACAGCACGTGTGGGCTCAGACCCTAACTTCTCTGTTGGCTTGGTGTCCTCCCGAAACCACCGAGATCCTGCCCCGGGTGGAAGCCCTGTTTTCCTATTGCCTGCCAGCCCTCTGCCAGCACCCGAGGACCGGGGAGCCTCAGGGACAGGCAACAAAGAGGGGTCCTGAGCATCACTCTGCCTTCGGGGCGGCCGCATCCTGGCATCCCTGTCGATGAGATGTGGAGAGCTTTGGCCATCCCAGTTGGGAGCTCTCAGAGGAGAAGCCCTGTGCTTGTGCTCGTTGCTGTATGACAGAAACGAGAGTTTCCATGCCCCTTTTCTAAACTATTCCAGCCCTTCCTCTCCAGTTGCTGTCTGCTGGCAGCAAAGCAGTGACTCCAAGTGCCATGAACCGCATTCCACCTTGAGATAAAATTTAATTATATAAGTGTTTAATCAGGCATTTACTTGACTTCCCAATTAAACATTGCAATGTAATAAAATACATTGGCCTTTTTTCTGGGTCATTACACTATTTAATCAGGCTGGTTGGGGTCAGAATCAAGGCACAATTGGCCAAAGCACTTTTATACCTAATTTAAAAGCTAATAGGAGGTAACAATGCTCTTACGAGCAAAGGGCAGGGCAGGGTTAGGATGTTCTTTTCCTAAGCGGTTTTAGGCCAGCCGTTCAACATATCTGTATTAATTACCTCCCTCATATGTTGCTTAAACTTTGTCCTTGATGGTTTGGGTAGGCATTGCTGGAAGAAGACAAAATTTTGAGGTCACTGGGACTCCCCTAGGGACTGACACCCAATAGCAGATGCCCATTTCTGAGGCCGNACATTTAGGACTGCCTGGGATTTTTAGGGGCCAGCCCCTTATTTTAGTAATAACCTCTCGATAAGGATGCGGAGAGTTTGTGTTATTTTAGGCTTCTAGTTACCTGTCAGCGATGGTCATTCAAACAGCCTTTTTCAACTCAAAAATGCTCCCCCAACCCTTTTTGGCCGCGCACTGGAAGGGAACCAGAGAAGAGAGCTCAGCTGATAGCGCTGGATTCTTTCTAAGGTTTATATCTGCTGTGGGCTGTGAGGTTTTGACCTGTTTTGTTGTTATGCACTTTGTTTGAATAGGTTTTGTGTGCTACGTTTAATTGAGTCTTTAGTGAGACTAACAGGCCCTTAATAAACCCTCCCTAATGAGTTTCCGTGTGGGAGTTCAAACCACCATGTAGCAGAGTACCCAGAGCCTCCTCCCATTACTTTTCTCTTGGAAAAATAATCTCTGTCATTCAGATGAACTATTTAATTGCCTACTGTGCAGCGCATTCATTTGGGAGCTGGCCTGTTGGCTTACATGTACTTTAATCACTTTCCACTCGCGCATTAAGACCTCACTTTGGCCATTTGAATAACGCTGCTGTGTTCGGCTCTTTCTATTTTACCTTGTGATATAGCTGCTGTTGGATGCCGCTGATCCAGAACAGCGGGCTTATGTCTCATGGCCAAAGGCTTTGGGAGGAGCTGTTGGTGGAGAGAATCACCGAGTCCCAGA
>RSEF01000017.1:2399769-2410457 GCA_003993805.1 Himantopus leucocephalus
CACTCTTGTTGATGCAAGAAGAGGGTTTATACTCCATCACGGCACTGCTCATAGTCCGGCACCGCAGGCCAGGTCCTTTGCATCACACCTGGGAGGTGCTGGTGCCTCCCGCTGACTCTGGCCGGCACCCCAAATGAGCAGGCACCGGCCGTTGGGTAGAAGTCTAAGCTTAAGTTGAAGCCCCAAGTAACAGCGGAGGCTCAGCAGGTTGAAGCGATGACGGTCCTGCTGAGCTCACACCCTTTTGTCACGGAGGAGGTCACCGATTCCCTTTGCAACATCCGCTGCAGCTGGCGCAGGCTTGCCGTTCCCAAGGAATGGGAGTGGGGAAATGCCTTCTCCAGCGCTTGCTGTGCGAACAGTGCTACGCGCTGACAGGGCAAGGATTTTCCCTCTTCGTCACGTGCCTCTCTCTCTCCCTTCCCTTTCTGCAGGGGGTGTTAAACAGCACCAGTGTGATGCTGAGTTGAGAAAGGAGATCTCGCTGGTTTGGCCCAATCTGTCCCAGAAGACTCTGGATTTGCTGGTGCCTCCTCACAAACGTAAGTGGTTCGTCAGAGAGCACCCGGCCCATCCTCGCCACCTAAGGAGCCCGGAGGATGTTTCTCCCTCCTTGCCTGCTCTGTCCCTAGCCCCGTCTAGGTGCACGGTCATCTAGAGGATGCTGCCAAGAAACCAAGTGCAGTTCAGCTTCTAGGTGTCCTCTCCGCGGGGTTCCCAGCCCGCACCTCCATGCCATGGTCAGGCAGTGAGCGGGGAAGCTGAGGTCACATCTAGGCATGTATTTCATTATGCTACGGTAGATTTCCTGTACTTTGGAAAAAAAACAACCCAACCCAGCACCGAGAAGGGACCGATGCCCTGTGTGGCCTCTTCCAGAGCTTTCTTGTAGCTGTGTCTGCCTCCAGCCTGTGCCGTACAGGACGGGAGAGCAATTTCTGCCACCCGGGCTTCAGAAAACCAGAAGGAAATTAAAGTTTGCTGGGAACTTCGGAATCAGAAGAGAGGTATTTTGGGGCTAAAGGCCTTTGTGTTACTCGATGATGTCCTGGGCGAATGTGCGGAGAAAATGGAAAGTTTGCCATTATCTTGATTGGCCCAGACAAGGGCTCTGGATTCCTGATTAATGAGAAACAGTGCAGAGCAACAAAGGCATTGTTAATTAAGAAAAACGAGGGAGCCGAGGAGGTGCGAATCAGTGGGTAGTGACTGCTGAAGTCTTTTCCTCCCCTCCTCTCTCGATGCCCGTATATCTGCTGCTTTAACTCTTTGCTCTACGGCACGCGCTGCGGTGCCGCGCGGGGAAGGGCTGGTAGCGGAGCCGTGAGGGTGAAAAGAGACATCTGGAAAAATGAAATTCGCTTTAAATGTATATTACCCCGTTATGCCCCGGTTGACTGTAATTCAAAGAAATAGGAATAAGGCTTCTTTGTTGATAAAAAGCTGGCTGTGGATCTGGTATTAATTTAGCAATGCTTCTGTCGGCAGTGCTTACAATGCCACGGAGTTTTCCTGCCCGTTTTTTTTTTTCTACGGGGTCTCTGTGAATGTTTGCCACAGAGAGCTAAGAGGCAGGGGCCATCCTCCTCGGATGGGAAAGGCAGCAACAGCCAAAGATCTGAAGAAGTCTATTGTAACCTTGTCTTGCTCTTTTTTTTTTTCTTTCCCCCACTTCCCTGTGTCTGTTTTGCCTCGTTATTCTCATGTCGCCTCTTCTTTCTCCGTGCTTTTCACACCCATTTGTTGTTATTTCTTGTGTTCTTTGACTTATTCTTCTCTTCCCCCGACCCTTTCCCCTTCCTCACCTGAACGTCTCTGCTGCATTTCACCATCCTCTGACAGCCGATGAGATGACTGTGGGGAAGGTCTACGCAGCGCTGATGATATTCGACTTCTACAAGCAGAATAAGAACAGCAGGGAACAAGTCCACCAGCCGCCCGGAGGCCTGTGCCAGGTACTCAGCCAAAAGGTGACCTTCTCCATCCTCCCTCTTGGGCAGCCTCTTCTCCAGCGTTGGGCAGCTCTCAAGAGAGTCACTGGCACGTTTCATCCAGAAAGTCTGGGTGTTTCTCCAGGCAGGATTTGAAAATGCCATCTCAAAAATGGAGACCTCTCCTGAAAGTGTGTCTCAAACAAACAAACAAAAAAAAATATTGTTGCCATTGCTTTTTCCAGTAGGTCTGGAAAGGTCTTCCAAAAAACGTCAAACGACATCTGGCAGTCTATTTTCCTCTTTGGCAGTCCTGTTTTCAGAAGTGGCCTAGGGACTGGGAGGCACCAAAAGATTTCTTTGGGACACCAAAGAGTTATTGAAAGCTGATGATAGTTTGGCTATAAAATGTTTAAGTTACTTTGGGAATTATTCAAAATCATTTTGGCTCTGACAGATTTGAAGATTTTTACAATCTGTTGAAAATATTTCCATGCAACTGGCTTGGGATTGAAACCCCCATGGTTTCCCATAGGCCACGTACCTATTGATTTCAGGATAGTCATCCTGCTGACCTCCAGCGTGGCCGCTCTGTCCGTCTCACAGATGGGACGCTACAGCAGACCCAGTGTCACAAGGAGCCACCTGAATTGCACAGCCCCTTTGGTCCCGTCAGTGGATGAAAGCCCTGCTGCGCTCTGGTGACCGGGGGAACACTTTGTTAGAGGGAAGGAGGATTGAAGCACAGCTTTGGCTTGCGCAAAGCTGAGGGCAGCAAGTGTCCCTCAGAGCCTCCTCCAGCTAGGGGAAGGCTGAGGGGTGCTTCCTGCTGGGCTGATCCCTCAGGGTGACGAAGTGGACTTTTTATTAACTAGGAAACACACTGCAACCCATCCGCTCCATACACAGCTCTGTCTCTGACAACCTCTCCTTCTGCTTCACAGCCCGGACCAGTGTCACTCTTCCACCCCCTGAAGGCCACTTTGGAGCAAACCCAGCCCGCAGCATTCAACAACGCAAAAGCGTTCCTTCGCCAGAAAAGCTCAGCCTCCCTCAACAACGGGGGCGCCTTGTGAGTATCCCACGACCTCCCCACCAAAGCTGCAACGCAGAGAAGGGGCACACGGGGTGTACGCATCGACCCCGACCACTGCTGGTTCATTTGCTCTGGAGGTGGGGCAGTAGAACTGGTGACACCAGGACCAGCAGCCGCTTCACACCATGGCTGGGACAATTTCCCACCGGTGGCTACCAAAACGCCTCTGTGTGGCTCTGCTTCCCTCTGCTGCCCCGGGTGCTGTTGTCCATGTGGTGGTAGCGTTGGGTTCTCCACAGCTGCGTGTTTTCTTCATGGTGTCCTCTGAATCTTAGTTGGAGAGCTTTCCGTTGTGGCTAGTTGTAAGTGTGAGTTTGCTCACAGGAATTTGGGATCATTGCAAAACAATCAAACCCCGACCCACCCACCACCACTGCAGTGAGTTCTTGGGAGTCAAAAGGTCCTTGGGAGCAAAGTTGTCCCTCAAGCTTGTGGCACTTGGTAACAGCAAGGGCTTCTTGAGACTTTCCAGGACAGAATCTGGCTCTTTCTCTTTGGGTAAAATAATACCTCCGCAGAGAGCTTACTAAACGGTTATAGTAACAGTGATCCCTAATCAATTCTCTATTTCCTGCTCTTCTTCAGGTGACTTTCCTCTGGGTCACAAGCACTATGGATTTTTAGTGATAGACATCTGAAGTTTAAACGTCCCAAAATAAACCCGATGGGGAAACCAACATCAGACCCAACAGTGAAACCCAGGGCCACCTGTACCGCTGTACATGCCGTGCATGCACTTCAGCGTGGCCACAGGCGTGTTTGGCCAATGTCTAACTGGCCTTGCACGCATAATTTGCCTGAACTCCAAAATTCTTCATTCTTCTTCATCAGAACTTAAGCTGCAGAAGTTGTTTCCCTCAGTTACTGGGGGGGGGGAAAGTGATGTCTGGTTTGATTTCCTCGTTGCTCATGGGATCTTCAGCCTGTTTAGGGAGTGGCCCTGGCAAAACCCGGGGGACCTTAGAGCTTCACCCGCAGCTGTGCCTATCCTGCAACTAGTTTCGCAAGAGAAAACTCAAAGGGTATCCGAGCGGTTTAGCTTCATCACAATAAGGTCAGCAAAATATCTTTGCAAAAGAGTTAATCCTTTTTTCCTCTCTTTCCCTGCTGACAGGCCAGCCCCAGAGGGTGGGATCAAAGAGTCCAGTTCTTGGGGGACCCAACGCACCCAGGATGTGTTTTATGAAACCAGGACACCAGCTTTTGAGCGAGGCCACTCAGAAGAAATCCCCATCGAACGGGTGAGTAAACAGGGTGAAGATGTGACGGCAGGGTGAGACGCAGTAGATTTTAGAAATGCAGCAGATTTTTAGAGATTTTAGAAAACATTTAGAAAAAACAGGTGAAGACAGGGTGCAATGCAGTAGACAGTAGATCTGTCCCTTGAGACAAGCAGTCTCTTACAACCCCAAGTTTGCTTGAACATTATGGAGAAAAACCAAATCTGGTAGCTTCTACGCTGTGATAGCTGTACGTGTGGACACGCTTTTCAAGGAATTATGTGTCTGCTGTGACGGGTTGCTCAAGGTTATCTCTTCCTAGTTGTCCCATTGTCCCAATCCCATTGCCATCAGTGTACAAACTCAGATGAGGGGTTTCACGGGTCACAGCTGGGGGTCATTGCCATGGCTGGTGGAAGAGCTTGGCCCACCATTGTCTTTGAGGACAGATAGAGTAACCTGGGCACTCCACAACTCTTAATTTAGTCTCTTTCCCATACTAGCATCTCTTCACACTTAAATCAAACTTAGCAGAAGCCTGCTCAGTTGATGGCCTCAAAGCTGATGTTCGTGTTCTTGCTACTGAAATCATTTCTTGTTTCGATCAGGTGGTAGAAATGAGGGAAATCAGCCCCACACTTGCCAACGGAGAGCACCAACCAGGCCTGGAGAGCCAAGGGCGGGCGGCTTCCATGCCACGCCTGGCCGCCGAAACTCAGGTGAGCGAGGGAGACTTTACTGGCAGTGGGAGACTGAGAGTGAGTCAAGAACTCAGTATCTTCTCTCTACATGCCGTGTTGTTGGAAGTTGCTTGTGAATATTTGGTTTAAAAGATGTTTGCTGAGCCTGGAGCCAGGTAACCAGCCTTTGTGCTTGGGTGGCAGGTGGTAACGCGGAGACACAGCGCTGTCCCCAGTTTTACTCATCCCTGCTTGCAGCAGGAAGCAACCCAGAGAAATCCCTCTGTCTGGGTAGCTAACTGATGGCTACTTCCCCAGGGGTGTCTGTTCTGATTAACTGGGGACAATGCTGTTCCTGGAAGGCATACGCTTCCCGTTGGCAGCTGTGCCATCTATCCAGCCAGCCAGTCAAGGCACGCTCCTGTGCCCGAGCCGTACAGAGAGCTGGAGATGCGCTGTGATTCTCTTTGATGAATGTAGCAGGTACAGAAAATAGCAGGGAGCCTGTGTCTGGAAGGCTTCATCGAGACACTAAGCACCCTCCCTGTTTTGTTTTTCTCTTCCCATAGTATTCAGCATATGCTGTGTTGTGAATTTGATCAGTAAAATGTTGTTGAGGATTTCCCTCGTTTAACTTCTTGTAAAGAAATCTCAGCGCTAGAGTTGACTTTTACAGCGACTCGTGGATGCTACTTAGTGCGTAGGCTGTCATGGTTTTCCCAGATCGGTTTTGGGCATTTCGCATGTTCATTGCTAGCTTGTTGTCCCGGATGCTCTCCAGCCGCCGTCCTGCCTCCTGTGTGCCAGAACATCTCACCACTCATAGTCGCGTCTCTCGTTCAAAGGGCCTGATTCATGCAGTCAGGAGCGAGCAGCCCGTGGCCGTGGGCTGTTTCCATTGCTCTCCGTGGGAAGCAGAACCTGAAAAATATGCTGCACCCTAAAACTAAAAGCCTGTGTACTGCATACACAGCGATAGCTCCAACAGATATGATCTCTTCGCTAACGTGCTCAGGCTGGCACAGGCTACGCTTCAGCGGCTAGCAAATTCCCCAGCTGACTTCGGAAACAGCAGTCTTTGTATGAGAGCTGGGATTCTCTGCGTTATCAGGAGCACTACTCAACATGCTTAATAAAAGAAACGGACCCCAAAGCGGACCCATACTCCCTCCCTTCCCCCTTCCCGGAACAAAGTTGTCCTTTATTCTAGACCACAAGTAGCATCTTCCCTTCCAAGGCAATGCAGTTGGCAGCAGCCCTGCCAGCAGCGCCAGCCTTTCCTTGGGAAACTCCTCTCCGTTGCAGTCGGGTATTTGCAGAAGTGAGTGTCTCTCGCAGAGGCACGGTACGCGTCCCCCAGCGCACAGCTGCCCCGCGGGAAAGCTCTCTAATCTCCTTATGCATCAGGCCCGTAATATCTGAGCGGCTCTAACCTCATTTAATAATACAATGTTTTGGTGGTTGTAGCTTCAGCTGAATAACTGATGTACTTTCTGTGTGTGTCTTCCCCCTCCATGCCCTCCACCCTCCCTCTCACGTGCTGCTTCTGCTCCCCCGAACTTTGAGTTCTTTATAACTCTTATTTCCAATGCTTTCTGTTTGGGGATGTCTCCCTTTCTCTTCGCCTCTCATTCCTCTGTCATTTTATGTTCCACCTTTTTTTTTTTTTTTTTTTTTTTTAAAAAAAATCTTCCTACGCTTTCAATCTCACCTCCTCCCTCCCTCTTTGCTGCCCTCCTCCCCCATCACCTCCCCTCCCTTGTCGTCATCGTGTCTGCTGCACATCTGCCGTGATGTCTGACAATGGCTGTACTGTGGGGCTGCTTCAAATAATGTCTCTCATCTTGTCCGAATTGTTTGCAGAGGAGCAAAGCACGGTCACCTGGGAGTTACCTAGCAGTATGTAGTTTGCACTAAGTTGTATCCTATTAAATTCATGTTAAGAGATAATTTAACCTTCCTTAACCCTTTACTTTTCTCCCTTCTCATTTGGAGTCCAATGTTGCACCGACGCAGCCGCTATCTCTTCCCACTTTGCTGCAGCTCCCTCGATCCACAATTGCACGCCGCACGCTGCAATAGCAGGGTTTTTTTTTGTTTGTTTGTTTGTTTTGCTTATTTATTTGTTTTTGTATGCCTTGTTGCACAGGAATTTAGGAACCGAAAACAATCGGTTTGGTAATGAAGAAGCAATTAGTAACTCTCCGGAGGGTTATGGTATAGTCTCCGGAGGCTTGTGGGGAGCCTGTGCATGGCCCGTTACCGTAACGAGAGCATTGGCAGGATTTATGGAAAGGGTATTCATTGCTTTGCCACTTCCCATTAGTGTCAGTGGAATAAGCACAGAAGCAGGTCCGGAGTCCAAAGAGAAATGTTCATTTCTTATCGATTTGGCTGGCTTTTTGTCGGGAAATTTCAGTTGTCGTCTTCCTGGCAGCTCCCATGTGGATTTTGGGAATCTGGATAGGAGTTTTTAGTGGGAAGCATTTTCACTTTTTTTGCCCATCAAGACCATCCAGTTTACGGGCCTCTCTGCCTTCCTCCATCTTCAGGCTCAGCAGTAAGCAAGGAGGACAAACACGAAGCTCCTCGGTGTAGTGTCTTGCCCACACAGCAAGGAGGCCAGTGCAGCCCAGCCTGGTCCCGCTACCGCACTGGTGCGGCCACCGGCGCGCCCCGATGCTGCAGGCTCTGCTGTGCCCTCCCACCCCTTGTGCCTCTGACAAACCTTCCAGCTCTAGCACTTTCCACGTTGCCCTCCAGTGGGAGGCACCAAAATTTGGGTAACTGCCTAGCAAGAAAGAGAGAGCACCAAACAAAAATTCAGCCCGGACCGCACCTTTGAACGCAAGATAATCTGCCCGCGACAGCCCGCTGGGAGGGAGAGCGGTTCTTTCCACCCAAAATAACGAGCAGAGCTGCGAAACCACTGGCTTCGCGCTGTGTAAATATCACGGGGCAGCAGAGGTCTGAAATTCAGGATGAGCAAACAAAATAGCATAGACAGTAAAAATAATACAGGGCTCTTTGGAAAGGTTACAGTGAACAAAGTAAATGTTCTGCGAGAACCCTCGTTGGAGGCAGATATTGGATTGTGAATTCAAAGAAGCGTCAGTGCTGAGGGACCGGAGGACATCCTGAGCTCCTTCCCCGCCAGGCTGGACCACTGTGCTCTGAGGTCTTTCCTCTGGCACGCAGCTTTGGTGCAGTGGTAGACCCAGGGAAGCCTCTGGAGGATGGATGAAGCCCTGTCTGCACCACAGACTCTTTCACCAGCTGGAGGCCAGCAGAGTGAAAGAGAAGGGAATTGTCCTCTTTTTTTCTGAGCTTTGTAGCTGGTGATTGCACAGGAGAGAAGAGAAAGGCTGTGAGAATAGCTGTGCTGCAGTCCACTTGTCTTGGTTTCTGCAGAGCATCTTTGTAAGGTTTTGAACCTAAAGGGAAGGGAGCAGAGTGTGGAGCTGCCACTGGCCCAGGGACAGGGTCCAGCAATGCTGTGAGGCTGTGTTACTGCCCTCAGTGTCCAGATGTTTGGCCACGACTGACTTGAAAACAGCGATAGCAAACACAAGTAGTCATTTTTGGAGATGTCCTAGTAGAATTGCAGGACACACAGGCTATCCTGCTTGTCCCAGCCACAATGGCTTCAGGGGAGTGACGGTGGGACGAGGGAGGTTTAAATGTTTGATGGGAGTCGTCTTCAGTTGCAGGGAGATAGAAGTAATTTCTTGGTGGCTTAGCCTGTACCTTGCCCACTTGTTCCTGATTTTTCTCCCTCTCCATGTGATGCCCAGCAACGCTTTCATGCTTTCTCCTCTTTGGAGTTGCTTTGGGATGACCACATGCCCTGAAGCAGCTTTGGGTGAAACTAGTCTTGGAGAATTATCTTTGTGAGGCGCTTGGCTACTGTGCTGCCCTATGCCCCTGCTAATCTACTCTTGACTCCTGCGAACGCTGTGTTTGGTGTGAAGTGCTGCATATCGCTCTGCGCCCATGGTACCTGTGGATTGGCACTCTGCTAAAAGTAAAGCCCATTTCAGCAAATGGAGATCCCATTTGCTCCTCAAATTTAGCACTCAATCTACCATTCCACAACTCCTTCTGCCCATTCCAGTTATATCCAATTAACCATTTTTCTCCTTCCCCTCCTTACCCCTTCCCCTTACTGTATAACCCTCCCCATGCCGGGAACCAAGCAGCTGAGCACGGTGCGGCGCCTGCGCTCACCCTGCTCCGTGTCCTTCCGTCTGCCTTGCAGCCCATCCCGGACACCAGCCCCATGAAGCGCTCCGTCTCCACGCTGACCCCGCAGCGCCCTCACGCCATGCACCTCTACGAATACTCCTTGGAGCGCATGCCGCCGGAGCAAGGGCATCACCACCATCACCACCGCTGCCACCGGCGGAAAGAGAAGAAGCAGAAGTCCTTGGACAGGTCTCCCCATCAGCTGGCCGATGGAGAAGCTGGTAAGTGCTTTGCGAACAAGGATTTGTCCCTTGTCCTCCTCCCTTCAGGATGCACAGCAGTCATCTGATGTGATTTGGGGTCCCGTCTGCACGGAACGACCTCCCTGCCCCGCACTTGGGGGTTCCTCCCGTGTTGGTGACCCCCAACTGACGTTCTTCTTTCAGTGGCCCAGTCTGGTGAGTCTTCTTCCAAGGACAAGAAGCAGGAACGCGGCCGGTCCCAAGAGAGGAAGCAGCACTCTTCCTCCTCCTCCGAAAAGCAGCGCTTCTACTCCTGCGACCGCTACGGCAGCCGGGACCGTTCTCAGCCCAAGTCTGCTGATCAGAGCAGGCCCACCTCACCCAACGGAGGCCCAGAACAAGGTCCACACAGACAGGTGAGGAGATGCAGGGTAGGAAAAGAGCCCTAAGTTCTTCCAGGGATGCACACACCTTTTCCACATTTTCCTTAAAATAAAGGAGACAGGAAGGGAACAAATGAAATAAAGGGGAAGGAAGGCCAGGCAGTAGGAGGTAAAGCCATTGANGCCAGGCAGTAGGAGGTGAAGCCATTGAGGTCCTGCTTGGTGCTTCACATCCTTTGGATGATTCTATGAAAGGTGTCCAAGTAACGCACAGCCAGTGTGCTGAGAGGGGAGGCCCTGGCCACTCTCCAAACGCCACTTGATGGCTCTTTAGTAGCCACCTAGGGAGTGAGTGACTCCAGACACCTCGGCAGAGACCCCACGGCCAAGGACACTCTTGCTTAAGGTTTCAGCAGAGCAGCCTGGGAGACCTGCGGACTGGCACCTCTTGATGCTGGCGGAGAAAGTGTGTCTGAGCCAGGGCAGACTGGTAGCATGGCTCGGGACTGGGCGACTGAGCTGAACCCGTTCCCCTGCCAGCTGTGTTCATCCAGCACCTACATCTGGTGGTTGCCAAAGAAATCCTTGCTGTCGCGGTAGAAGCCAATGTAACACAGTAGAGGGACTCCAGCCAGCCAGAGCTGGGGCTTCAGCAGGGTTTGCTATTCTTAGAAGGATTTTCCAACTGCTGTCGTGTGGGCTGCAGAGCTGCCCTGTATTGTAGAACAGGTTAATCGTCTGAAAATTGAGGAAAAAGGCCTTTTTCCCTCATGTCAAATCAATCTTCTAATGTGCTCTCTAGCTGGGAGGAGAAATCACGGCAAGGGAGAGGAGGAATGCAGGAGAAGGCAGGACCTGGGTGGAAGGGGAGAGACCTCAACCCCGGACCAGCATGATCCCTGCAAACATGATCCCTGGAGAGGGACTTTTTCCAAGGGTGTGTAGCGATAG
>RSEF01000017.1:2410557-2421927 GCA_003993805.1 Himantopus leucocephalus
GTATTGTCGCCCACGTCCCGTGTGGGTTTAGTAAGGCAGGGCACAGAAAGCCTGGTGTATTTTATCCACTCACATGTTATCTACTTCGAGCAGAGCTGCTAATACATCCCCTGGTTGTTAAAAAAAACCAAAACACCCAACAACAGATTAAAAAAAGACAGCATGTCACTTCTGTCCCAATGAGCTGAAGCCCCTTCTCTTAACGAGGTGTCTGCGAGGAGCTCTGTCAGCCCATTTCCTGCATTATTTNTCTGCGAGGAGCTCTGTCAGCCCATTTCCTGCATTATTTTGGCTCGATAACAAGGTGCTCGTTAACTCTCAAGTATTTTCTTAGTTAGTCGGTCCCTCTCCTTGGGAGACGCACCTATTCCCAGGAGCACGTGGCCCAGCACATTTCACCAGGTCCCCGGAGGCCCCTGGAGACACCAAAAAGAGTGTCACACCACCTGCCAACAAGGTGGCTCCGTTCCAGCTAAAGCCAAGCCAAAAATCAGGACAGGTTTGGCTCAAAAAGAAGTTCTTTGGAGGCATTTTTTTTTTTTTAAACGCAAAAAGAGGAGACAAGAAAACCAAGCTATGAACATTTCATTGTAGGTCAACTCACAATGCTGCGTTTGACCCGCATAGAAATGTTGTGCATCTTCTGTGAATTATTTCACTGTTTCCTTTTCAGTGCAGGTGAATTGTTAAATCGAAATCCCGTTTCACGGTGAATCTGGGGGGAAAAAAATTAAATGAGATGAAACTTCTTGGAATTTCAAAAAGTTTCGGCAGGAAGGAGCTCGTTAGACAGTTTGAAAAAAGACCTCAAAATTTTTTTTTTTTTTATAATCAAGACCATTTCCTGAATTGGTCCTGGATAAAAGAAGTTGGAAAATCTTGCAAAAAAACATTTTTAGGCAGCTTAATACTTATCAAAACAATTTAGTCCTGCTTTCTTTTGTAAGTGTTGTAATTTTGAGGTGCTAAGCCTCAGGCCCTTGGCAAAAGCTGGGTGTCTTCTCCTGGAGGTTGGGGCATTGTAGGTCCCCAGGTGGTGGTCCCCATCTCCTCCATCACCGTGGGAAAGGAGGTGATGGGAGGCAGCTCGGCCGGGGGCAGGTGCCTGGGATGGGAACGGGGGTCTGTAGCAGAGAGTGAGGCTGAAACGTGGGGAAGGGAGAGAGCGAAAATGAAGGAGGAGAAAGGCAAAGACACGGTTTCCAGGCTGTGAAAGATGCGAGTCGTTGGCCCAGCAGCACGAGCAGTGAATGCCATGGGAGTCCCCGGTGCCTGCGGAGAGCGGGGCTGCGCTCGGTGTCACCCACGCTGCCCTGCGCCCCCAGACAACGCGGGAATCGCCGCTTCTTCCCATAGACGTGGCTAAAATAGCCTCTTCATCCCGCACCGCCGGGCTTGCCCTGAAAACGGTGCTGGGAAACCCGGGCAGAGCAGAACAAGCTCCGATTGACAGCCCGACAAGCAACGACCTGAGGTTTTTACAGGGAGGAAAAAACACTCTCTAAAAATTAAAGGTCTGGTCTCAAAATGTTAGGTCATGGAAGACCGAGGGATTTTTAAAACGCATTCGCAGGGCTGTTCGTGTATTGCCCTGGGAGAATGGAAACAGAAATGCCAAAACAAGGGCCCGTTCCTCTCAATCACAGCATTTTTTTAACTTACGGTAGCTTAGTTCTCTCCCACGTGCCACTGTTGGTAACCCAGGAAGCTGCCAGGGTCTTCTACCACTGAAGAATCAAATGTGTAACATTAAAGAGGAGAAGGTGAATGCATTTTTAAGGAACTTGTTAGGTAAAGGCTGTCCAAAAAGCTTTTTGTTGCTGTTTTTTCAGAAGGTGACTATTTAGTCAAAATACATTTTATTCGCAAAACTACCAAAAAACAGTCTGCCCCCAAATCCTCCTTCCACGTAATCCGATTCTGACCACAGAAAAGATCCCCAACATCAGCGCTCACAACCGTCGGGTGAAGTTCTGCAAGAAAAATCCGCCCCAAAGCAGTGTGCGCTGGTTTACAAAATTATACTTGCAAAAAAAATCCCGTAGGTTTTTGAGCTGCTCCCGCCTAGTTCAGGTAAGGCGCATGTCGAGGCTGTGTATGGTGTGGGTGCCTTCCCTCCGGACAGTGTCCCCTTCTGTTGGAGCCGTCTGCCAGTTTGCGTCCTACCGATGCTCTGATCGTTTCTGTTCTTATTTACCGCTCGCAGAACTTCAGTTCTCCAGCTCTTTACATCTCGTGTTGAATTATTTCTCGAGAACCTCCTTCCCCTAACTGTGCTTGTCTAAACTCTCTCTTTTTTTGCTTTTCTTTCTTCTTGTGACTTGTCTCTCCCTCCTGTTGCTTCTCCTTCTGTTTTATACCTGCCTGCCTTTGTGTTCGTCTGGTGTTTCCCTTTTTTATTTTTTGATTTGCTTTGTTCCAATTTTTATGTAGGGCAGTGGTTCAGTTAATGGGAGCCCCTTGCTGTCGACATCTGGTGCTAGTACCCCATGCCGGGGTCGGAGGCAGCTCCCACAGACTCCACTGACCCCACGTCCCAGCATCACTTACAAGACCGCTAACTCCTCGCCCGTGCACTTCACCAGTTTCCAAACCGGCCTGCCCACTTTCTCCCCGGGACGCCTGAGCCGCGGCTTGTCCGAGCACAACGCGCTGCTGCGCGGGGACCAGCAGCCGCCCCCGCCGGCGGTGGCCCGCATCGGCTCCGACCCCTACCTGGGCGGCCACCGCGATGACGCCGACAGCCCCTACTACCGCGCGGTGCCGGAGGACACCCTCACCTTCGAGGAGGCGGTGGCCACCAACTCGGGACGGTCCTCAAGGACTTCTTACGTCTCCTCCTTGACCTCCCAGTCTCACCAAATCCGCCGGGTGCCCAACGGCTACCATTACACGCTGGGCCTCAACACGGGCCCCGGGACTGGCACCAGAGGACGTAGTTACTACCACGAAGCCGATGAGGATGACTGGTGCTAGCGGCGTGGCAAAACCCTTCAAGGTGTGCGCGTTTAAAATCGATGAGTTTTATCATCTGGAAGGCTGTGCGCTCCGATGCGCGCGGTGCCCGGGGCCGGAGGGGGCCCGTGGGGCAGCCCCCACCGCGAGAACTGCTCTGCCCCCAGGGCCGGAGACCCTCCTGCAGCCTCTCTCCTCTTTTTTTTCTTTATTTTTTCTTTTTTTNTCTTTTTTTTTTTTTTCTTTTTTTTGCACTAGACAAATGGAGGAAGAAGGCTCCCTCTTTAGGGGAAGGGCAGAGGAGGGAGCGCATCTCTCTTCCCCCCCTCGCCCGCCTCCCTACTGCCTTGTCTAGTTCGAAGACACGCAGCAGATGCCAAATCCGCGACACACGCGAGAAGCCGAGAGAAGAGCGGTCCTCACCTTCGACGGCGGAAAAAGCAGACTGTCGATCCTTTTCGAGATTGGCGCAGTTTTTGTTGGGCTCTTTCTTAATTAATTAATTATTAGATTATTTTTTTTTTTCCCCGGTCAGGGTGGGAGTCGGGGGTTGCAAATGGACACCATCTTCGAACAAAGATTGCAGCCGCGTTTTATCTCGCTCACCGCTAAGAAGGAAGAGATCAACCCAAGAAACTGGGAGAAGGAGAAACACAAACCGGAACAAAGGACAGTCCATTGGGACTTGATGTTCAGCCACAGCAATCCTTGTCGGCGGAGCCGGTGACGCACCTCCGAGCCGACGGAGCGCTGCGGCGGCCGGGACTGTGCCCTGCCACCGCTGCCGCGTGGATCTCTTTTATTTTACTCACCACGTCGGGTCCTTCACACTGACACACGATAAAGCCACAAGAGAGCTACTTTGTAAGGACTGTTTCCTTGCTGCTGAGACTTTTCTTTCCGTCCCTCTCTCCTGTCGACCGCAACACGCCCTCACTGTTTTGTCTTGTTTACAATATAAGCTTGATTTAGCAAAAAACAACTAAAAAAAAAAAAATCCAGAGGAAAAAAAAAAGAGGAAAAAGTGTAGGCGTGAGAAGAAGAAATGTAATTGGTTTTATATCAAGCTATTAGATAGAACTTTAACTTTTCATTGTGTGCATTTTTGTAAATTGTACAGTAAAAAAAAAAAAAAAAGAAAAAAAATACTCTTTATGTAGAGAATTAGTCCAATTGTCATTCCAGGTCCCACCGTTTCTACCGAATGCTCCAGTTGTTCACTACTAAGTGCCTAACCTTTGAAATCTTTCACAGCGACGATGCAACCTCTTGCTTCGATGCATCGGGCCGCGGGCGAGCGCGGGGAGGGGCAGGAGGGGAGGGAGGGCAGAGCCGGGAGGAGCCGCTACTCTGGCAGGTCCCGCGGCGCACGCAACGCCCCGCGGCGCGTTACTGGACAGTGTATTCGAGTACCAGGTTGGAAGCTTACAGTGGGGAAGGCAAACATGCTTTGGGGTTGGTTTGGGTTTTGTTGGCCTTTTTTTCTTCTTTCTTTTTTTTAAAAATATACTTTTATTGGTGGGAGGGCAGTGGTTGCAGCAAGCAAAAACCGGCCTCTTCTCCTTGACTAGTGTTTAGGTCCTGCGGGAGGGATGCAGGTGGAAAAGTACAGCATCTGCAGAGATACTCTTGCAGGAGAAGAGGCGTCTTTCACGCCGCGTGTCAAGTCACAGTTGGGCTGCGAGAGCTCTGGCCGCATTCCGCGGTGCGCAACTGGTGTCGAGGGCAGTTGGAGAGGGTCTTATTTTTATTGCCTGTTAAGAGAAGGTTATAAAAAAAAAAAAATAAGCAAAACCTCTAACTCTGATTCTCAGGGATGAGATTTCTGTGTTCTTGCAATGACTCTTACGTTGGACGATTTCTTTCTTTCGTGCCCGTGTGGATTTCTGCACTTTGAGCCTGGGAAAGGGGCAAACGCCACGTGCTGGTGGGGAGGGAGCGCCGAAGGAGAAGCCTGGGCAGGAGCTTGCGTCCCTGGGTCTGAGGAAGCCTTTAGAGCTCACATGGGGCACTGGGCGGCCAGAGGGCACGTAGTACCCTGGCAAAAGGTTCAGGAGGAAGGGTGGGAGATGCCAGAGGAGCACATCGCTAAAAATGAAGGATAGGAAAGAGGAGAGCGTTGGACACGTGAATTTTTTCAGAGGATTTACCAAGCCCCAGAACTGTGAACCTTCCCCGGGTGATTGGTTAGGACGGGCACAGATCCCGCTGGACCCCGCTGATGCATTTTGTCGCTGGGGTATCAGATGCTACCAAAACGCTCAGGAGGTCTCTCGTGCTCTCAGCAAGAGTCTTTCAGCCTCAGGCGAGGAGCAGTCTGCTGTGGGGTGGTTCTCCACATCTCCTGTAGCTCTTCTGTTGAGGCAATTCAACCTGTTTTCCTTTCCTTGTGTGGTTTTTTGGGGTTTTTTTGGGGTTTTTTTTTTTTTGTTGCGTTACTAAATAATAATCGCTGGCCAATCTCATCCCTGGATTCTGCTAAAGGATAATTCCTGTCTGTGTCTCTGTCTCTGTATTTATGTGCACTTTGCCTAAAGGAAGCGCGGCAGCCAGAGCTCCGCCGTGGGTACCGGCTGTACTTTGCAAACGGAGGGCTATGCAACAAGATGACACGTTCGGAAACACATCCAAACCACCAAGAGTCAGAAAGACCTTCATCCATTCTGTAGCTTTATCTGCTGGATTTTCCTGTTTCAGGCTTCAGCATGATTGTGACCAAATGTTTTATACATTTTCCTTATCTGAAGGCACAAACGTTTTATTTGAGATTTTAAAGACAACGCTACTGTTTTACTCCGGGAAGTAAAGGAGAGGGAAAAAAGCAATCTCTCTGACAGTGCATGCAAACATTGTACCCACACTGGAAAGCAAAAGAGATGTCTTTCTGTACTGAATAATTTTGCCTTTTTCTCCACTCCGCCTTTCCCCTTCCTCGACCTTTTTAGATCCTCAACCCCTCAGCCCCACACTACCCCACCATCTGGAAGCGCACAGCCAGCGGTGGCCTCGGGTCACTCCAATTCGTAGGCAGAACACAAAGAAGAATCTCAAGTTGTCTAATCCTCCACTCGCCTTGTAGGGGTCGATGACAGTGACAGACAAGCCTGACCACAATTGTTCATAACCCTTTTCCCACCTTTTTTTACAGCCTCTCCGCTGTCTCTTCAATGCATACATGGTATTTCCAACAATCCTCATAGTGAGTTGCCAAACTTGAATTGCACCGATCAGTTTTCTGCATCCAGAACCAGTCTCGTAGTGGCTGTACTTTGAATAAGTAATGTTTGCATGTAAAATATATACATATATACATATATATAAAAAGTATGTGCATGGAAAATGTTTATCTTCGTACTTTTTTGATACAATGTATTCATCAGTTGTTAATTTTTAATTATATTTGATATAAATTGGGGGTTTGTTGCAAAACTTTATATTTAAAAAAACAGTGTTAAAAATTATAAAAGTTCCAACCATGCAACACAAGCGGAACTTTACCCAAAANAGAGAGATGCCAGCCTCTGTAATGTAACCTTATTTATAATGTACTAATGCAAAAAAAAAAAAAAAAAAAGGGGGAAAAAAAAAAAAAAAAAAAAAAAAAAGGTTCTGTGATTGCCTAGTTTGCTGCCTGAGTAATATTTATCAGCCAAACTTTGAATTCTGCAGTTGTTTCTACAATTACATTTTGTATGAAGCAAAAGTCCTTGAATTAAAATAAAAACTTAGCAAAAAAAAAACCTGACAAATTCAAAGATGGTGTGTGCAGTGTGCCTAGTGACCGGGAGAGCCCCAGCCGGAGAGCAGCCTGCCGCCCGGCGGGAAAGAGCCGCGGGAGGCAGCTTGGCTCGACCGCCGCGTTGGGATCCGGTGCGAAACCCCATTTAGTTTAGCCCGAATTGGGATGCTGTGAGAAATTGGCCCCGTCTGTGTTTGTTTCCGTACGGGCTTCACAGATGCTCGGGCCGAGCAGGGAGCTGTTTGCAAATTTGCCTTTGCAGTGTGGATCCGGTACGGAGGTTACAGTTCCTGGAGTCCAACAGGCAGCAAAACCGCATGATTTTAAGTTGAGGGTTACAAAAGAACCGACCCTGGCAGTGATTGATTCCTTCGAGGCTGTTAACAGAGGGATGCTTTCTTGATGGGCAAAAATGTTGGGCTCCCTTTAGAACGAGCCCTTAGTAGAGCTTTCGCCCGCTCCCAGCAAGTGTCCTCGGTGCTACCTCGGGTAGGCACGGAGGTGGAAATCAGTAGGATGTGGGCTTGGATTGGTGTCAGGAGTCTGCCACGTGCCCAAGGCGTGCTGTAGCACTTGTAGATAATAACAATAACAATAACAATAACAATAATAATAATATTTGCTGAGCGCACCTTGAAGTTCCTACTCCCAAGGCTTGCACTGAGCAGAAGACAAGCCCCAAGGCCTGTCGGTACATGAGGAAGGAACTTTTGGTTTCTTTTGGATAACTGGAGAACTGCCTTCACTCCCTACCAGGGGAGGGAAAGCCCCTGCGCGCATCGCCTTCATCAGGGTGCGGTGTTGTGACACTTTTGACAATGCCAAGGACTCTCCAAAAAACGGAGGAAAAATATTAGCAGCTGCTGAAGGGAGGACTTATCGCATTTTTGGATTTTTCAGTACCTTCCAGAGCACAAGGTCTATTTTAGCATTCAACTCTTCTTCTTCTCTCTTGTTGCATCTTTTCTGTGATGAGACCACCCAAGGTCCCACCTGAGATTCAGGTACGGAGTGAAATGCCGTACATGCGAGGAAAAGGTCTTTTCCCTCCTCATCACCACACGTGAAGAAAACGGTTTTGCTTGAGGTCACACAGCAAGTTATTAGCAAAATTTGGAGCAGGGTAACTTCACTTGGCTTGCAGTCCGCGCGGGGTTTGGGATTCTTGGGTGAGACAAGAGTGGATCGTAGGGGAGAAGCGTAGGGTTCTTAAATTTTTAAGCTATCCCGAACAAACAGGAGGAACGGAGATTTCTGAATGTGTCGGAGCGGCGTACAAGGGAAGGTTTGAAAAACAGTGCAAGACTGGCAAATCAGGGCGCACCCCGACCTCAGCGGAGACCCCCCGCGGCATTCACCCCACCGCGACCGCCTGGGGAGCCGGAATCTGCCTGGAGGAGCGGGTGAGCAACCTCTCCCCTCCAGACGTGTGTCACAGAGCAGCTCCAAAACCACCTTACAATCCCGTACGTATTTTCAAATCCTAAAAAAACCTTTTGGGAGCTTTCTGCCTTTTTTTTTTTTTTTCTGCTGCTTTATTTTTTCTTTCTTTCTCCTTATTTCCATTGTATTCTTTTGGTCCGTGAGACCAAGGCAGCAACCCAGAGTCCTGGGGCGCAGCAGCCGGCGCAGGAGGGATGCCCGCCACCGGACCCAAAGCATCTCCCATGCCCGAGACACGGGAACCGCAACACCCGGTCTTGCTTCGCTTTTGAGTTCAGCGGAACTCCACAAATTGGCTCTTTTCGTACCTCGTCCCCGGCGCCGCCTGGTCCTCACCACCGCTGTAACGCCGTTCGGGCAAAGCTGCTGCGGGCGGGTTTGCGCGAGGTCTCTTCCCCGCAGGGACACACCGTGCTGGCGGAGCCCGCTGCCTTTCTGCTCCCGTAATATCTACTCCCACCCAGCCCCATGGATGAAATCTGGGCTTTGGATCGGTATTTCCGAGGGCAGCACCCCCACGCCTCTTTTTACCATTAGGGGGAAGCATTTTCAGGCTTTTTCTACTTTCTAGGGAAACAAAAATTACGGGAAAAGGCTGATTCATCTCCCCTTGCCACTCTTTGAGGGTCATTCCCTGAAATATTTGTCTTAGGACGCAGAAAACACGGGGTGAGACACTGAATGCACCTGAGTCCGAGCTGTTCAGATAATTTGGCCTTTTATATTCCCCAGAGCATGAAAACCCGGCATCATCTGGCTGATTCTCCATTCCAGCCACGCTTGCAGACGGTGCCCGTCCCGCGTACCCTCCAAGGTGATGAATTACTCGTCCCAGTGGAATTCATCCCTCTTGATCGCCTTTAAGTAGATCACCTGATATTTTCAGGGCTGAGGAAAGCACCGTGTTCAGAAAGTGCCTGATCATAACAGCGAGCCTCAACCCCACACCATCCCCCAGCACACTGCAAAACGTTTTGTGGAAGAGGCTGGGTTTGCGCCTTCGTTTGATAAAAAAAGGAAACTGAGACACCTCAAGGGGACTAAATTGCTCAGGGTCACCCAGCGAGCGAGAAGCGAGGACAAGGTCTCCTGAGCTCCCGCAGGTTACTCTGCCTCCTTCGCGTCTCGGTGTTTGAAAGCACTGACGTGTGAGTGATTTTATTTTTTTTTTTACCTCCACGGGCTCCTCGTAGGGTGCCAGTGAGGTGACACGGGGAATTTGGCATCTCCCTAGCGGGTGCGTTGGTTCATGGGAGGGAATTCAAAGCAAAGGAGCAATAAGCAAAACGCTGAAAGGTCCGGGGCCCGATTGCCGGCGGTGGCTGTAAGGAGCTCCGCGCAGCCATGGAGAGGGGTGGCTCTGATAAGGCTGCGCAAATATTTGTGGGGGTGAAGTCCTGAGGCGGGTGAGTCAGCGTGAAGGAGCTGCTGAGGCTGTTTGAGAAGGGAGGTCTGAGCAAACCAGCTCCCGAGCGAACTGATGCAAACACCAGCACCGAGCCGTCGGCCCGCAGAGGAAGCCTGAGCTGTGTTCGTTCAAAGAGAACAGTATCGATAACTGGAGTTTATTCATTTTGTCCTCATCTCCGCTTTCTGTCATTGCTCTGAAACAGAATATCCCAGCACTGGCTCCGTCTGTGTCTGTTTTTATTATTTCTCTGTTTCTGGCAGCCTTTTCTCTGCCCAGCACAGCACAAACAGGAGGAGGAGGAGGAGGAGGAGGAGGAGGAGGAGAGGTGGCAGCATGGTCCTTCTCCAGCTACTCCTGCACAAAAGCCTGAAATACCCACAGGGGTGCAAACCCCCAATTTTCTTGCAGGAGGCCGAGGAGGGGAGTGGATGTGGTTGTGTTACTGGATTCAGCAAAATGATAGCGTGTTTAAAAAGATGATGCTGAGCTGAGCCGCCAGGACTGCGGCAGAATGCATGTGTGCCTTTTACAAGGTTTTTTTTTCCTCCTCATGGAGTGGAGAGCGTTTAATACACTTGGTTCTGCAGGTGATCCACCTAAAAAAAACTCCTCCTGCAGTGGGATGGTGGCATGTGAGAGGAGCGGAGCGCAGTCTCCGCACTGCGAGGCGGCCGCATGTCCTGCAGCAGAGACCGGCCGCAGGACGGAGCCGGGAGATGCGACGGGTGATGCGCTGCTGCTGGGACAGAAGGTCACAGCCGTGGAGATCAACGGGATTCAGCAACACCTGAGAAAGGAAAGCCAAACCCGCGTCATGTGTTCTTGACAAATAAAGTCCTGTAGACAGCAAAGCAAATGACTCCTTGAGTGTCTCTGACCTTCGTTTCGGTGACAAGCTGAGTCAGTGCGGGGCAGGGGATGGGCCTGGAAACGGGGGGGGGGGGGGAGCGCAGCACCTTTTGCACCCTGCTGGGCTCACGTCTCCCCGGCACCAAGCAGCAATCGGGACTTGAACAGAGGAGCTTAATTAATTTAGCCTAATTTCCCACTGCCGTGGTGCAGTGTTCGCCTGAGCCAAATGACAGCCAAGTAACACCACCGGGCGCTTGAGCACCTCCTGGCAAGGGACACCCACCCGGAGGCAGGCAGGTCTGGCTGTCCCTCGCCGAAGTTTTTTTGGGGTCTCTGGGTGATTGCTGCGGAGAAAATACTAGCACGGACCGGCAGTGAGCCTGCCGCCTCCGTGGGCCTGCGCCAAAACCCCCAAAGGGCTTCCGTGAGCGTCCAGGGGATTGTCACACAGGGCAGAGCCGCCCTGGGAAGCCGCCTGGCCGCGGTGGCAGGGTCTGTGCCACCGGTGATGGCGGGGAGCTCAGCGCGTGGCACAGAGCGGGGGCTGCCGTGGGGGCCGCACTCGTGCAGGGCGCCGCGCAGCCGTGGGGCTGTCTGGGGTGGGGACCGGGGAAAGTCCCTTTTGGGGTGTCTGTCTGCAAATAACCTTCCGCTGTGCTGCTGCTGTGGCTCGGGGGGAGCCCGCAGCGGCGCGAGGGCTGGGCAGGACCTGGGCGAGGTTGAGGCTTCGCCCACGTAATGCCAAAAAGGGGGTGACGGGGCCCAGACTGGGGGTAAGGAGAGGGGGGGTTTAAACCCGGAGGAGCAGTACGGCTGTCGCAGCAGAGCCGGGGTCCCCCACCCACCCCAAAATGCCACGGCGGGAGGCTGCTATGTCCCACTGTGGGAGCAGGGTCAGGTTCCCCCCCCCCCGCGGGGGAGGCAGCAGGCTGGGGCACAGCTTTAGGGGCAAAACACCCCGAAAAACACT
>RSEF01000017.1:2422027-2435368 GCA_003993805.1 Himantopus leucocephalus
CTGAAGCCATTCCCCCTCGTCATGTGGCTCCCCTCCCTGATGGAGCCCCTCCCCAGGTCTCCCGGAGCCCCCTTAGGGACAGCCAGGGACGGTGATGTCCCCCCGGGGAGGCCGAGCCCGCTGCCCGCCGGGGCTGTCCGCTGGAGGCGGTGCGGGGACGCGTTCCGCTCCGCCCCACGCGTGTTGCCGGCCCGGCCCGGCCCCGCCGCACTACAGCTCCCGGGGAGCGCCGCGCCGCGCGTCACCCGCCCGCGACGGGACGGGACGGGCTGAGCCGGGACGGGCTACGCTCCGCCGCCATGCAGGTGAGCCGAGCCCCGCCGAGCCCAGCCGGGGGTGTGTGTGTGTGGGGGGGGGTGTCCCGGGCAGGCTTGGGGGGGGGGCTGCTCCCGTAAATCACCCCCGAAACCCCGCGCCTCCCTGCGGGCGAGCGCTGTTTAACGGCCGCGGCATCGCCGTTCACCCTCCGGCACCGCCTCCTCCTGCCAGAGCTTCGCCCCGGTTCGCCTTTCGCCCCGGTTCGCCTTTCGCCCCCGTTCTCCTTTCGCCCCGGTTCGCCTTTCGCCCCGGTTCCTCTTCTTTTCGCCCCGGTTTCCATCCCCCCCCAACCCACCCCCCCCGTGCCCCCTCCGGGGCTGCGGCGGAGCCCGCCGGCAGCAGCGGTGGCCGCGGTGAGCTGTGCGCAGGGTGGGCTGGCTGGCTGGCTGTCTGTCTGCTCCTAGCACCCCTCTACCGCCGAGTCCCGCTCCCCCCCTCAAAGGCTCTCCCGTCGCCCACTGTCCTGTCACCCGCTGTCCCGTCCCCATGGAGGGGCTGTCGTGGGGGCAGGCACTCGTAGCGGGAGCTCAAGTCACCTTAAACCATCACTTGGAGCAGGTTGGCTCCAAGCTCAGACATGAGTTTAAGGCTACCAGGTCCCCCCAGTTTGCTGGCACAGACCCCCCCACAGCAGCATCCCTGCGAGGTCCAGAGGGTGGCTCGCACCGGCTCTAAGGAGCATCTCGGTGTGGGGACACCCCCCCGACCCACTGCGTCCCCAGCGTGGGGGGCAGCCTGGGCCGGCTGGGGTGGGCTCCTGCTCGTCATGCTGTCTTGCAGACCAGGGGTCGGGGTGATGCAGAAGGGCGGACTTGTCTCGACGTGCGGGGCCGGGTGTCCCAGTCGGACCGGAGCAGCAGGTTGGGACGTCCAGGGCAGCCAGACACTGCTCAGCGCGGGCACCGCTGGTTTTTCACTTGATGGCAAAGAGCAACCCAAAAACTGCAGCGGGTTAAACCACAAAACGCACATCATAGAATCATAGAGTAGTTTGGGATGGAAGGGACCTTTAAAGGTCACCTACTCAGACCCCCCTGCCATGAGCAGGGACATCTTCAACTAGACCGGGTTCCTCAGAGCCCCGTCCAACCTGCCCGTGAATGTTTCCAGGGATGGGGCAACTACCACCTCTCTGGGCAACCTGGGCCAGTGTCTCACCACCCTCAGTGTAAAAAAATTTCTTGTGCACGTTGTGTGTCTGAGCAGAGGCAGTGCAGGATATTTTCCTGCAGCTTTATTTGCGCGTGCGAATACCTGCGAGGTGCAGAGGAGGAGCTGGGCGCAGCCTCACCCAGGTCCCTGCTGAACCACTGCCGCGTGGGCCGGTGGGTGAGGACGGCGCCGCGTCCCTCCGACCAGTATCCCTGGGCTTGTCACATCACCCCGGCAGCGAAATTCCCAGCTTGCAACGAGTGCAGAGGTTTTTAGGACTTGACCTTCGCACACCGCATCTCACCCAGCAAGGTGCGGTCTCCGGAGACATTGCGCCATAGCGTCGCTGTAGGGGAGGAGTGAGGGGCTGTTGCCCCAAGGAGCATCGTTTTGGTCTCACGGCCACACTGGGTACCCAAAGACACGTGGCTTCACCCCAGGCTGGGAGACCTGGTGCAGCAAGAGGGATCTTCTGCCGGTCACTCCTGTTCCCCTGTCCCTAAAATAGTTACCTTAAATGGTGCTGCAGACTTGTGGGTGAAACCTGCAAACGAGAAATAGCTCCATTTAAAGGCTAATTATCATTAATCTGTTGTCAAAGGAAGCTTAAAAGCGTGAGCCAATTACGCATGCTAATATGCTTTGGGTAACGAGCGGCCGAAGGGTGTAATTAGAGCCCGTCTGTGGTGCGGACACCCGGTTATTGGATAGTATTTCTGGCCGAGGCCGGTCCCGTCGGCCGCATCTGGTGGTGTCAGTAACGGTGGGTACGCGCGGCCAAAGCCAGGTCGGTGTGGCAGAGGAGAGGGCGTGAGCCCCGTGAACACTGCCTAGAGAGATTCGCCAAAGGGAGGAGAAAAAAACCCCCAAACCCACTAAAATTCCATTTTTTGTGGTAAAACGCGCAAGACTTGGCAGCTGCGCTCTCAGCTCTGTAGGTGGGTTCGTTGCACAAGAGCAATACTTGCTCCCCCCATTTCCACGAGGGGTTTGATGCCTTTGTGGGTCCCGGCGGCCGCAGGTCAGACAGACGGACGGTGCTTGGACCGATGCTCCTCTGCCTCGGAGGCATCCCTGGACCGGCCGCCCTGGCAGCCAGCGCCGGGCGGTCGCGTTTGTGGCAGTGGGTGCTTTGCGCCGTGCCGGCGGTGGAAGAGGAATCCCAGGGAGGCGGAGGAACACGGAGGGTGGCTGGGCTCTCACCACGTCCGCTTCCCTCCAGGCTGTGGATGGCACCCACCAGCCTCTGTCTGTCTCCCACGGACCTTCCCTACTCAAACCTAACGAAGTTCTGGGTTGGTCTCTCTTTATCGCAGGGGTAAACTCTGGCTTTTTCTCGCCATGCGCAGGAGCTGCTGCTAGAAGTGAATACTGTCCTGCTAGAAGCCAAGGGAAGAGTTAAGCCCCTTCAGCGTGACTCTGATTTTTAAGTTCAAGTTCCTCTTCCCGTTTCAGGAATCGGGGTGGGGGTGGGGGTGGGGGTGGATAAAAAAAGATTGCACCATTTGGTAAAACCCCGGCTGAGCATCGGGATCGGGATGAGCATCAGCCCTTGGGGGCGGCGGGTGCAGCACGGAGCCGCTGAAGAAGCGGGTGCCCCAGCCCCTGCCTGCCCCGTCACCCCATCAGCGCCCGTTCCTAGCGCTGCCCTTTCCTTCCCCTCTCTTCCAGATGTCCTTCTACTTCTCAGACAAGGTGGTGCTGCTCTTTGACTTCTGGAGTGTCCATACCCCCACAGGTAGGCTGCCACCCCCTGCCCGGCCCCGAGACACCCGTCTGTCCATCCGTCCGTCCGTCCGCCACCGGCTGTGCTCTCCGCCTGGGGAAAAGGCTGCGGGGCAGAGAAAGGAAGATTTGCAGGAGCAGTGTTAGCGATGGGCTGGGAGGGGGGGAGAGCTGGGCCCCCCAAAGCCCCGAGGGCACCACTGCCCGTTCTTCCCACCCTCCGACCCCGCTGAGCAGTGCCGTGCCCTCGTAATGCCCCGGGCAGGGGTCGACCCCCCGAAGCCGAGAGCAGCGGGCAGGGAGGTGTGGGAAGCATGCCCCCCGCTCCACCCCCCCCAGGCCTGCCAACCCCCCCGGGTCACTCAGCGATGTCTCAGCTTCCCAGTTTCTTTTTTTTCTTTTAAATTATTGCTGCAGCATCATGTTTTAAGCCCCACATTTTTGTGGAGGCGAGGCAAAGATGCTTATTTTTTTCAGAGCAGCCCCCAACGAAAAATACTACCGAGGAATTTAGAGGGGAGATTGGGCTAAATACACCATTTCCCAGCACTTCCCAAACCTGCTGCCTGTCCCTCCAGCCCAACCCCGGTCCCAGGAGCCCTCCGTTCCCTCCACCTTATCCCATGGATATGCCCAAGCGCTCCGTACCGGGACCCACCACCCTTCCCCTCGCCCGCAAAACGCCCTTTCCCGCCGGTGTGCGGCCATGGGCGGCAGCGGGGCGTTCCTCCTGCAGGGATGGCGCTCTCGGTGCTGGTGATCCTGCTGCTGTCGATGCTTTACGAAGCCGTGAAGATGGGCAAAGCCGTGCTGCTGCGGCGGGCGCTGCTGGCTCTGCCCCGCAGCCTCAGCCGGGAGTCGCTGGTGGAGTCGGAGGAGGGGGACACCGGCCCCACGCAGGGCAGGTACTGCAGGACCCCCTTTACACCCACCCGGGGCGGGGGGGTTCGGGGAGGGGTGTGTGACCCCCGGGCCAGCGCAGGAGGGGAGAAAGGGCGTAAAGAGGCAGCCGTGGAGGAATAGGGGAATGTGTACCACCTCGGGAGGTGGCCTCGGGGTACTTCGGGAGATGTCCAGGGTGGTTTTCAGCTGTCTTAAGTGCTCACATTCCCCCCGGAGCCACCGTGGGTGCAGGAGGGTCCGCGTGGTTCGGGGACGGGCACAAGCAGCGGCTCGGGCACCCCGGCGAGGCTGGCCCGCGTGTTTCCTTCCCAGCACAAGCCGCTGGAGCCAAACCTTGGGTTTTTCCTCTCGTCTTTAATCCCAGACCATGCCCGAGGCTGCTATTACTGCCAACCTCTTAATAATATCCTCCCCGTTCCGTTGGAGCGGGATTTCCCCCTGCGCTGCCCTTTGCAGCCCCCATCCCTCTCCCCGAACCCATCTCTGGCGGCTGTGGGATGCTGGTGGAGGGGGAGACGGCCGGCTGCCCCGCGCCCCTCGCTGATGGGCTTTCCCCATCTTCTTCCGTAGGTGGTTTCGGTACCACGTCGGCCAGACGCTGTTCCACGTGGTGCAGGTGGTGCTGGGCTACATGGTGATGCTGGCCGTCATGTCCTACAACGCCTGGATCTTCCTCGGGGCCATCGCGGGCTCCACACTGGGCTATTTTGTGGTGTACCCCCTGCTCGGTCGGGGCTAGGCACCCCCCTCTCCCCGCCCCGGGATGGTGGGCGATGTGCTCCACACCTCCTGCTACTTGGTCTGGAATAGCTGCTGTCACTTCTGCTGCTGGGTCTGTCCTTGTCCCCGTGCTGTGCGGGACGCAGCACCCCGGGGACTTGCTGCGGGGACCCTCAGTGCTGGGGCAGCGCTGGGGAAGGGGAGCCCCACGGCCAGCGCTCTGCCATGCTGACCACCGTCCTTGGCTGGTGGCTGTCCCCCCGGCTCTCAGGGACTTTTGGCTGGGTGATGATGGCGGGGGGGTGCTGGGAATTTCCTTCCGCCCCCCGCTTTTCAGGGGGTTCATCCTGGCTGGAACAGGAATGGTCCAGTGACCTGCTGGGGAAGGGGACATACTGGGGACAGGCACCCCTGCCCAGAGCTGCCCTGCACCGAGCCCCTCTTCACACAGTGCCTTTTGGGGATAACGGGGGTCCTGCTGCCCCCTGTGCCCCC
Source organism: Himantopus leucocephalus (assembly GCA_003993805.1). Classification (NCBI taxonomy): domain Eukaryota; kingdom Metazoa; phylum Chordata; class Aves; order Charadriiformes; family Recurvirostridae; genus Himantopus; species Himantopus leucocephalus. The sequence continues at coordinate 2,427,341 of RSEF01000017.1, forward strand.
CGCCCCTCCCCACACAGTGCTTCAGGGATGGGGTCGGAGCCCCCCCGAGCCGGCGGTGTGGCCGTGCCGAGGGGAAGCTGCTGCTGCGGGTCCCTCTTGCTGCTTCCTCGGGACACCCCTTTTAATAAAATCATCTCAGTCCTTCGACTCCTGGCTTGTGCTGCTGCTGGGGGGTCTCAGGATGTGACACCCCCGAGTCACAGCGGGAGTGGGGAGCCCCCCCCAGGGCGGGGGGCTGTTCAGGAATAAGGACAGGCTCCTCCAGCTTTAAATAAAGCTTTTCCATTTTATTAATTATTATAAGCATATTTTTAAACATTTGTATAACTTTCTTAATAAAATATCCTGGAAGAGACAGGTTTTAAGTTCCCAAAGCAAGGCACTTTGGGGGGCCTCCCCGAGTGGGTTAGGCTGGGCACCCCCCCTTCAGAGGCAGAAACGGCGGCACCTAAAATACAGGCGAGTGTCGGGGTGCTGGTCCCTGCTCCGTGCACGCACACGCGTGTGTCTCACGCTCGGGAGTCCTGCCGACCCCCACCAGCCTCTCAGCATCTCGGGGTGGGGGGGGGGGGNGGCGGCACCTAAAATACAGGCGAGTGTCGGGGTCCTGGTCCCTGCTCCGTGCACGCACACGCGTGTGTCTCACGCTTGGGAGTCCTGCCGACCCCCACCAGCCTCTCAGCATCTCGGGGGGGGGGGGGGNCCCCCTCCCCCATCGGGGGGGGGGGGGGGGGGGGCCTGCGCCAGTCCCGTCCCCCTCCCCACGGCGGGCAGGGCTGCCGGGGGGTGCCAGCGAACGGCTGCTGAGGCACCAGCTCTTTGCTCGACCATCACCGCGGGTGCCAAAACCTGCAAAGCCCGAGGGCCGGAGAACTCATCCGTGCACGGTGCTGGGGAGCCGCGGCGGGCGGGAGCTGGGATCCCTCCACCGCACGGCGAGCTGAGCCCGGAGGTGGCCCAGTCCCGCCAGGCAAAGCTGGACACACTGTGGGAGTGCCACCGGCCCTTAAATTTTTAATTCTGAACTTAAATAGCTGCTAGAAGACCCTGGGGGGTGCTGGGTGCCCTGAGCCCACGCCTGCCCCAGCTCTTGCCCGCTGGCAGCGGTTCAAGCCACCCAGCGTTGCCGTATCCCTGGCTGCCATCACGTCTTCCATCATTGCCCCCCGCCATGGTCCTCGCTCCCACTGGCACTCCCAGAGCCGGCTGGGTGGGATGGCGGTGGGCAGGCTCCCAGGACACCCCGCTTCCCCCCTAGGCTGGGGCAGGGGATAACCCCCGGAGCAGCCGGGAGCATCCCGCACAGCCATCCACAGCAGGGCTAGTGCCAGCCCCCCCGCGCCCCCCGGCAGCCCCAGACACTTGTGCTGGGACAAGGGGGGCACAGATAAAGCATCTCTTCAGTAGAAAAGAAGAAAATAAGGCAGAAGAAGGACAGAGCAGAGCGCAGGGGGTGCCCTGTGCTGGGCTGGGGGCCTCACCCAGTCCAACCCAGTAGGACCACTTGGCTGTGGCCAGCCCTGCGCAGCAGCAGGGCCCCCCCCCCTCCCCGGCTAGGTGATAAGGTCTCGGTGTTTCCCATCCCCTCCCTCTCCCGTGGTGCCGCTCTCCATCCCTGGCAGCACAGCGGGTCCTATTCCCCCTACCCCAACCCCCGGTGTTACCGGGGCCAGTCCACGGCGGGGGGGGGGCCTGAGGCTAGAACTCAGTCTGCACCCCCTCACCACTCTCTGTCGTGCTCGTGGGCTGCAGGGGGCTGCACTGGCTGCCCAGGGGGGCCACCTCCTCGCCTGTCTCCTTGTCACTGGGCTGGTGGCAAGCCATCCCAGCAGACGGTGATGGGGTCTCGGTTCCGGGTGCAGGTGATGCTGGTGTGGCATGGGGCACCTTGGCCTCTGATGGGACATCAGCGCTGGGTTTGGGTGACGCCGGTGCAGCATGTTGCACGCTGGTCCCTGATGGGTCATCAGCTCCGGGCTCGGGTGATGCCGGCATGGGTGATGCTGGTGTGGCATGTTGCACGCCAGCCCCTGGTGGGACTTCAGCTCCAGGGAGAGGCGATGCTGGTGCGGCATGTTGCACACCAGCCCCTGATGGGACTTCAGCTCCAGGCGCAGGTGACGCCGGTGTGGCACAGTGCACCCCATCTCCCTCGCTGGCCAGCCCCTGTGGTGGGACTTCACCTGGGACAGACCTTGCCACCTCCTCAATGGCACCGCTCTCCCGTGTGGTGTCGGTACCGTTCGTCAGCCGCTCCTCCGCCTCCCCGAGGTTCTCCTTCACCAGCGCCTCCCGGATCTCCTCCACCCCATCCGGGGAGCTCGGCGGTGCCCCAGGGTCTGGCTCCCGTGGCTCCGGGGAGCCGGGCTGCAGCAGCGCCTCGGTGCCCACCTCGTAGGGCAGGACCCCCTCGTCGTCTTGGATCACCGACACCACTTGCTTGGCTCTGCGGCGCTTGTCGGCAGCCGAGTCGGCCTCGGGCTGCCCGCTGTACTCCTCGCCCCAGTCGATGGGGATGCCCTCGCCCAGGAGGTGCAGGTTGGGATCGCTGTTGTGCATGACCATGCTGTCACGGTACAGGTTGTGCTTGCGCTGCACGGCTGCCTCTTTCACAGCTGGGGACACCGAGAGAGATGTCAGAGGGGCTGCGGGCACGGGGCACCATCCACCAGGCTCAGGCACCTCTCCCAGTCCTCCCCTTGGGTGTAGGGTGCAGGGAGAGAGGTCTGGAGCCGGGCAGAGGGTTCAGCATCCCACCCACTGCTCAGCCCTGCCAGCGGGCAGGCTGCTCTTGGTACAGCCCCCAGCACCCTGCATGGTGTCACCCCCTCCTCATACGGCCCCCAGGACTCTACATGGGGTCATCCCCCTCCTCCTATGGTCCCCAGCACCCTGCACAGGGTCACCCCTCCTCATACAGCCCCCAGGACTCTACATGGGGTCATCCCCCTCCTCCTATGGTCCTCATCACCCTTCATGGTGTCACACCCTCCTTGTACAGCCCCTAGAACTCTGCACAGGATCACCCCCTCCTTGTACAGCTCTCAGCACCTCTCATGGGGTCATTCGCCCTCCTCCTATGGTCCCCAGCACCCTGCATGGTGTCACCCCCTCCTTGTACAGCCGCAAGCACCCTGCTTGGATTCACCCCTCCTCATACAGCCCCCAGGACTCTGCATGGGGTCATTCGCCCTCCTCCTTATGGTCCCCAGCACCCTGCATGGTGTCACCCCCTCCTCGTACAGCCATGAGCACAATGCATGGGGTCACCCATCCTCATACAGCCCCCAGCACCCTCTCTCCTATGGATCTCTCCTATGGATCACCCTCTCCTCCTGTGGTCCCCAGCACCCATCACGGGCCCTCCAGGTGCCACTTGTCTTATTCTCATTCCACCCAGCACCCACCACCCACCCCAGGGTGCTGGAGACCCCGGGGCGCAGCGCTGAGTGGTTCCAGGCTCCCTGGCACCGCGGGACCCTACCTTGCATGATGTCTTTCATCACCGACTGCAGCACGACCTCCTCATAAGTGTTCTCCACCAGGATGAAGCGGGCAAAGTCCTCGAAGATCAGCTCCTGGAACTTGGCTAATTCCTGCCGCAGGGGAGAGGTCGCTCAGCCCGGGGGAGGGGACGGGAGGGAGGGAGGGATGCTGCAGCCCCTCCGCAGGGGGTGGTCCTTCCCCCCCCCCAGCCCCAAACTTTACCCTCTTACCCCTTTGCAGGTCGGCGCCAGCTTTTTCAGGAGGAAGGGGATGGTGATCTGCAGCAGGGCCTCCCTGAAGAACTTCTTCCGCACGGTGCTGCTGTCGTAGTCGTATTTCTGCAGGGAGAGCGAGAGGGCAGCCCCGGGTCAAAGAGGGCTGTGGGCTGGCAGCTCCCCTCCCCGTGGGCACAACCCCCATTTTCCCCCCTAACCCATTTGCACGGGTGTGAGCAGGTTCCTCTGCCCCCTCGAATCCTTCTCTCCAGCCTGTTCCCGGGGTGTCTGAGCCCGGGTAGGAGCCAGCTCCTCCACCAGAAGGGGTTTTGGGCCAGTCTGAACCGCAGGTGGCTTTTACAGAGATGCACGTGGTCAGAGAGGACCTGGCTCCTCCAGGTTTCCCACTCGCCTGCCCCTCATGCCAGCAAAATGCATGAAAATCTCAATATAAAGATGTATTTCCCTAGAAGACTTTTATTAAAATCAGAAAGGTCACTCCTGTCCTCTTCCCCAGGATCCTGGCCCGTGGAGTGAGGCCACTGAAGGCCACCGAAAGCCACTGAAGCCCCCGACCTGCCGCCCCTCACCTTGAGCACCCTCTCGAGGATGCGCTGGATGGACTTGCACAAGTCGTCTTTGCCCTGCAGCTTCCCCAGCTCCTGATGGAGCAGCGTCTCGAACGTGTACACGGCGTCGTCCATTTGCTGTGAGCAGAGGCAGAAGGTCAGGGGGACGCAAAGGGACCCACCACGGGGGTGGGCAGGGGGCATCACCAAGATGAGCCTTCACGCAGGCAAGGTCCTCAGCATCCCAGTGTGGCATCTACGGGCTCCTCCCTGAGGACCGAGGGTGCTGGGGGAGGAGGGTGCCCAAAGCTGGTTTGCACCCCCACCCCTTCTACACCCCGCTCCAGGTTGGGCTGGATCAGACCCCCAAATCGGGCTACTGGCCTTGCTGGTGCCAGTGGGCTCAGTGGCAAAGGGGCAGGTGTGCCGTGACGCCCAAGTCTGGGTGCTGAGTCTATGTTGGAAGGGTGTCCAAAGCTGCTGCCCACCCGTGGGCTCCCTCCCTGCTCGGGCTTCGGACCAAAGGGAACAGCCAGAACCCACCACACCCCCTTAGCTGGGTGCCATGGGACACGAAGGTCCCTGAGACAGGACAGCCAGCCCAGCCAAATCCCTGCCTGGGTTGGACCAGCCTGGGCTCCCTGTTCTGCCTCCACCCCCAGCCCTCCGCGCTCCGCCCGGGGGCACACGGGAGGGCCCCGGTCCCCGTCCCACCTGTCTCATGTGGATCTGAGCCCTCTGCTTGAAGACGGACGTGCTGGAGACATCGAACCGCTGCTGAAGGCCCTCCAATTTCAGCTGGTCCATCTTCTCATAGCACGACTGCATCTTGACGGGGTGGAAGGCCAGGTGGGAAAGCTTCTCCATGTACTGGGGATAAAGCCAAGCTCAGTAGGGCAGGACAGCCTCTCCGTGCACTCGGGGCTGGGACATGCCACCCCACACAGGCTTCATCCCCATGTATTTTCTCAGCCTGGGGTCCCCCAGCACCATCCACGCTGAGGATGGCACCAGGACTGTCCCTGCCACCCCCAAGCCCACNGTCCACACTGAGGATGGCACCAGGACTGTCCCTGCCACCCCCAAGCCCACTGGCCAGCAAGGAGCATCACCAGGTCTCACCTCTGCCAGCTTCTCCAGGCCACCTTCGTTGATGACGTTCATGTTCATGTCAGTCACCTCCTTGAAGAACACCTCCCGCACCTCTGCGAAGCCCTGGCTCGTGGGGGTCATCAGGGCTTCCAGGATGGAGGAGATGTAGGGCTGGACGTGGTTACGGACGCAGATCTCGGCTTTGGGAAGGACGAACGCTGGGCAGAGAATGGGGGTAAGCATGGTGAGGCTCCTCCTTTGCCCTTCCAGCTTGGCAAATCAGGTCCTAAACCCACCCGAGGGAGGGGGACCTGCCCCTCTCCCCAGGTCCCTCCAGAAGAGGTCTCCCAGACTTACAGGACAACGCAAGGGGTTCTTGCAGGGGGCCCTCCATCTGTACTGAACCCGTTCCTGCCCCATTGCCTTGCCTGGGGGGGGGGTGTCGCTGCCCACCTTGTCCCCCCACCTCTTGGGACAATGCCGATGAGAACGTGCATCCTGGCCGCTGTGGCTGCTGGCATGTCCCCAAGGGTTGCAGGCCAAGCTGGCAGGAGCCATGCTGCACCCCAGGAACAGCCACGCCATGGTGAAACAGTGGTGATGCCACAGACACAGCCACACACATCCATGTCCCCGCGTCTCCCCTCAGGGCTGTACCTCGGATCTTGCTGGCCAAGTGCTCCTTCGAAGTGATGATCTGGTCCATGTCTGTGCGGATGGTGCTCTCCATCTGGGGCCGCTCCTGTTCGCACTTGGCCATTGCTGCGTCATACTGGGCCTTGGTCTGCTCATAGACCATCCTATAGACAGCATCCGAGATCTGCCGAGAGAGAGATCGGGGGGGTCAGCTGTCCCCCACGCCTCCTGCTGCCCCGCTAACCATTGCCTCCAGCACCAGATGCCTGCAGGACCTGCCGAGCCTTCACCCATGCCCTGACCAGACCCCTTCTTGCAGCCTGCCAGTAGGTTTTCCACACCAGAGACCCCCCAGCTGGGTGAGATGAAGCTCCCACGGTGCAGAAGATACTTCGAAGCAGTGCTCGAGGGGCACAGAGCCGAGCACTGCCTCCATCAGCCAACCTGCCCCAGGCAGGTCTGGGGATGCTGCATGTCCAGGGATGCTGCAGGTCTGGGGATGCTGCTGGTCCGGAGATGCTGCAAGTCTAGGGATGGTGCAGGTCTGGGGATGCTGGTGGTCCGGGGATGCTGGTGGTCCAGGGATGCTGGCGGTCTGGGCAGGAGAGCCCCTGACCCCGTTTGAAAGCTGTGCCCTGCCCTGCTCAGCCTGCCTGGGGTCTCAGGACCCAACCCCGTGAGCGGGACGGAGCCGCTCGCTGAGGCTTCACGCTCACTTTGCAGCCAAACGCTGCGATTTCGGGGCCAGCGGGAGGCACAGGCGCTCCCCCCCCCCGCCTCCCTCGGGCTTCCCAGCTTTGCAGCTAAGACTGCAGCTACTGAAAAAGCCGCGTTTGTGCGTTTTTAGGCTGCTCCAGTGGCACGTTATAAGCCTGGTGGTAATTATCTATCAGCTTTTAAGGTTTTACCAGGCAGTTTTGAAGAGCCCTCAGTCTTTCGCAAGGGTTCGGGCTGAATTTAGCCTGTGCTGCTCTAAAAATGGCTCGCTAAATATAGCCAGGACGGGCTTCGCTCCGGGGCTGGGCTTCCTCCTGTTTGCTTCCCTCGCCCCAGGGACGCGGCAGCGCAGGCAGGGATGGGCAGGGGCACAACAAGGAGCTTTAAAAAGCCACAGTGGAGAATGAGGAGACGGCTGCTCTGGCGGGGGCCGGGAGAGGGGCGAAGCTGGCTCTGACAGGCAGGAAAGCCCACGGGCACCGAGCCCAGCGGGGAAGGGAGGTGGCGGCACGGCCCCCAAAGCAGTGGCAGTGCAGGCAGGGGGAGGACAGGCGACGATGACCCCCCCCTTCCCCGGCAGCCCCAGCCCCATACCTGGATCCAGGTCCGCTGGCGCTCCTGAGCCTTGCCCTTCAGCCGGGGGCCGATGGTGGTCCTCAGCTCGGGGAGCAGCTCCTCCATCACCAGGTTGCTCAGGACCTGCGGAGGCAGGAGGTTTTGGGGACCCTGCTCAGCCCGCACCCCTCCGCCCCAGCCCCCGGGGAGGGGGGGACGACAGGTCCTCACCTGGGTTTCATTGCCGCACAGCATGTCCCAGGTGCCGTACTGCTCCTTCGACTGGCGGTACATGCGGACGGCGTCCGTGAAGGCTGGAGCCTCCACTTTGGAGTCCTCGGAGATCCCTGGGGAGGGGATAGCCGGGGGGGAAGGAGTGAGCAGCCCGGCACGGGGAGTGAGGGGCAGCTTGCAGCACCCCAGCCCGTCTTCGCAGGCAGTCCCGTGCATCCCCCCGCCAGCTCAGACCCACGCAAGGAGCCCAGGGCTGTCATCAGGACTGCGGGATCCCATCCCAAGACCCTGTCTCTAACTGGGTGGGGGGCAACTCTCCCAGACACACCAGTGGTTGGGGGAGTCCCACTCTGTCCACAGCTTGATCCACCCCCCCCAGCCGGACAAAGGGTAGGGAGGCACCCAGGAGCAGGGTCTCAGCGGGACGAGGGGGCTCAGTGACACCTGATGGTGCATGGGGACACCACGACTCGGCAAGCCAGAATGGCACAGCAGGAGCAGGGGGGCAGCAAGCCCCGATGGTA
>RSEF01000017.1:2435468-2449180 GCA_003993805.1 Himantopus leucocephalus
AAGCCATTCCCCCTTGTCCTATCGCTACACACCCTTGGAAAAATTCCTTCCCCGAGGACCCCCATGGATGTGCAGGGGAACTACAGGGAGCATCACCCTGGGGGACTGGGGCTGAGCTGAGCCTGGCAGAGCCCCTCTGCTCTCCTGGTGAAGATGCTCCACGTGGTGCAGGGTGGCTGCGAGGTCCCGGCTGGCCCCGAGCTGCTCGTACCCATGCAAATCCCCTGTGGGTGGGAGAGCTGGGAAGATGGGGTGGTTTGCCCGAATTCAGCATCACCCAAAAGTAGGAGTTTCTTAGGGCTGGGTGCTGCCAGGGCGGTCCCCTCTGCCTACCTCCCTCAAGCCTTGTTCTAAAAAAAGGGACAAATTTGAGCCCCAAACTGCCCCATGTAAACCCAAGTGGAGCTTTACCTGGGGGACTGGCACCCTTGGGGTCACTCCCATGGGGGAAGTGTCCCAAGGCTGAGGCTGGCAGGGTGACACCCTCACCACCCTCTCCCCACACCTTCTCTAATTTAAAATCATTTCTTAATTGGGTTTTAACTGGGCATTTCCATCCCTGTCCCTGGAACCTGAGGGTCAGAATAAAACCCTCCAGGAGGGAGAGAAGGGGGAGGACACGGCGTGGCTGCTCGCGGACGCAGACCCGTTCTCCTGGGCTTGGCCGGGCAGCTCCCCAGCGCGTCCCTGCTCCGTGAAGGGTGGTGGTTCATACAGCAGGGCAAAACGGGGATCTTCAGGGTTTTGGGGGCGCTCATATCCCCCAACACAGATGTTTAGGCTGCGCGTATGTTTGGCAGGAGGGCGAGTACCTATTCCGGTGAGGCTCGAAACCACCCGCCTACAACCCAGCCCCAAAAGGCGACATCCCCATCCCACTGCCGGGGCCACCTCCTTGCCTGGCCTTAACCCGCACCCCGTGGGGAGTGGGGTTGGCCCCGGGCAGAAGTGGGGGGTGTGTGCCCGGGAATATGGGCACGGGGTGGCCCCAGCCCCGCGGGGTCCCTGGGGTGCGGAGGGACCCGCGGGTGCTGCCGTCCCACCCGCTTGCGTAAGCCCGGCGGCCGCGGGAGGCGAAAAGGGATTGCGGGGGATTACAAGGACCGGGCTCAGGCCGCTCGATTCTTGTTTCTAAAAGGAGCTCTTAAGCCGCTGTTGTTTTCCCGGTGCTTCGGATTAGGGCCGAGACGTGCGGGGTGGCCCCCAGGCTCCCCAGAGGGACCCCCCGACCCTCTGCCAGCCCGCGGCTCCCCACCAGTGCGGGCTCCGTCTGTTAGTGCCAAGCACGAGAGAAATACGGGGCTGGGGGGTGACCGCCCCTCCCTGGGTACCCCAAAACACCCCCCACCTCCTCCTCACGTCCCCAGGAAAGGCACTGGGGGAGTGGGGCTCGTCACGGCCCTGCACACGGGTGGGGGGGTTCGTTGCCCCCGGCACAGCCCCCACTGCTGCCGACGGGTACCGGGGGTGCTACAGGGGGGAAATTGGGGTGCTCACCCCCTCCTCCCCCCCCCCACGCTCCCTCTCTTGCAGAGATCATGCACGATGTGATCCGGAAAGTGAAGAAGAAGGGCGAATGGAAGGTGAGCGCCAAACCCCGGGAGGCGGGGGGGCAGGAGAGGAGGAGGAGGGTGGGAAGGAGGAAGCAGGGAGGGGGGTCAGTGTGGGCAGGGAGCCCCCAAGGCGGGGGCGAGCTGCCCGCCGTGCCCCCAGCTCACAGCCCCTCTCCCCAGGTGCTGGTGGTGGACCAGCTCAGCATGCGCATGCTCTCCTCCTGCTGCAAGATGACCGACATCATGACAGAGGGCATAACAAGTGAGTACCGCGTCCCAGCCGTCTCCGGCAAACCTCACTGTAGGGAGGGCAAAAAACCTCCCTCTGTACCAGGGGACTCCAGGCTGGCACAAGCCAGTCGAGGCGGCGGCACGGCCCCCACCCAGCCCCATCCCACTGGGGACGGAGACACGCTACCTCCCTTTGCTCGTGGGATGACTGTCTCCATGCCAGGCTGATGTTTCACAGCCTCTCCTTGCCTGCTGGGAACACCTTGTCTCCTGGCAGTGTCTCTGTCCGAGGAGGAGACCAAGTGTTATTTTTATGTCAGCCCTATAAATAGCTCCCTGCAGCACTCGGAGAGGAGAAGGAAACCCCAGGCTGTGCATCGGGAGGTGTTCGGGGCGGCGGGGCTTTGCCCCAGCCTGGGTACCACTAGACCATCACCCCCGGGTGGTCCACTCCAGCGGAGGGATGGGAGAATAAACCAAGGCAACAGTAACAGAGGAGCACACAGACAAACCCACCGGACCCCGGGACCTTGCCAGGCACCCACGCACGCAGCCCCAGCAGGGCACCACGGGGCTGGGACAGAGTGGGGACAGCCCCTGCGCCAGCTCCCGGCTGGGCAGAGACAAGCGACTGGGGATGTTTTGGACATGGAGGGGTTGGCAGGGCTGGTCCTTTGCTGCCATGGGATATCCAACAACCCCGCGTAGCCGAGTGTCCCTACCCGCACCCATCCCTGCCACGACGCCTTTTTTTTCCTTCCCCAGTCGTGGAAGACATCAACAAGCGCCGGGAGCCGCTGCCCAGCCTGGAGGCCGTCTATCTCATCACCCCCTCTGAGAAGGTGAATACGCGGTGGGGGGACACAGCCTTTGGCTGGGGGGAGGTGGGGGGATGTCCGCCCTGGGATGGCATTTTGGCTCCAGTGAGGCCAGTGGTGCCGTGCCAGGAGGGAGGACCCTGGGTGACCCTGCCGAGACACCTGTGGTGCCACCGTGCCCAGCCCAGCCGGTCCCTTCTCTCTTGCAGTCCATCCACTCCCTCATCAACGACTTCAAGGATCCCCCCACCTCCAAGTACAGAGCTGCCCACGTCTTCTTCACTGACTGTGAGTACCCGGAGGGGAGGGAAAAGTCCCTGTCACTAAAATGCGTGGAAGCAAGCGGGAATGGAGGGATGCTGAGCGCTGCCCTCCTCCTCCTCCCGTTGCAGCCTGCCCTGATGCCCTCTTCAACGAGCTGGTGAAATCCCGCGCCGCCAAGGTCATCAAAACCCTGACGGAGATCAACATTGCCTTCCTCCCCTCCGAGTCCCAGGTGAGGCCGGGCCGGGGACCGTCCCCGCCAGGGTTGTCCAGGGGATGGGACAGCTGGGGGATGCTCCGGGTCCTTCTCCAGCCCATCAGGGTTTGTGTAACACCCTCGCAGCCCTCTGCCCCGGCCGGCTCCTCCGCCCCTGCTCAGCTCCTTCCTCCCTGTCTCCTTTGATTACTTCTCAGGGCTGATCCGCCGCCGGGGATTTAGCCGGCACCGCGCTTTGGCCCTGTGCCGGCAGCTGCGTTGGCCATCGCTCTGCCCCCCCCCAGCACGGCCCCCAGCCAAGAGCACCGGGAAGCCAGCCCTATGCCATCTGCCCCTGCTGGGGACATGGGGACAAGGGGAACAGGGAGGGACATATGGCGCTGGACCCGCTTGGTGCCATTAACCCTTCAAGCCTCAGCATTTCTGTGGAGGAAAACAAGTGGAAGATGAACTCTTGGCATCTCCACGCGCAGCCAAATTGGCTTATGGTCTTTACTGGTGGCACGGCCAGGGAGCAGCATGTCCCCACTTGTCCCTGGGTCTCTGGTTCCCTGCCTGGGAGTGGGTGACTGCTGTGGGCAGGGGGTCTCCTGCCTCTTCTGCTCACACCGGGGGCTACACGTGGGCAGGGACCGTGCCATGGAGCCGGGGCTGGGGAAGGCGTCAGGGTCCAGAGCTGGCAGCCCAAAGCCCAAGGGATGCCCCGAGCATCACTGAGCTCTGGCTGTCCGGTCCCAGGCTCAGGTGGGGACCTTTGTCTGGGGTTGAGTCTGATTTCCAAACCCACCGGTGTGTCCTGGGGGGCCACTCTCCGCCGGATGTCCCCCTCAGCGCATCCCCTCTAACCTCCCTCCCGCTGCACCTCCCAGGTTTACTCCCTGGATTCAGCCGACTCCTTCCAAAGCTTTTACAGCCCCCACAAGGCCCAGATGAAGAACCCGATCCTGGAGCGCCTGGCAGAGCAGATTGCCACACTCTGCGCCACGCTGAAGGAGTACCCGGCCGTGCGGTACCGGGGGTAAGGGCAGCGCGGTCGGCACCCCCCCAGGGACCTGCACTCTCCCCCGGCAGCGCCGGGGCCGTGCCGAGCATGGGGCACGGATGAGGTCGTGCTGTGTCCGGTGCTGGTGAGGGTGTGGGGATGGAGGAGATGGTGGGATGGACAGACAGTGTAAAAACAGGCTCAGACTTGAAGATGGTGTGTCAAACGGGGGAGGTTGCAACCCTAAAATCCAAGCAGCACCAAGACAGAGCCGAGCACCCCAAGGAGAGGTGGAAATGGGCAACAAAACCTGCTCGGGTCCCTCCTCTCCCATGGGCCGAGGACGTCGCACAGGGAAACCAGCAGCTCCTCCCCATCCTGTGCTGGTAAGAGCCAGCCACCCTGGGGAGCTGACCTCTCCTCCTGCCTCCTCCAGGGATTACAAGGACAACGCCATGCTGGCGCAGCTCATCCAGGACAAGCTGGACGCCTACAAGGCTGATGACCCCACCATGGGCGAGGTGAGCGGGGACGGTGCTGGCAGCCCCGGGGGAGGATGCTCGGGTGATGCTTCACTCCTAAAGTCCTGCTCGAGCTCTGCCATGCGGCAGTTGCAGACCCCGAAGGGGGACCCTGAAGTGGCCTCACCTTCTCCTGACCATTTGCGGGGCTGGAGGAGCCCCCGGCCCCGCTGCTGACGGCTCCCCCCGCCTCTGCAGGGTCCAGACAAGGCTCGCTCCCAGCTCCTCATCCTGGACCGCGGCTTTGACCCTGCGTCCCCGGTGCTGCACGAGCTGACCTTCCAGGCGATGAGCTACGACCTGCTGCCCATTGAGAATGACGTCTACAAGTGAGTGTGGTGCTGCCGTCCCCACAACGCCCCTCAGCTCCCATGAGTCCAGCCCTCGAGCGGGAGCTGGAAGCTCAGCCATGAACTCTGAGCCTCAGCATCATCCCTCCATCCTTCACAACTCATCAGTTGGGAGAAACCTTTCCTGCCTGCAGCCTGGCAGGCGTGATGGGCAGGATTGACGCAAAAGGGGCTTTTGTGGCCTTCAACCCTTGACCCTTCCCAGCATTTAGCAGTTAAAGGGGTACATGAAGGTGAGATGAGAAACCGAGTTGAAATAACTTCACCCCGCTACTGGCAGAGCCGAGAAGAGCCCCCACACTCCCCATCTCCCTAGAGCCCAGGCAGTGAGGGGACAGCGTGCCCCCCCAGCCCCGTCCCTGCCGTGACGCTCCCTGCCCTCTTCCCAGGTACGAGACAAGCGGCATCGGGGAAGCCCGGATTAAGGAGGTTCTCCTGGATGAGGATGACGACCTGTGGGTCACTTTGCGCCACAAACACATCGCCGAGGTGTCCCAGTGAGTGTCCCTGCGGGCGGTTTGCCAGCTGGGTGGGACATGGGCTTGGAATTGCCACCCACCCCGCTGTTAGGGTCCCCTCCCCGCTGACGGCTGTGCCCTCCCACTCTCCCCAGGGAGGTGACCCGGTCCCTGAAGGAGTTTTCTTCGAGCAAGAGGATGAACACAGGCGATAAGGTGACCTGACTGCACCCGCTGAGCTGGGGATGGGCACCCGGGGGGCTCGGCTGCGGGCTGGCACACGGCAGAGTCTCCTGGGGACACCCGATGGGGACCTCTGCAAAGAGCCAAGGGTGCTCGGGTCCCTGACGGGGGGCGATATCTGTGGGGTGCTGGCCCGACGCTTGGGGCTGGGGAAACAGGGTGCCTTGGGAGAGCACCGCGCCATGAGGGTCAGTTTGCCCCTGGCACGGGGTCTGTGCCGGTCGCGCAGCGGCTGCCTCTGTCCCCGGGCAGTTGCCTTGTGGAGACCCCAGTCGGTGGCAGGGAGGGGACCCCGCTGGAAATATGATGTGAAAATGGCCAGAAGCAGCATCTCAGCCTCAGCCAAGTGCGTGGGGCTCCTGGAGGAAGGTCCTGGGGCAATTTCTCCCACCGGCACTCCAGGTTGCAGAGCTGCAGACCCCCTCCCCACCCCTCAGCCGCAGCGGGGGAGACCTGGCAATGCCACAGCAGGCGTCACCAAACCCCTGCGAGGGGCTCATGTGGGGACAGAAATCCTTGGCAGTGTCATCCCCTCTCTGCTCACTGTCCCTTAGTCCCCAAGGGTGAGTGACCATGTCCCTTTCCCTCGCAGACCACCATGAGAGACCTGTCCCAGATGCTGAAGAAGATGCCGCAGTACCAGAAGGAGCTCAGCAAGGTACGAGGAGGAGGGAGAAGGTTCGTGTGGAGGGGCTGTTGCTGAGCCCACCCGGGGAGCAGGCGATGGCAGCTCTCCCTGGAGTGTCCCCGGCCGCGGGTGGGGGCTGAGGCTGCGGTGGTGGCACGGGGACCTTCGGCTGCTGCCAGCGCTGCAAGGGTGACTGCACTGCTTGTGTCTCCCCAGTACTCGACCCACCTGCACCTGGCTGAGGACTGCATGAAGCACTACCAGGGCACTGTGGACAAGCTCTGCAGAGTCGAACAGGTACTGGCTTCCCCAGCCCCACATCCCTACAGGGACAACTGGGGCCGGCAGTTCCTGCCCCACTGAGCCATGGTGTGGTGAGTACGCGTGTTCTCTGCAGGACTTGGCCATGGGCACTGATGCTGAAGGCGAGAAGATCAAGGACCCCATGAGGGCCATTGTCCCCATTCTGCTGGATGGGAATGTCAGCACCTACGACAAGATCCGCATCATCTTGCTCTACATCTTCCTGAAGAATGGTGAGGAGAAGAGCTGGGCACGGGTGGGCAAGGTGTGCAGGCAGCTCTGGGCGGCAAACAGCTCAGGGTTTGGACAGGATAAGCCAGATGGAAAAGCTCAGCCTTGTCTCCCCGACCACCACCAAGCTGGGTGTCCTAAAGTGACGATGGAGGGGCTGTGTCCCTGCCAGGAGGCATTTCTCAGGAGGACACCATCTCCCTGTTGCATTTCCAGGTATCACCGAGGAGAACCTGAACAAGCTGATCCAGCACGCTCAGATCCCGGCAGAGGACAGCGAGATCATCACCAACATGGCCCACCTCGGGGTGCCCATCATCACAGACGTGAGTGTCCACCTCCCACAGCCCTCCTAACCCCTGCGGAAGACCACGGTACCCGCCCTGCTATGGGAACCATGTACCCCCCGGGGTGCCCCCAGCACCCCTCCGGGGTGGCCCTGGTCCCACCGCCGGAGCCCCCGTGTCTCAGGGTGTCCCTGTGCTCTTTCTGCCCAGTCCACCCTGCGCCGCCGGAGCAAGCCGGAGCGGAAGGAGCGGATCAGCGAGCAGACCTACCAGCTCTCCCGATGGACCCCCGTAATTAAGGACATCATGGAGGTGAGCCGCCAGCGAGGACAGGGACAGGGGACAGAGCAGGGACCTCAGCACTGCCCAGGAAGGGACCTGCAGAGAGCTGGCTGCTTCCAGCCCAAACCCTGGCACCTCTCCCCGACACGTGCCCTCCAGGCTGCTTGCTGCCTGCAGTTGCCGCAAGGTTGGGATGTTTTGGGAGGTTTTCCTGGCCCCGACGTGCACACTGGCCCCAGGTGGGTTGCACAGCTCCGGCCGGGCTTGCCCGGCATCCCTATGGTACAAAACGCAGTAACAAACTGGTTGCTCCTTGTGCTGCACCGAGTGCCACGATGGGCACGGCTGGGTGCCCTCGTCACAGCGTTGCCCGCGTCACGGCTGAGCAGGGGGACAGGCGCAGTGCTGTTCAGCCCTGCCTGCAGGCTCTGCGCTCGGGTAGCACCGGGCAGAGCCAAAAAGTGATTTTCTCCAGGCACTGCCTTCCTCCGCACCCACTCCCTCCCCGCCCCCACTCGAATCCAAGCAGCCCCCTGGGGTTTGCCCGGAGCCAGAGGGATCGCAGGCACCGAGGCTGCACCCTGACACGGACATTTCCCACCTGCTCAGACAGACCCCAGAGCCGCATTTTGAGGGGGGAGGGAGATATCGCTGCAGTTCAGTGCCACCTCTGCTCCCACGCGCCGATGACAAGCACAGCCCCAGCTCCCCTGGTTTCCAAGAGCACACATAACACCAGCTCTCGCCTTCCTCCGCCACAGCCTGCGCAAACCCTCCTGGGATGGCTTTAGGCACCCCAAAACCTCATCCCCAGGACCAGAGGAGACTGCACAGGGCAGCAACAGCTCACAGAGAGCATTAACCCCCCCCCCCCCCCCCCCCCCNCCAAGGAAAACATGAGCGGCTCGCTTACCCCAGGGCTGGATCACAGGTGTGAAGCCTCCAGCTCAGCTTATGCCCCTGAGCTTTCTAACTAGAGAGCTATTTTCCCCTCCTCCCTTACCATCCCTCCACAGACACCCCTGGCCTAGGGCGACCCTCGCCCCATACCTCCCCCCCGCCATGCTGCAGCCCCCCCTGTGCTGCCCCTGCCCCACAGCAGCCCAGCGCCATTCCTCCTCCCCACAAGTGCACCCGGTTACGGGAACGCAGCCAAATTGTTCCAAAAAGTAAGGCTATGCAAATATATGCAAATGAACCCAGCCCCAATTGGACCAATCCTCCTGGGCACAGCGCTGCAGAGGGGCTCAGTGGTCCGGGCTGTGCCGGGCTCCTTGCTGACACCACCCCTTGTCCCCCTCGCCGGGGCTCTCTGCCCGCAGGACGCCATCGATGACAAGCTGGACACCAAGCACTACCCGTACATCTCCACCCGCTCCTCCGCCTCCTTCAGCACCACTGCCGTCAGGTGGGTACCCCGCGCCCTCCCCGTGTACGTTAGCACGTGTATCACCATGACATCCATCCCTCGCCGTATCCATCAGCAGGCGTGTGAGCCGCTCTGCGGTCGTTCAGGCATTCCGTGCCTCAGTTTCCCTACCTGTGACAGCCAGCAGCGCTCGTGGCTGCAAAGCTGGACTTTACCTGCTCTAACAGCAATCTGGGAGCTAATTAATGTGTGCTTTAGTTCTGATGTGAACTCAACACACAGTTTGTTGCTGAGCATCCTCCTGCCCATCCTTCATCCCTCTCCTCTTCCTCTCTCTAGTGCCCGCTACGGCCACTGGCACAAGAACAAGGCCCCCGGCGAGTACCGAAGCGGCCCCCGCCTCATCATCTTCATCCTGGGCGGCGTCAGCATGAACGAGATGCGCTGTGCCTACGAGGTGACGCAAGCCAGCGGCAAGTGGGAAGTGCTAATAGGTGAGTGGGAGCCGGGGCCGGACCCTGCGCCCCGACGCGCTGGCTGCTCATCCCACGCTCCCACCGCCATCCCGCAAATTCCCGCCTCCAGTCGACTGTGGGAACAGGAGCTCTGCGGAAAGGTCTTCTGCCGCCCGCTGTCACCCTTGTGTCCCCCCCATCCCCACTTTTGCTCCCATTTTTCCTCTCCCTGGCTGGTTTTCTTCAAGCAGAGCTGGGTGAAAGGGAAGGGGGTTTTGCAGCTTGAGTTGCTTCTGTCGCCCCCGTGTCGCACGCTCGTCCTCGGGGTCGTTACAGGGGGAAAAGACGAAATAAAGAGGCGTGCGACACCGCACGCCAACCACGATGTGCCCTGTGCATGCAACAGGAGATGCGTTTTCCTGTTGCACATGCACTGCGCGTCCTGTTAGACATGTGTGCAGCAGGACGTGCGTTGTGTGCTCAGTCTCAGCACCCCCTCCGCTGTGCTCCCGGAGGAGCCGTGGGTCAGGCGTGGAGGACACAGTGGAAGCCCTGCCGGATGTTAGCAAGGAGCTTTTAGGTCCCCTAAAATTCCCCCAGGGAAGCGCAGCTGGATACACACCTTGTAGGGCAGGGGCAGGAGCCCCTCACCGTCTCGTCTGGTCCCTCAGTTCTCACCTGGGACGCCTCTTCCCGGCATCTTATCTGCTCCTTGTATTCCCCTGGGAGCAGCAGTCCCCTCTCCATCACCTCCCGCAGCCCCCAGCCGTGTCCCCCCACCACCAGACCCACCACGGTGGTCCAGCTCCATCCCGCCTCTCGCCCATCTCATCCTGCGTCTCTCCGTGGACCATCCCCTGCATGCGCCTACGATGCTCCGGGTGGCAATCACGTCCTTCCTCGCCCCCAAAAATGGGCGTGGGGGGGGGTCCTGGCGCAGCCGTCAGCCCCGCTCTGTTCTCCCGCAGGTTCTACTCACATTCTCACTCCCACCAAATTTCTCATGGACCTGAGGCACCCCGACTTCAGGGACTCTACTAGGGTATCATTTGAGGATCAGGCTCCAGCAATGGAGTGAGCCAAAGAAACCAAGTAAAGGCAGCTTACTAATGAAAAAGAAACTCTTCCTCCCCGAAGGGTTTTCTTTGATTCTTCCGTTCCTCCTTTCTTTAATTATTATTTTGGGTTTCGTTTCCGTTTGGTTCTCCGATAAGAAAATGCTTGCAGTTCCTCCTTCCAGGTGGAAAAGCATCCAGCGCCGCTCCATCATCCCTCTGCCATGTCTCTTGGCCGGACCTGGCCGGCTCCTTCATGCCATGAGTTCCCCCTCGCCGGGGCCGGAGGGGCCGGGGGCGGCGGGTCGGGGTCCTGCCTGCCTGGCAGAGGTGTGCCGGGGCCGGGCAGGGGGCCGGAGCATGCCGGGATGCTGCCGGCAGCGGGCGGCTGGAGCGGGGCTGGGGGTTCGGTGCCCGGGGGAGAGCGGGGCAGCAGTGGGCACGTGGTGCAGACCCCTTGAGCAGAAGAGTGGCTCCGGCTCCGGCCCCTCTCGTCCCCCACGGCAAAGGCTGGGTGCTGCCGTGACCCCCCCCAGCTCCGGGGGCTGAAATCCCGAGTGGATGGGAAAGCTCAGGTTTGCTCTTGCGGCGCTTGGTGCCCTTGGACGGGCAGGATGCCCCCTGACGCCGCAGACCCCCAGACCCTGTGCCGGGGTTTAGCTGCTGGCGGTTTTGCTGCTGAGACCCATCGTGGCACGTCCCTGAGCCACCCGCTGCCATGTGTGGGTCCGCGCAGCGCCGCAGACGCTGCCAGGGTGGCACAGTGGCGTGGAGCGCAGGAGCCGGGCTGCGGGCGGCGCGGTTGGGAGCTGCCGCCGGTCCGTGCCGGGGAACCACCGAGCAAGGGGCAGCAGAAGGCGAGAACCCTTTTCCTCCTCCCCACCCACCCGTTCCCCTCCCGACCGCCTCTTTGACCCAACGGTGCTCCGTGCGGGCAGGGGAAGACCCTGGGGACCCGCAGAAGGTCCCTCCGTGCCTGCCCGCGCCTCCTGGCCCCTGCACCCCGGTGGCTTTTTGGCTAGTGCCCCCTGCATCCCCAACAGGTCCGGGAGCCATCCCACCGGCCACGACCCCGCTGCACGGGCACCTCCCGGCCCCCTCTCATCCCACCCAGCTCCATACATCTCCTTCATCCCTCCTTTCTCCGTTCCTTTCCTGTTATCCTCACCCCACAACCTTCCCACCCCCCCGCCCCCATAGACGTACATTTTCTCGCAAGCATTTCCACCGGCGCGCGGGGCCATCGCCGCCAGGTAAGGCCTCGCCGGTGGGGGGGGGACCGGGGACAGCGGGGCCGGTGGCCGGGGCGCAACGGGGTGGGGGGGTCCCGAAACCATCACTGATTTCTGTCCCCCCTTCCCTTTCCTCTGCCCCTGCAGGGTCCACGCACATCCTCACCCCACAGAAACTGCTGGACACGCTGAAGAAACTCAATAAAACAGAGGAAGAGAGCAGCAGTTAAAAGGAAACGCCGCCACCGACTCGATGCCGAATTCCCCCTTCCCATCGGGCGCCCGGTCCCAGGGTGCGATCCTGCACCCAGCCCTGGCCTGGCTCAGCTTTTCTCTCTTGTTCTTGTGTTGACCCCCCCCTCCTCCCCTCCCGCCGCCTTCCCCATCTCATTTTATCCACAGGGAGGGGACAACAGCCGAAAAAAAAAATATATATATATATATATATTAAGAAAACCGATGCATTGTGTTTAAAAGAGGAAAAGAAAAAAAAAAATCTATATATTTGTAGCTGCAGCTATCGGAAGCACCCAGGAGCTCATTGCGGAGTAACCCATCTGCCCATTGCTCGCGAATGATGGTGACAAAAAAACAACAGAAAAACACCTTTTTCCAAAAAGTTTCGCTCCTCGTTTGGGGTCCTGTGTGGACGGACGGACGGACGGATGGACGCACCACCATCACTCCAGCCTCCGCTCAGGCAGGCGCCGCGGGCTGGGCTCAGCTCTCGCTCTCGGCCGGGGAGAGGGGGGTGTCCCCGCCGCCGGCTCCTGTCCCTTGTCTTCTCGGGGGCGGTGAGCGCTCCCGCCAGATGTGCACGCCGACATCTGGCACGGGGTTTGGGGAGTATGTGTGTGTGTGGGGGGGTGCGCGCCCGGGATGCTTCGTGCTGCGGCAATTCCCATGTGAAAAAGGGACCAAAATGGTCAAATCCTGGAGATGGGACCCATTTGCTTGCGCGGCTGCTCCTCTGCACGGCTGCAGCCCGGCCTCCCCCTTCTCTGGGTATTCCTTAAAATGCATATATATATATAAAAAATTTTAATTTTTTTATATATATATATATCTCTTTATCTCCATCCTCCCCACGGAAGCTCGGTGCCCCCGCACCCGGCTCCGCTCGTGTCGTCCCGTGGTGAAGCGTTTCTGAGCGTGCCGTCGCCCTGAGGCCCCCCCCCTCCTCCGGGCCCCCCCCTCCGGACTCTGTGTATATTAATGACTGTGTCTCGTGACGTTCTTAAAAGCTTGGTGTATAGTGATTTAACCAAACCTCTGATTTTAGTTGTTTTTTTTTTTTATTTTACGCCCAAGGATTGCCCCCGCCCTCCCCTGCCATTAGATGCNCTGTTCCTTGCCCATAAAGTTAAATATATATTTTTAGGGCAAAGGCTGTATCATTGCACTGATATTTGTTGGTTCCTCCTTGGTCCTCCCACCCTGTTTGAGTTCCTTCTCGGTTTAGCAATGCAAATGCTTCAGGATCTCGTATGTTGGACATTATTATTTTTTTTCTGTTACAGTTATTTATATAAAAAATAATTTATCAAAAAGGAAAACTTAAAAAAAAAAATAATCTAGTCTGTCTTGGAACTTGTTTACCTTGAAATTACTGGAATCTAAATGTTTGAAAGTGTTGAAGCACAAACATGTATCATCTCTGTATATCTGTTCTTCTGTACTAAAGCACTCGAGTGACTAAATAAAAGCGATCTCCATCCCTAGTGCAACCGGGGCTGTGCCGTGCTGCTTGTTCGGGGGCCGGGCAGGCGAGGGAAAGGCTTGGGGAAATATTCTCACCAAAGCCCAGATGCCTCCAAGGGAAAGCGCCTGGGGCGGCGAGGCCAAAACTCACCCCAGAAACGGCTTCGAAAAGGAAGAAAATCCCACGAGCCAACCGAACCGCATTTATTTCATTCAAAAATAGGCGATTATCTTCGTACAAAATACCATCCGAATGGCTCTGCTGGTCATTACAAAATAGGAGATACGGGGGGGTGGTGGTGGTGGTGGTGGGGAAGTCATCTTTGCTCCTGGCTATCGCATTTAGGATAGTTAAACACGGCTGCGCGCTCCCCGCGCGCTCCCCACGTACCCCGGCTGGGCTGGGGGGGGGTCACAGCTTCCAGCGCAGCCGCGACCTGGCCCACCGGCTCGCTTGGGACACAGGTCCGAGCAGATGCAACCAGAGCCATATAAATCCTCTTTAAAATCCCCCCCCCCGCACGCCCCCAAC
>RSEF01000017.1:2449280-2460838 GCA_003993805.1 Himantopus leucocephalus
GCAAAAAAAGGGGGTCTGCAAAAAAAGAGGGGCTGCAAATCACTCTGCCTGCATGCAGGTCAGTTCCAGGCAGGCACGGGACACAGCAGAGCCCGGCTCCGCGCTGTCACCCCAGAACGGGCTGGGTTAACCTTCAGCTAAAGGACAGGGCTGCGGACAGGTTCCCGCTGCTCCCGGTGATGCCAGCGGCCGCAGCCAGCAGCAGGGAGCAGGGCAGGCGCCCCAGGGCAGGGGGGTCTGGCCAAGGGACAGCCCCGAGCCTCTGTAATTAATGAATTAAAGACATCAGCAGCTCCGTTAGCAGGCGTTAGGGAAGGCCAGAAGGGGCTGGGGGCTGCTCCCGGTGCCACTCACCCGACGGTGTCCCGCTCCCGCGGCACCGGGGGCACCCCGGGGTGCCCGGCTCTTCTCGGGGTGCCGGGGCGGCGCGCGGCGTCCCCGCCTGGTACCGTGTCCCTGCCAAAACCCGGCGTGAGCGCAGCCGGGGACCCCCAACGTGTGGGAGGTCACTCCTGGCACTGACTGCCGCTGGCACCCACCTGTGTACTGTCCCCGAAATGTCACCGCACCTGGGGGGCTCCCAGGGCTCTTCCGTGGGGAGGGGGCGGCCGGGGGCCCGGCAGGCGAGGGGTCCGACTCGGAGGCTGCGGCGGAGGAGAGGGAAGCGGGGTGGGATCCAGTGGGTCCGTGCCCAAGTTGTGCAGGATCTGGCCCTGGGCTGAGCGGTGCTGGGTCCCCCCGGGCCACCGGGACCTGCCCTGTCCCCGTGGTCCCGCAGACCCACCAGCACCCCGCTTCCGTTTGGGGAAGGGGAAGCAGCGTGCAGGGAGGAGCGTGTCCCTGCTGTCCCCTCTGTCCCCACCCCAGCAGGGTCCCACTTACTGAGGTCCAGCTCTGGTCCGTCCCGCGGCAGCGATGCCGACCTCCCCCTCCTGGTGGGTGCGACCCCGGGGGCCGCCCTGCCCTGCGCCGGGGGGCTCGGCTCCCTGTGGAGGGGACAGAGCCACTGTCACCACCCAGACCCCTCAGTGTCCCCTCAGGCATCCCCCTGACCCACCACCCTGGCACAGCCGGGCTATCGCCCACCCCCCGCCCCAAGCCCAACCTCTCCCAGGTCACAGCAGACAGGGGCAGACTGGGGTTGTCCCCATGCCCGTGGGACACAGTGCTGCCACCAACCAGGGGGGCCTGCTGCCATCATCCCCTCCCTCCCCCTCAGGTCCCTCCTGCCACCTACCCCGGGGGTGCTGTGTCCTTGGGGGACGATGGTCCGCTGGCCACTGGCTGCCTCCTGGCCAGGGCGGCACGCGGGGCGGCTTTTCCCTCGGGATAACCACGGGAGCGACGCAGACTCTCCTCCAGCCTCCGCCGCAGTCGCCACACCTCGTCCCGCAGCGCCCGGATGGCCTGGCTGCCGCAGGACAGATGCCACGGTGAGGGACGCCCGCAGCCAGCAAAGCTCCCAACAGTGCCGGCTGCCACTGGGTGCCCTGGGCGAGGGGAGCAGCCCTGTCCCCCCAGACCCCACTAGCCAGGACCTAGCGGCTCACGCTGTGATGCTCCCCAAAACCAAGCCTGGGGCTTGTCCGGGCTGGGATCCAGTATCAGCCGGCCCACACGTGTCATGAGTTTGCAGGACTCAGCCCCAGCTGGGTCCTGGCTCTCCTGCAGGGAAAACCCGCTGCTGCCCAGGGGAAGATGCTGGTGCCTTTGGGGACTTCGCTTGGTGGGGTCCCTGTGTCACCCGGGGGGGGTGTTCAGCCTGGTTTGGGGTGGGGGCGTACATAGACACTCACTCGCGCTCCAGACGGGAGCCCAGCAGGTCGCAGCGAGCCGGGTCGAGGGACAGCGGGTTAGGGGACAGCGGGGTGGGGGACGGTGTTTCAGGGGACGGTGGGGGGCTGGCTGGGCCCCTGGCCGTGGTGGTGGGGTGGTCGCCAGCACTGGTGCAACTCCTGCCTTCTGCCTCCGAGTCCACGTGAGCTGGGGAGGAGGGGGGGCAACGGTGAGCTGAGGGTGGCAGCAGGGGATGTGGGGGTGTCCCCCCCTGACCCAGGAGGGACCTGGGAGAGCAGAGTCAGCTGGTGGGAGGCACCCCCGGGTCAGCACCCCGAGGGGGCTGGGGGAACACCGCAAACCAGAGCCCCTTCCACCCGCAGAGCCAGAGCCCCCCCAAATCTCTCTCCCCGGGGACACGTCCCTGCCCGAAACGCTGCCTACTCACTGCCGTCACCGTCGGGTCCCGCCTCGCTGCCCGCGCTCTCGGCCCAGCGCGGGGGGGAGCTGCTCTGCGAGGGGGTGCTGGGGGGCAGGCGGAGCCCCCCCGTGCCACCCTGCCCGCCCGCAGGGTAGATGCCCATCAGCGCCGTCTTGGAGGGAAGAGGGATCACCTCTCTCTTCCGCGGAGGGCGGAGGGTTGCGGGGACAGGGATGGAGGGTCCCAGCAAGCCTGGGGTCCTGGGGACGGGAGGGGTCATGCGGGCAGCCCCCATGGCTTGTCCCCTGGCCATGGGCCACCCTGCACATCTCCAACACCCACCCAGCACCCCCTCCCTAGTGCCCATGTCCTCACCACCTCTTCCCCCATTCCTGTTCCCCTCCAGTGTCCCAAATCCCCCCAGACACAGCTGACAGCCCGTGTCCCCAAATCCCCCCCCCGGGGGGAGGGCAGGGACCCTGAGCCGTACCCGGTGCCAGGGGGCCGGTGCTCAGGAGTGTGCACAGTGGGGGACACCCTGCTGGCCTCCGAGCCCACGAAGCCGCTGTCCGTCTCCGGTGACACAATGCGCTGCTCCTGCAGATGCATCGGGGAGAGCAGGATTGGTGCTGAGCACTGCCCCCCCCCCAGCAAGGTCTGGGGGTGCTGGTGGATGGGGACCCACAGTCCCAGGGGACTCACCTTGCGGGGTCGGTGCTGGGCAGCGGTGCTGCGCACCCCGCTGCTGCGGCGGGACAGGGGCGCCCGCGATGATTCGGGGAGCCCCAGGGGGAGCTTGGCTATGGCTGGTGGCTCCTCAGTGGTGACGGGGGACAGGTGGCCCCGTGTCCCCTCTGGCCATGGGAGCTCATCGGGGGGCAGCGGCACAGCTTTCCTCTCCGGGGGGTGCCTGTGGGGAGAGTACGGAGCATGAGCGATGGGGCAGAGCAATCCCCAACGTGGGGAAGTGCCCTGGTGCAGCCAGCGATCCCATGGAGGCTGTTAACTCTGAAGCCTATCAATGCCAACGACATAAAATCTGAGACTTGACATACAACCTCCCACTCGCCCTGCCTGAGGGACTTGTCCTCCCTCAACACTTACAAGGGGGAGGTCTTGAGGTCGGCCTCCTCTTCTAGTGACCGTGTCCTGCAGGGAACCTTGCTGGGGCCACTGTCTCCTGCTGCAGGTCCATCTGCCTCCTCTTGGGACCCGCTCTCCGCCAGGCTCAGCTGCTCCAGGCTCAGTGACTCCGGCAAGGACTTGAAGTGCTTGTACCTGGGGGGGACCCACAGGATTTGGTAGTTTTGGGGACCCGCTCCCTGCCCCTGTCCCCCCCTGGCCCCGCCGTGAGGGCACTCACTGCGCCAGCAGGTCACCGAAATCCTCCTCCACTCGGAGCTGCTTGCGCCAGAGGGGCCGGGGCAACCCTCTGGTCACCACCTCGCTGTCCCCTGCTGTCCCCCGGGGACCCTCCATCAGCGCGGGGCTCTGCAGCGCACAGCAAAAGGGGGTCAGAGAGGCACGACCCCCACCCCAGCCGCAGCAGGGTGCCCCCACCCCACCACCTTTGCACCCCCCCAGCCCTGCCCGCCCCCCCGCAGCCTTGCCCAGCTCACCTCGGGGCGCGGGGAGCGGGTGGCCGGTGGTGGGGAAGGGGTCGGTGGGGTGTGGGGCTGGGCTGGGGGCTGCGGGGGGAGCTGCCCCCCGGCCCCGGGCTCCAGCCGCTCCTTCAGCTCCTCCAGGCGCAGCCCCAGGTGGAAAATCTCCCCTTCCACCGCGCTGCAAGACAGCGACCATTAGTGCCGGGGAGACATCGAACACCGCAACACCGGGGTTTCGCTGGCGGGGAGGGGGCAGCGGGGGTCAAGCACTTACCGCTCGGGGTCGAAATCCCTCGAGCCCCCTGGGTGCTGCTGCCGGGCTCGCAGGTACGCCCGCTCCAGCGCATCCTGCGCATCCTTCAGCTTCCTAAACCTCTGCGGCGGCACAAGGGGGATGCCCGAGCCTGCCAGCTTGGCTCCTGGTCCCCGCCACCCCCCCGGCCCCTCCGCGCATCCCCGGGGTGGGGGGCCGGGAAGGGGCTGACGCACCTGGAGCTGCTCCCGGGGTGCCGGGCTCCCTGTCCGGATCCAGCCTTCGAAGGACTCCACCTGGCCAGGGGAGAAAGGGCTGAGCTCAGCCCTGCTGCAGCCCCCCCATCGCAGCCCCCCCCCGCCGTGGCCCACCACTCCCCCCAGGCTTGCCTGCGCCTGCAGCTTGTGGGTCTGCCCCACCAGTGTCCGTGTCAGCTGTGTCCCCGGGCAGCGGCACGGCCCCGGGCAGGTGGGACAGCATCCCCCGGGTGGAGGGGGGGAAGGAGGCCGGGGTGACCCCCCCTGGTCTGGTGGTCCCGGTGCTGGAGCTGCAAGAATCATGGAATGGTTTGGGTTGGAAGGGACCTTTAAAGGCCATCTAGTCCCTGCCACGAGCAGGGACATCTTCAACGAGATCAAGCTGGTCAAACCCTGTCCAACCTGACCGTGAATGGTTCCAGGGATGGGGCATCCACCACCTCTCTGGGCAGCCTGGGCCAGTGTCCCACCACCCTCAACATAACAAACTTCTTCCTTATATCTAGTCTAAATCTACTGTCTTTCAGTGTAAAACCATTCCCCGTCATCCCATCACTCCCCTCCCTGATCCAGAGTCCCTCCCCAGCTCTCCTGGAGCCCCTTTAGGCACTGGAAGGGGCTCTAAGGTCTCCCTGGAGCCTTCTCTTCTCCAGGCTGAACACCCCCAACTCTCCCAGCCTGTCCTCCCAGCAGAGGGGCTCCAGCCCTTGCAGCATCTCCGTGAGAAACACAAGGACAAGGTGATGCTGGGGCGCATCCCCCCCCGCCCCTGCACTGTGGGGAAGCCATGGGTATGGAATCTCGGCTGAGCATCCCCCCCAAAAATCTGGAGCAGGAGAGCAATGAACCGGACAGGGAAACACGGTTGAACCCACCTGCACCCGGCGAGGACGGCGGGGTCGGGGCTGGGGCCATGCTGAAAGCGGCCGTCCTGGCCTGCGGGATGCTGAGGGCCAGCACCCGGCAGCCGGTGCCCACGGTGCCCACGGCGAGGCTGCGGCTGGGCCGCGGCGGGTCGGCGTACAGGCTCACCTGGGGGCAGGCAGAGGGGATTGGGGGCACCCAGCCTGCACCCCAACCCCAGCGCTGCCCACCCCCACACACCCACCCCCATGGGGACACAGCGCAGGGTGTGGGGGGGGCGCAGCCGGGCACCGGCCGTGCCTCAGTTTCCCCACCCGCGCAGCGGTGCAGGGCGGGAGGTGGTGAGGGTGACACGGGGACACGCTTCCGTCCGCTCTCCTGCCGTGTCGGTGACGTGCCCGGCAGCCGCCCCCGCCATTTCGGGGATGTTCCGGCACAGCCACCTCCCTGGCGCGGAGGGGAGCCCGCTGGGCGGGGGGGGGGACCACGGCAGCCCTCGGCTTTGCAGCAGCTTCATCCTCCCCCCCTTCCCCGGGCTGGGCTTGCTCAACCGCAGCTCCCCGGGAGGAGGAAGAGCGGGGCCAGGGGAGGAAGAACACCCCGAATAACCCAGCCCAGGGAGGGGGGAGCGGAGCGGGGTTCCCCCCACCCCCAGCACCCACCCTGGCGCCCAGGCGCAGCTGGTCGATGGTGTTCTCGGCCTCGGCGTACTTGGTCAGCAGCTTGTGGTAGTCGTCCTGCGGGGGGGACACACGCAGCGGGTGACGGCACCCGGTGAGGGGACGGGGGCTTGGAGGATGCTCAAGGGGTGGGAGGCAAAGGGGGATGCAGGACGGAGGGAGGCATCGCTGTGTGGGGATGGCGGGGCCAGGGGGGGCTCCCATGGCGGGGGGGACACCCTGGGGTGCAGAAACCCACCCCCCCAAAAGCACCCAGCCCATCTGGTGCAGATGTGACCCCCGTTTCTCTGCGTAGGGGACAGCCTCCCTCTCGTCCCAGGGGACAGGAGGGCATCCCAGGGGACAAGCATGCTGGGGGGGGTACACACAAGCCTCGAGGGCGGGCGTACATGCAAACTGTGGGGGAGAAGAGCATCCCTGCCTCCAGCCCTGAGTGCTGCCCACATCCCTGCCCGCTCCTTCCCCCCCTCACCAGCCCCAGTGCAGGACCGGGAAGAGGTGACCAGCACCAACCCCCCCACTGGTGACACAGGGCTGGTGACACCTCCATTTTGCCCGCACCCCCTGCTTCCCCCCACCCCGCAGACCCTCCCAGTAAGGCCTCTCTGGCTGAACTGGGGGAGCTTGCCGTTACCTGGAGCTGCTGCACCAGCTCGGTGGCTTGCCTGGGGGACCTGAACTCCTGCGGCAGCCCGGCGGTGGTGGGGGGCTGCGGGGGGACCCCCTCCCCGCTGCTCAGCAGCACCTCCCGGACGATTTCGGCGGGGGACTTGAAGCCGATGGGGCCGCTCGGGTCCCTGGGGCGGGCAGGCAGGGCTCGGCCCCGCGGCGGCCGGTAGCTCTGGTCGAACTTCACCCGCGCCTCCACCTTGGAGAGGTCGGGCAGGGGGTGGTTGAGCCGCCCTCGGCCGTACCGGGTGCCCTCGGCCGTGCCGGTGCCCGGTCCCGAGGGATCCCTCGCCTCCCCGCCACCCGCGTGCCGCTGCCGGGGGCTCAGCGACCGTGACTGCCGGCCGGGCTTGGGGGGCAGCAGCGTGGGCGCCGCTTTCTTGGGCACCCCGTTCCTGCCGTGTGGCTGGGGGGCAGGGGGGGTCCCAGCCCCCCAAGGCTCCCCGGTGGGTGCCAAACCAGCGGTGCTGGTGGCCGGCAGCCCCGTCCCAGCCGGCTGGGGCTCGGGAACCGGCTCGATGCTGGTGGCATCACGGAGGTCACCGGTAGAGAGGCACAGCTGGAGGCTCCGGCTCGGGGTCCAGCCCTGCCTGTGCCCCCCACCGGCGTCCCCGGCCGCGTCCCAGCCCCGGTGCCGGTGGGACGGGGTGGCAGGGCCAGGACTGGCGTCCGACAGCCCCGAGGTTTCACCACCGTCCGTGCTGCAGCTGCGGGGCTGGCAGAGAGCCCGGCGGTCCCGCAACCCCTCGGGGCTGCCGCTGGACCCCGAGCCCCACCGGCCCTCGTAGGAGAGCTCGGGGTAGGGCTCCCCATCGCTCTCTGCCCCCCAGGGCTCCTCGTCCCCCCCGGAGCTGCCCCGCTCCTCGTCCTCCTCCACCAGGTCCTGCCGTGGGTGCCAGCGACCCTCCTCTGCCGGGGACCCCTCCTCCAGGTCCTCGCCGTCGCCTGCAAAACACCAGCACTGCGGGGCTGCCGCCAGCCGGCCGGTGCCCCCCGGCCCCCCTCGGCTCCAGCAGCTCCTGGTACCCCCGGGACCCCCCCACGAGGGTCTGTGGGCAGCGGGGAGGGGAGGACTCACCCCACGGTGGGCTCCCGGCATCCTCCCCGAGACCGATGACCCCATCCTCGTCCATTCGCCTTTCAAAGTCGTCGTCTTCCTCTTCCTCCTCCTCCTCCTCCTGCTCCTCTCCCTCCCAGCGCGTCAGCTCTGTTTGTGTCCAGTGCAGCCATGGTGCCGGGCTGGCCATGGCCCGCGGGCACGGCGTCACTGTCACTTGCGCCGCTTCATGGCCCGGCAGCGGCGGCTGGCTGGGGACCTCCTTGCCACAAATGTAGGTNCCTGGGGGGGGGGGGCAAGGGAGAGGGACGGATGCTCAGCGGGACACAGCGGGCTCAGTTTGAGGTGTCCACCCCCAGCTGCCAGACCTCCCCCTGTCCCCCCAACCTTGGGGACAAAAGCATGACGGGGGGTGACACCCTCAGGCCATCCCCCCACCCTGCATTCCAGCATGAAGCCGGAGTTGCCATGATGGTCCCCAGAGGTCCCTGTGGGGAAGGAGCCCCCCAAGGCCACCCCAAAAGGCATTTCCCCCCAGGGCAGGCACCGGGGGACACCCCGTCCACGCTGGCACCCTCCGGACGTCACTGCAGCCAGGCAGCCACGCCTGGGGACCGTCAGTGGTGCCATCATGGTGTAGGACGGTGCCGGGGGAGGCAGGAGCACCCCGAAGCCCCTCTGGCTGGGGTGGGGGGGCTGACAGCGAGAGGGATCACAGCAGAGGCCCGGCACACTCGCTCCACTGATGACCTAAAAGCAGGAGCTCGCCCTCGCCCCGCTCCCCAGTGTGCCAGGGTCCCAGAGCTGCAGCAGCAGCTCGAGAGATGCCGGATGCCGAAAGCCCAACCGCAGGGCAGGTGGCATGGAAGGCCACGGGGTTTTCCCAGCAACGTCCCCTCGGCCGGATTTGAGCCCCCCCCGAAAACCAGTTTTGGCCATGGGGTGCTGGAGGCGGCAGCTGCCCACATACTGGTGGCTGGTACCGAGCACCGCACCGGCATCGCCGCTGGGCACCCCAACAGCATCCCCAACCCAACGCCGGAGCACGGAGGAGCAACCAGCCCGGGAGGGATGCACTCACCTCGTAGCAGCATCCCAGCGACATCCCCATCACCACGATCCCATCGGGGTCCCTCCCTCCCTTCGAGCACCCCAAAACCCTCCCGCGCCTGCATGGTAGCCGCGCTTTTGCAGAAGTAGGAAACGATGCTCGGGGTGCTTCCTGCAAGTTTGCAGGCGGCCGCAAATTTTTTAACCCCATCAGGCCCTGCGCGGCGGGGGCTGAACCCTCCTTCCGCGCCACTTTTCATCAAAACTTTTATTTTTTCATCCAATTTGGAGCAAAATGCCGAAGCAAAATCGGGGTGGGGGGGTATCCCTGGGAGCATCAGCAGCTGCAGCCTCCAAAAAACATCAGGATGAGCGTATTCCAGGAGGACAAGCAGCCCCAAAATTCAGCCAGGCGGTCCCTCCCCTGAGATGATGCTCGCAGCCCCAGGGACATCACTGCCATAACCGGGTGCCGCGGTTCATCCTGGAACATTTGCAAGGAGGCAATTAATCCAGCTCGTTACCGTGTAATTAGCGGCACGCGGAGGAAAGCTTGCACGAGCTCCCGGCCGCTAACGAGACCATGGCACAGTCCCTGGGTTGGGTGTATTTAGCCGGAGGGCGCTGCATTGATTTTGGGGTGCTGCTGGCTTGGAGATGGTGGTGATGAGCAGCAAACCTATGGCACCCACATGCTCCAGGAAAAAAGTCCTCTAACCCATCCCAAAGTCTCAGATCTGCAAATTCCCTGGCTTAAATCCTGCTGGTAGTGGGGTTTTGGGGGTTATTTTCTGGTGCCACCCGGCATCAAGGTCCTCGGGCATCATCCCTGCTCCAGCAGCAGCGTGGTCCCAGCCCTGCCTGCATCCTTGGGGCTTTATGGGCAGGGAGCAAACCCCAAAGCATCCCTTAGCGTCTTGCAAACCTCCCCGGGGAGTCTGCAGGAGTTTTTTTCCCTCTCCACTGGCCGGGCAACTCCACTTTCTGCACCTGGAGATGCTCCACAGCTTCTCCTGCCTCCGGGGTGCTGCCACCAGGAAGGACGGGGTTGCCTCTGGGATGCTTCAGGCTCTGCAGCTTCTCAATGCAGCTAAAGAGTAATTTTGGCTCTCCGAGGTGGGATGTTGCTGCAGAAGCGGCACACCAAAGTACCCCCAACTCGCCTCAAGCCCTGCAGCATCCCCGAGAGATGAGGAGCCCCAAACACCAGCCCCGGGGGGGGTTCCCAGCGGGTGGGTGGTGGGTGAAAGGAGCCTGTAGGTCCCGTTGTCTCAGGGCAAAGAGGGTTAAAACGTTTCCTACCCGGGTTTGGCAGGCCGGTGCCCGCATCATGCCTAACCCATACGCCATCGGCTGTCACCCCGTTTCTGAGCAGCGGCCCCCAGGGCTGCACTGCACTGCCCGCAGCAGCCGCAGTCGGCAGGATCTGCTTGCAAATCCAGCCACGTTTATCGCTTTCCCAGAAAGTCCCTCCGCCGATGGTCATGGTGGTAAGAGAGAAAAATCTTGGGGTTTTTTTTTTTCCCCTTTAAGTGAGTTGCTCGCTATTATGGTGGCACAGAAAAGCTTGAAAAATGATGTGGCTTTATACTCAGGAACCACAAAGCAAATACAAACAATTCCAAGTGTGTGCGTGTGTGTCTATATATATATATTTAATCTTGCTCTTTGAAAGCCGGGATTTTGCAACAGGGTAATCGGAGAAAGAGCTAAAAAGAAATTTAAAAGCCTCAGCTAGAAAACATCTTGTACCCCTGAACTCTGCTCTGCCTGAGATCCTCAGCCCCTCTTCCCCCCCTCTGCCTCTCACCAGGGGTTGTCCCAAATTGTGCCTCGGGGCTGGAGGTGTTGGGATGAGGGAGGGGATGCTCAGGGCGGTGGTGAGTGCTGCCAGGTCTCTGCCTGGCCAGCAGGCAGGAGGGGGGGCTTCTGCCCGTCTCTGCCCTCGCCTCCTCCTCTCTGATCCCCTCCGCAGGCAGCTTCACCCTCCGCCACAGCGATCCTGTCCCTGTCCTTCTCCATACCCTCCAAACCCCCGTGGGACGGCCGGCGGGGCGAGGCTGAGACCGCCCAACTCATCGCACGTGTGAGGCAGAGGAAGAGCAGCGCCGTCGAGGCCGAGGGCCCATCGCCGCTCTTGGGTTTATCGGTGGTGACAGCAGAGGAGACGCCGCGTCCCCCGCCCCAGGGCTCGCTCGGTGACACGGAGCGAGGAGTGGGGGGGGCCACACGACAGAGCCGCTGTCACTCTGCCTTCGCTGCATCATCAACCCTGGGCAGAGCAGGCGGGTTGGGGGGGCTTTAACCCCCCCATCTCCATCTCCGCGGCATGAAGATGACGTTCCTCGAGCGATGGGGAATAACCCTCCCTGTGCCCCAAAATAAAATATCCATCCATTGCCCGGGGGGGGCTTTAACCCCCCTCCCGGGCAGAGGATCCTAAAGCTGATGTCCCAGATGTGCCAGGCACCCGCATCCCCACAGGGATCTACACCTCTTCTCCCCCTGAGGGGGTAAACCGGAGATATCCCCCCATAGGTTGTTTTTTTTTTTTTTTCCTGGCTAAAAAGCTCTGCAGCCCAGGGCTCTGCAGCCAAAAATATACATTATTATATTTTAATTTTTTTTTTTTCTGCTTGAGTGTCTAAAAAGAGAGGTTAAAAGCAAGCGGGAGCTGATGACCTGCAGGGGAGGGCTGGGTTTTTTTTGGGAACGTGGGTGCCTCGCAGCTTCCCCACATTCCCCTTCCCCTCCTCGGCTCGTCTTTCTCTCCGAGCCCCCACCTCAGCGCTGCCATCCAAACCCCATCTCTTTTTGGGGGTGGGGGGGTGTTTGAAGGAGGCCAGAAGAACAGCCTCGGGCTGGAACTTGGCAAGGGGCGTCTGCACTGCAGGAGGGAGGAATTCCTCGTTTATAAACCCTTTTTT
>RSEF01000017.1:2467290-2488372 GCA_003993805.1 Himantopus leucocephalus
GTTCATGTCTTTCCTATGTTGGGGGCTCCAGAGCTGGACACAGCTCGGAAAGAAAGCAAACCAACACACAGCTACCAAACGTTGCCACACCAATCCAAGCTCGGTGGCTTTTACCCTACCCTACTGACCTGGAGTCTGAACTGAAATCACAACACTTGCCCTTGCGGCCCCCGCGGGGCAGGCGCTGCCAGCCCGCATCCCCGCCAGCAAGGGGGAAGCCCTGCAAGCAAGCCGGCTGCTCAGGCAGGGACCTGCAGCTCGATGCACGTCTCCCTCTTCCAACTCCACCAGTTCCTGCCCTTGAGATCCATCCCTTCTCCCATTTCTCTCTTGAGGAACACCCCAGAGAGGGTTTTTTCCCCCCACGGCTGATAACGTGACACCCACCTCTGGCCTGGGGTAAGGGCCTCACTTCATTGACGTCGGGCTCGCTGTTGGGTTGGTGCACCTCCACCATGATGAAATGCTGGTTGGCCACGGCCTGGGGGCTGCCCTTGTCCGGTGGGGGGGGTGCCGGGTGGGGCGGGGGAGGAGGAGGGGATGGGGAGGGGGGGCTCCGAAGCCCACCGGCTGCAGGGCCCTCTGGGGATGGGCTCTTCAACCTCGTTGGGGACTGGACCCTGGGGAAGGGACCGATGGGGTGCTGGTTGACCAAGGAGAGCTGGGCATCCATTTGCCTCCTGGAGCTGTGCAGGGCTGGGGAAATGGTAGCATAGATAGCGCTCGGGGCAGACTCCTCGGTGGATGTGGTAGCAGTGGAGGTCATGCTGACCGTGTCCTTCTCGGGGTGGCTAGGAGGGGGCGTGGGGTTTCGGGGGGCTACGAAGAAGAGGCCTGACTGAGAGGACTCAGAGGAAGGGCGCTTGGGCTTGTCTTTCCCTGGGTTCCTGGGCTGGGCAGCAGATGGGTCCAGCATCTGAGGGGCTGAAGGAGGAGGCGGAGGCTTGAAGTTGGGTGGTTCATCTGGGAAGGACGAGAGATCATCCTGCCAAAGCAAGAACAGAAGCCTTTAGGACACCATTGCTCGGCTGCGAGAACTTCCCCAGGCCCACAGTCACTTGCGTCTGCCTTCTCGCAGTGACCACATGAGTTGATTTCCACAGAAACGCCTTTCTGACCTTATTGGCACTAAGAATACAACTCACAATTGAGGATGATCAGAGGACAAAGTACCCAACTTTTCCTCCGGTTTGCACAGACGCTACTCTCATTCGGGGAGCCGGAATCCTTCATCCTAACTGGTCTGACTAATTCGCTTCAGCGCAGTGACATCCACAGGCAGGTGATGTAGCAAAGAGCTACAGAAGCTCAGGCAAAACTCGGTATCATCAATTTGCCTCCCGCTCCCATCCAAGGCACAGCAGCATGGTGCAGTGTCTTACCAGGGAGATGTCCGGCAGGGTGTTGATGCTACTTTGGTGGCCATCTCCACCTCCCTCCAATTCTGACGTGTTCTGATAAGGCAAAGAATGAAAAGAAAACCTGGTCACAGCAGCAAGGAGCAACCACCACAGCACCAGCACGACAGGGAACATGCAGAGCGATGCACGGCATTGCCCAAACCCCCCACGCAAAGCCAATCTTTCACCCAAAGGTTTTGGTTTCCTGGGGGCTTCCCTAGAGACTCACGTGTACGAGCA
Organism: Himantopus leucocephalus; assembly: GCA_003993805.1. Classification (NCBI taxonomy): domain Eukaryota; kingdom Metazoa; phylum Chordata; class Aves; order Charadriiformes; family Recurvirostridae; genus Himantopus; species Himantopus leucocephalus. The sequence goes on from RSEF01000017.1 coordinate 2,468,931, forward strand.
AAGCAACTTGGTTGGGAAAATGACTCTCCCAAGCTAAGAAGCGTGCTCAAAGCATGCTGTGAACCTGACTTACCAGGGCAATTCCCTCTGCAGCGGAGGAGCGTACTCCTCTTAACCCAAATCACAGCTCCTCTGATGAATTTGGAAGGAGGGGAGGAATCAGCTTAGAGGGCTGCAGGTTCAATACCTGGATCTTTCCCAGGAGAAGGGGAATGAGAAAGTTTAAAACTTCCCCCCCTTGCAAACCAGAGCAGTCAGTCTCAGATGCAAAAAGAAGCTGCTGCCACTGGCTTCTCTTTTTAAGTCAAAATGTCATTAGAAAAATGTCACAACACAGCTCTGAACACATAACAGCTCCAGAAGTCAAGGAATCTGTCGGGTCTGTCTGCGCAGGGGCAGCTGTCAGTCAGGATGGACCCCAGGAGAGGACGCTGGATGCAGTCAAGCAGAGCAAACGGGCACCCTGGCTAAGTAACGGCAGGGACNTGGCAGAACCGGGGCTTTGCGGCGGAGGCTGAGTCAGGAGCTCTGCCCTGGCGAGCCATGCCTGGCCCGGCCTGGCCCTGGACAGGGCTGAACCCAGCTGGTCCCGGGTCCAGCCCAGCGCCACGGCTCTGCTGCTGGCTTTGCCCCAGGCAGGCACCAGGTCCAGTCCTGGGGGATGCTCTGCCAGCGGCGCACAGCCCCAGCTCTGCCCGATCCCCCTGTAAAAGCAAACCCAGGCTCAGCACCCCCCTCCCACAGCAACTCCTGGGCTGGAGAGGTGCCTGCTGCTGCTCAGAAAGGGCGTACTTCATTTCCATCACGTTCACGGGGATGTTTGTGTGTTTGTGCTGGAATGGGCAGGGTACAGTTTGTCTTTAACTGTGAGTTATTTATTGCAGGGTAAACAACTGATTAGTTGACATGCTGGTGCATCTGCATTTCCCCCATCTGCTGGAGGCTGCTGCTGTGCCTGTAAGATGTTAGCGTCCCAAAATAGACAAGGGAGACAATTAAGAGCATTAGAGAAGCAGCAAAAACATTGATGGAAAGTGCTTTTATCTCTGTGGCTTCAGAAGGAACCCTGGAGAATGAGAACTACAAGAAATGGCTTGTTCAGAGAGCGACAGGGAATGTATTAGCTTGGGAAAGCACTCTGATGAGGGTTGATTTCATCATCAATTAATCCAATGTAAAGGCAGGTGGCTTTTGAAAAAGAAACACCCCCTACCCCTTCTTGGGTTAGTGACCCTGTGGCCAAGCCAGTCCAGAGGACGGATTTGGCTGAAACACACGGCGGCAGCAACACAAAGAACAGGCTTCAGCTCGACCTGACACGCGACAGGACTGTGCCAGTCCAGGCGCTGGCATGAAGGATGGGGCGATACTGTACATCTGAGCCCGGAGGAAGAGGCAGGCAGGGCTATTTCAAAAGTGACCTGCCTTCACGTTGATTAAAATGATCATGAACTGCTCTGGGTTGTGCACACATTAGCAATAGGGCTTCAGATTTGACAGAGGCGCCAATGAGTTAAAAAAGCTCAAGTGCCGTTGTGTCCCTGCACGATGCTCAGCCGGACAAAACGCAGCACTGGGGAAACCGCACCAAACTGCATCAAGGCGCTCGCTGCTGAGCTCCCTCCTTTTGCCATGGCCTCCTCTAACGAGAAAGCTGCTCTGCAGAAAGCTGCCCAAGTACCACCCTCCCCCTGCACCAGCCCACCGCCAGATGCTGCCCAGCGCATGTCATCCAGCCAAATGGCTGCGTGCACAAGGAAAGGAGCCAAGGTGGAGACGGTGGCGTTTCAGCAGCAGCCTGGCCACGGCTGGGAGGATCTCAGCTGTGTCCCTAACTCTTCCCTCTCCAGCCCTCACCTCTGCCAGCCTCAACCCACCTCCAACAGCTCGCTGAGCTCTTGGCAAATGCACGAGGACCAGACCCCTGCGATATGACTGGGAGCAGCCTGCCCTCAAACAGTCAGAGCTACATTGCTAGTAGAAACAGACTAATCTGCCCGATGCCCCCTAAAATCCGCCAGCGCCATCTCCCCCAGTCCTGCCACTGAACCGTGCCCATCACCATGACATTGATACCATCCCAGAGCGCGTCACGTACCATGTCCCAGCCCCGGCCTCGTAGCTAGGACCGGTCTGCACCGAGACTCGAACCCTCCTGGCACGCGGAGGGTGGGCACAGCCAGCAGCGCCCAGTGTCCCCCTGCCAGCCCAGCGAGACGCCTCATCCCGCTGCCCCGGCTCTGCTCTCCCTGAACAGCCAGGGACACTAATACTGCTCATCTTCTTCAGGGCACTTTTTTCTGCTCAAGTGTGCAAGCAGGAGATTTGCCTTTGCCCAAGCTTAGTACTTTGGGGGCAAAAGCAATTAAATAGAAATTGCTCTGGGCTATAAAATGTAATGGCTTTTAAGCTGAGCACATTTGCTTTCAGGAATTGACTATTTTAAGACTGTGCTTTCCTGGATTTCCCTTGAAAGACCCATCGAAGCCACGTGCCACTGCTCTACAAAATGAGTATTTATTGAGGAGGCTGCTCCCTCCTACCGACTCTCTGCTCCTTTACCCCATCTATTTTCTAGTTACTTATAGAAATTGGAGGCCAGACGAGGCCCTTTGAGCCCCTCTGCAGGGTGCAGCTGGAAAACGTCTGTCCCTCCTATCTGACACGGAGTCCACGGCAGGAGCGATGGAGCTGGAGAGCATCTTTCAGACAGGCAGCCAGTTTCCATTCGCAGATTAAGTGGTGGAGAAACTGCCACCTCCCTGGGGAACATAACCCAACCTTTAATTAACCTCACAGCTCCAAATGAGTCCCTTATTTTCCAGTTACTGCTAACGAGAGCTTTGCAGAGCTACTTGTCTGACTCCCGCAGGGTTTAAATTTTGAACAACTGCGCCAGTTGGAGGATCAGCCCAGCTTTCCTCCTCTCTCCCCTTCTCTCCCCTACCCCAGAACCCATCCGCAGGGCTGGAGGAGCCCCAGAGCCCCCGGCCCTGCCCCAGCCTGAGCACAGACCTCTCTGAATTTGGGGGCTCCGAGGGTGACGCAGCAGTGGCTTCACTCTGTCTCTATCCCCATCGCCTGAGAGGACCGTGCCAAGCACGCGGGAACCCTCCACATGGGATGTCTGTGCCTGTCCGGGGGGGTCAGAGGACAGCTGGGAGCTGGAACAACGCTGTAATGGGGGACATAGATGAGGAAGATGTTCCCCATTTCTCTGCTCTCGTTCTGCTCTCCCTCTGGGGACACAGATCATCTGCCAAAGAGGCTGTGGGCTCTTGTGCTTGAGATTCACTTTCCAGAGAGAGGAAGAGCCCAGTGCCATCCTCTTCTTTCTTATACTTCTTGCAAAACGGAGATGGAAGACAGACCAGGGCTAGCAACTCAACTGGGGTACCGCACTGGGCCCAATCCTGCAGCTTCAGGGAGCTGGGAGCAAGTCGGCGCCTGTGGAGTCAGGCCCGGGGAGGAGAAGGCACCTTTGGATGGCAGCACCTTCGCTTGGAGGCAGCAGAGAAGAAAAATGAAATCAACAGGGATTTCAATTCCTTAACCCTAACAACGAGGGCTGGGGCGGGAGGCAGGGACAAAGGAAATGCTAGACTGCCTTGCCTGTAAGCAATTAGAAATTCATACTGCTCTGATCAGACAAGTTGCATCTGATTATTGCAGCCTACAATTAACCCCCGCTTTGCAGGACTCATCTTGAGATTCAAGGTTTACAAGAGGTGACGGTGACACTTAGGCAGACACACGTCATCCGTGGGTGGCACCGTCAAACACGGCTTTGTCTCATCTCCGAGTATCCTTCAAGCATCCCATAACAGAATCCTTCTTCGCATGGCAGGTCCTGATCAGCCTCATACTGGTTATTTTTGGCGTAAGTTCACCCGTTGACCCTTGGAGAGCTGACAGGACACGGGGCCTGGTCTAGTGTCATTGCCTTTGGTCACGAAGCCAAAGAAATCTGTGTCCCACGGTTCAGGGTGCTTGTGATAAACTCAATCTGGCAACACTACAGCTATCCCCTTCTAGATAAGTGCCGTTCCCAGAGGGATGTGGCTTTTGGGTCGGGTTCACGGCTACCAGAGGTCCCCTCTCCCAAAGCAGCCCTAGGAGCTCTCAGCTCCACCACTTGCTGTGTGTGCGCTCAACCAGCTGTGATTTCCTCCCAGACAAGGCGGAGGGAACGCTCTCTGCACCACAAAGCCACGCTGCGGGGCACAAGCCCGCAGCTCTTCTCAGCCTCCTCCCAACCCAGAGCTCTGTTATGACAGAGGGATTTCTGAGGCTCTCCCCCCATCCGTGTCCAGCCTCCCTAAACCCTGCGGGAGGATTTCTCCAAGGCTGAACACGCACAACGCGAGTACACCGACCCCTCCTGCACTGGAGCACAGATTTTTGCAGACCCAAAGGCCCGTAAGGAAAATTCTCCCCCATCCCCAAGGATGCGTGATGGGATGGGACCAGCCTACTGGTATTTAGCCAGGGTGCCCGTACAGCGAGACAGCACAGCAGCAGGTAGAGCGGGCAACAGGGCAGGCAGAGCAGTCTGGGGTCCACCGGCCATCGACGCTGCTGGTACTTCTAAAACCCCAGCCCTGAGCTGTCGGTGGCACTCAGGGCTTTAGTGCAAGCAGGGCACTGGTACCAGCTGGGTCTGGATGAGGGCTGAGTCTCGTCTGCAGCGCAGCACCAAGACCTGCAGCCGGGCTGGGGAAAGGGACTCTGGGCTGGCTCAGCAGAGCCACGGGAAGGAAAGGCAGAGACGGGTGAAAGCAGGCGGCTGTTCACGTGGCTGAGTCGCATGCTGGCCCCTGGATGGCCTGTAGCCCGCCTCCCGCCCGACGCACACTCGCACGCACTCGCAACCCGTCTACTATGGCAACCGCAGCACTCGAGCTCCCCCGTCTCGCTGACGGGCCCTACCTCCATCAGGTCTATTAGCCACAAGAGTCGCTCCTGGGGACGTGCGAGGGGAAAAGCAGATTAAAACAAGCACAAAAGCGAAAACATAACATCAGGGAGGATGCAGAACAAATGAGCCAGACAAGCAAATCCCGGCACAACGCATCCCTCCTCCCCCAAAAAACCCACCCTGCAGACCCGCATCCAGCTGCACCCAGAGCTGGATGGGAAGGCTGAAACGAGCCCCTCCTGCCAGAGGTGCTGGGGAGGGGAACAGCAGCGGGGGCAACCAGTTTGGGGGCTCTGCCCCTCTTCCCTCCCTCCTGCCAGCTGGGATAAGCTCCCATCCACCATGAGCCGGTGCCCTTTGCTTGGCAGTTGCTTCAGCGAGCAGTGGTGACAACCATCTCAAGTGTTAGTGTTCCCAGCACCCGAGGCAGAGCTCAGGGGGGTGTATGCTCTCACGCCCATGGAAAGAGGCGCCACGCTGCCAGGGAGGACCTGCAGTGTGACTGAGGGACACATATTCTTGAAGGAAGTTCTTAAAACAGTGGTGCTCACTCCCTTCTCTATGCCAGAACAGCACCCCGGTCTCCCCCCTCAACCTCTGGGCTCGTGTCNCCACCCCGGTCTCCCCCCTCGACCTCTGGGCTCGCGTCCCAGATGGGGCTGGGCCATCGCTCACACGCCAGGCCAAGCAGCGACGCTTGGCACATGGCGTCACGGAGCAGAAGGGAGAGCATGGGGCACCCGGAGCAAGCGGTACAGCCCCAGGCACAGGGATAGCGTGAGAACAGGGCGCCACGCTCAGCGCACAAGTCCTGGCAGACCTGTGTTAGCCCTCTGATATTTCAGAAAGATTTTCCCGGTAGGTCTTCAGAGCGCAGAGCAAAACTCGCTTTGTTTATCCTGATCCAGAAAGGATCACACCATAATCCACCCTGAATAGAGCAGATGGCTTTCTTTTGGGTATTTGTGAAGTGGAGGGGACAAAAGCACAGCTCTGATGCTCTGAAACTCTCCGAGGCCTCTCGGGAGGCTGGACCAAAGTGCGTAGGCAGGCACAGCCCCAGGAACCCCCCCGCCGGCTCTTGCCCGGGCCCTCCGCAGCGCAATCCCACTCGCCCTGGCCGTGGGCTGGTTTGCTTGCCGTCAAACTCGCAGAAAGCCCATTGTCATCCGTTCTTTTCATGAAGGTTTTAATTTCCAAGGTTGCTAATGCATTTATGATGAAAGGCATTTTTTATGGCTAGGAAATTAATTTTGGGACTGCGTGCCTGCACACTCTGAGGTGATTATGATAACTTAATTAGACGGTGCGTGCAATGACGGCCTGGCAGAGAGACGTGGGAGTGCTGCCGCTTAATGCTGCAGAGTGGGCAGGGGCTGGGAGAGGATGCAGCTGGCCTGGCCGCTGCGGTCCCCGCTGGGACAGGGACAGCCAGCCAGCATCTTTAGGGAGGTGATTTAAAACTGACAGCCAGAGCTGGTGAATAGCGGCAGGCATGGTGTGGCAGTGACAAGTCGCTGAGATTTCTGCATGGCCGCAGCTCATGTTGCACAGTGGAGGTCCTGGAAGGGAGGCAGACTTTGTCCTCCCTCTTTGGGGACAAAGTGACACTTAGCACCAGCCCCAGCCCCCATGCAGTAGCATCTCAGCCTCGGGGGCACAGAGATACCAAACACCAGTCATGGCATCACCTTATTGCACCTACAAATCACACTATTGCACCCAGCCCGAAAGAAAAAAAAAAAAGCTTTGGAGGAATCCATTGGGGAAAGAGACTGAAGAGGGGTTCCCCTGCGGGGTGAAATGCCTTTAGCGCACTCCAGGGAGGTGGGTTTGTTGCAGGGCTGCCAGTACCAGGGCTTGAAAGACAAAGGAACAGCCAGGAGGGACTCACCCGGGCTGAGCTGATGGTTGTGGCAGTGAAGTGACTGCTGGAGGAAGAGACAGTGTCGCTGTAGGACATCATAGAGTAGGAGTCGGTGCCGATGCTGGGCCCCGAGGGCTGTCGAGCCTTCATGGACTCAATCTCTCTCTTCAGCACCAGGTTGTCGAAGCGGTCGAGGTCTTGTGGGGAGATCACACCCCGCACCTCTGAAAGCAGTGAGAACTGGGCCAGGGAGACAGACAACCAAAGAGAGGTTGGAGCACGACCATATTCCTGGGAAGGTGAAGACCCATCCTCCCACACGTTCAACAGCGGTAATGAGACGTACTGGCACGTAACACATGAGGAGGTTTGGTCACAAACTTTACCAGAAGCTCCTCTGGCACTGAACACCAGCCTGTACCCCCAATAATGTCCTACATCTACATTTTGCTTTCATCCCCTCACCCTTGACCCTGAGCAGATAACCTTGGAGGCACTGAGCCACACTGTGACGATGGTTCTGCTCAGTCCACCGAGTACAAGAAACCGTCCCTGACTTTGGTGTGGGTCTCACCTTAGCATGCGTGTTGAGTAGCTCAAAGAGTGCCATGACCAGAGCATCCACGGAGATGTTGCCTTCCTTATACTCATCAAGGTAGTAGCCCATGGTCGCCCGCTCCTGTTCATTCAGCAGGTGCCGTGCCTGTTCCTCCAGCATGACTCGGGTCTGGTTCACCATGCTGCTCAGCGTTACCTGGGAGCCGGCCAGGCCCCGGTAAAACACAGGCTGCAGAAGAAGACAGGAGATAGGCTTTGCCCTGGGATGCTGAGGAATCAGCTGCTGAAGGGAGGGCAGCTCGCTCCCTGCTGAGACAGCTCGGAAGCACAGGCAGGATCACGAACTGTCCCCCTTGCCCCGGGCTCTGCACCAGCCCAAGCTGACGGCGTTTCAGACTGCTGCTCTCACCCAACTACTTGTGGCAAAGCTGGAAAAGGGGACGCTGAGAATGTCTGGAGGCAGTTACCCCCAAGGATTCATTGGCACGGCTGCTCACTTAGCGTCACTACTTGTCTGGGTAAGTCCAGAGCCATGAGATTAAGCAGCACCAGTTGAATACACAAAACAGTTTCCCAGCTCTGCTCAGCAAGCACGGACGCTGCCCCTTGACCAGCTACTGATTTACTAGTGGCCTGTGTGGCTTCCTGGCAGAACCTGGGGGAACCGGGGCCACGAGAAGCAAGCTTCCCATCTTGTGTAAAAGGCACTTTTGCCCTCGCTGCAAACTCGAAGCAGATCCTGGGGAAGAAAGAGCCACTGGCAAGCAAAGGAGTCCCAGGGAGAGACACGTCTGGCTGCAGATGAAAGGCTTTTTTTCTTTGAGAGGGATTTCTAAGAGGAGGTCCTTGCTGTTCCCCTCCCAGGCAGCGTTGGCACAGTCAGCGTAGGGATATGGAGCCAGACAAGACCCTGAGTGTCCTGGAGACACTGAGAGGAGTTGAGGCTGGGGAGCATGTTTTGCCAGCAAACAGCGCAAAGCCGTTATCAGTGAGAGCCACCTGTGAAACCTCGCGGCTTCATTTCCATTTAAAAGAAATGCGCTTTGCAAAGAGGTGTTAGGGGAAGACACGCTGGCGCTGGCGCAGAGCTACAGTCACAGCGCTGGGTAAGTCCCTGTCACCGGCTGCTGTGCTGGAGAGGGCTGGCTCAGCTCTGCTTTGGGATGGGAAAGATCCCAGGAGCTGTCAAGGCGCAGAGACAGCCACCACGTGGAAGGCATCATGGTCACCTCTGCAGGGTGGAGGAGGTCCCCACGGTCCTTGCCCGTATGTCATCACATTGCCCCTTGCCCATTAACGTGACCATTGCCAGGCTGCGGAGGTACCAGATGTGCTCCAGAACTGACCTACCGGTGGCACAGGAGAGGGGGCACCCAGTATGTCACTGCTTGTGGAAACACAGCTGGCAACGTGAGGCGGGGAGGAGAAAGGCTACAGCCAGATAAAACCTGCCCACCTCATAAAACCAGCATCCCTTTTATAATCAGGAGCACAAAGCCTTCCCTCCCATGGAAAATAAGAGCCAATAATGGTGATTTTTTCACAGGGCATCAGGAAGGTCTGGTATCTCTTACCCTGGCTGTCGCCTCCGCAGCATGGTCGCCCACTGCCCTGCAAGGAGGGAGAAGATCAGTTAGCACTGAGCGCCACGTGCCCATCGTTCATCACCCGGGGTCTGGCACAAGACCTGTTACGTACTCTCCTCTCTATGCCTGCAAGCTAAAAGCTCCTGGCCTGAGGGAAGGGGCAGCAGCACGTTGTCCAGACCTGATCCACCTCACAGGCCAGAGGTGCTGTCTTCCAAGCACCGGACACAGGGGCCACTTACCCAAGCACCGGGTGTGCTCCCATCAACAGGTTATGCACATCGCAGTGGCTCAGGCTGCCACCATTTCACGTGCTGGGGCTCCACACCCACCCTGGGTGACCGCGTGCGCCATACAGGAGCTCTGAGTTGATGGACCTACACAACAAGCTTGCACCAGGTATACCAAGCACATACCCTGCTGAGTTGACGAGGGTCTCTCCGATCTGGGAGCTTGCTATCCACCTGGTCTCGTCCACGGTGGTGCGGGCGTGGGGCAACCTCCCGATGTCCTTCACCGTCATGATGAGGTGGCGGGAAGACTTGAGCAGCTTCACCGCCTCGTCGTGGGGGATGCTGAGGAAGCTCCTGCCGTTCACCTCCAGGATCTGGTCTCCTACCTGCAGGGTCAGGATGGGGTGAGCCTGGCAGGCCCTGGGGGCTTTCCTGTTAGGAGTACGCCACCTTCTCCCACACCAGGGAAGACCTACTCAGTCTGCCCACCAAAGCAGGACCACAGCAATGGGAGGCATCAAGAAAGATGAGAGAGGGGGCCAGGTGCTGGTGGCTGGAAACCAAGCACTCAAGCCGACAGCCAGTAAAGGATTGGGCTGCGAAGCCTGGAGGAGCCTGTTTAGGATCCCAAGTCAGGCCAATCTGCCCAGTCCCCTCCATTAAGTAGATTTGCAGACCAACTTGGTTAGAAACAACCCCCAAAGAATATCACGACTTTCAACCCCAACCCCTCCTGCTGATCCTGGAGGCCAGGAACCATCCGTGGAAGCCTCAGACCTCTGGATCTCTGTATGCAGCAGGGAGGGTTCAACTTGAGTGTCTCGGCACACTCTGCAACTCTCTGTAAACTGTGGGATCTGGGACAGCTGGATTTCATCTCTCCTCTCCTCCCATTTCCTACCCAGCTGCTCTTGAGAGCTTTCATTTTATGGCCAGGCCTTTGGTGTAATCGGGAGCTTCCCTGACAGCCTGGCCATGTTCAAGACACAGCTCTCATCTGGCATTTCCCCTTTCATTCCGGTCCTCTGTCTCTTTGCTTCTAGGGCATTCAGTGCCACTCCTCCCCACTCCGGTATCACAATTCACCCTGTTGCTGATAAGCCGCCTCTTTGAAACTGCTCTTTCATATCTTTGCTCAACCGTAGGCTTCTGTTCAGCTCTGTCAAAAGACAGTCTTAATTTCTTCATGCTGCAGTGCAAGCAGGACGAGACACTCCTTTAAATAACTCACCTCCATCTTGGTGGAAGAAGAGGAGAAAAGAGGGAGGGGGGAGAATTTCTAAGTCTAAGATAATAACTCGGAGAGTCAATACGATCCTTTCAGTTCAGTCCATCTCACCCTGTCGCGGGGTTAAGGAAGCCTCAGAGGACTGGGACTAATTCTCCAGACTCTCACTCCAGTGAGGAGCCACGATTAACCGCCGCTAAGTCTATGTGGTGGGCTGAGACTCTGCTGTCACCCAAGTTTCTCCCAGTGCTACCCAGAACTTTGCTGGGGTGAAAGTGGACACCAGGAGCACCACCAGCAAAGCTCAGCTCAGCATAAAGCACGAGAGATCCATCCACTGCTCCAGCAGGGAAGGGAAGCTGGTCCGAGGAGGCAGCAGGTGATCCAGAAACCGCAGTACGGCCCCTGCGCTTGGACATGGCCTCTGTTTTATGCTACAGCCGTGTCGAAGATCACAAGAGCACAGGGCAGAGCTCGTATCATCTGCTCTCCAGGCACAGCACTGCCAGCTGAGACGGAAGGAGGCCAGGGAACGTGGCAGGAGGACTGACACACATATGGGCAACTCGCACACTTGCGCGCACACTGCCACTCGATTTCTGCTAGCCTGTGCTGCTCTGCCTGCGGCATCCAGATGGCTGATCCAACACCCATCGAGGCTTCAAGACTAACAGCGCCCCCGTGGAGGCATCCGCTGCTCTTACTTTGTCTTCCTGGGACAACGTTTCCCTTCCACTAACGCGCCCAGTGACAGGCTGGTGGGAGCCGAGGGCAGGGTGGCCATGCCATGGTGTCAGATACAGTGCTGATGAAACCTGACCATGGCTTCTCCAGGCATCCCCACGAGGACACCCTTGGCAGAGAGAGAGCACAAGAATGGGGAAGAAAAGACAGAGAGAAATCCTGCTGCTTGGGTCAGAAGAGACCTCTGATCACAACCCTGGCTGTCTTGAGGTCTGTGGTGTGATGGACACCATTTGCACCACCCGAGAGGTGATCTTTATGAGCAATCAAGTAGAGAGGAGGAGAAGAGCGAGCTGGTGGAGAGTCCCTGGGTGGCAGAAGTGAACACGACTTAGCAGGGCTCTGTCAGAGGTGACAAGGGCAGCAGGACCCTGGCTCTGTGCTCACCTCGAGAGCCACTGACCCACCTCAGGCTGCCTGAAACAGATGCAAATCCCAGTCCCGAGAGTGCTGCTGGGGTGAGGGTGTTTTGCGAGCAGGATCTGACCCTGCCAAGCAGCCACACTCAGGGACAGTTACCCAGTGGCTGGAGGCTGTCCCAGCTGCAGCGTAACCAGCCAAGGGTGCAGGGTGCAACCGGGAACATGAACCAGCGTCTCAACAGGAGCATGACTGACCATTTTGGACAGAGGGTTTTAGCCTGGGAGCTACCATCAAAGCAGAGGCCACGGTCCCCTCTTGTACCTGCAGGGCTGTGGTCTCAGCATCCCATTTCTGCCAGGTTTTTTATATTCCTGTGGCACCAGGGCACCTCTCAGACAGACTGCTGTACAGCAAAGTTGGCTCAATAGTAAAGAAAACACCATTACCTTGAATGACGCTCCTCCCAGCAGCCCTCAAGGGGAGGCTGCAGCAGTTTAATTGTTATTACACTTTGTTTTGTTTTGAAACGAGTCTTGAAGAAAATTCCAGGTGCCTTTTACAGGGCCCCTGGGTCTGCTCTCCCAAGCAGTGCCAGGCAGCAGCCGCGCCAGCCCCTCTGCAAAACCAAGCCAGGACGCAGGAGCCTGGAGAGACTCTTGGACCCGTGATCCACACGGAGAGGCTGCAGAGCACAGGCAACTCCGCTTCATGCAGGTGAAGGCTGTCAAAGCGTTAGCTGATCAACACAAGGCTGTTTCCAAGAGGGAGGGTCTGGCTGTCCCCATCCAGCCCAGCGCTCACAAGCATCCCTCCCTTCACTTGTCCCGCACTACTGATCTGGCTCCGTTAATGGATCTGAAAAACTCACTGCTGCTTCCTGCANAAAACTCACGGCTGCTTCCTGCAGGGTTGGCTTTCAGCTGGTTCAGCTCTCTCATCCGACTCTCCACATGGCTACAGGATCAGGCTGCTGCTGCAGGGTGGCAGGAAGCCCCAGGACTGTGCTGGACTGGTGGGTGGCCACCGTGACAGCAGAGAGGTGGCACGGCCTCAGAGCAGCACAAAGCTCCAGCGGCACTTCACTCACTCCAGCCTGCCTTCCAGGGAGCGCAGAAGAAATCCCCCAGATCCACTGCATGGCACAGGTGCAAATAGGTATTGCTCAGGCTATTTGAGGGATTACAGAGGCAGAGTTTCCACGTGCGTGGCAGCTTCCCGCCCTGGCCACTGCAGGGCCGTGGAGGGCCCTATATGGAAACCTTTGTGCTCCTCTGGCCTTGCAAAAACACACGCAGAGGGAGAGATGGGACAGGAGCTCCCTGAGAAGCAATAAAGAGATGCAAAGGAAAGGGAGAACCTGAGGGTTACTGAACATCCAAAAGGTGGGGAAGAACATCCCAAGATGCCTGCAGCAGCAGTGCGAGAGGGAGCCCAGGAGGCAGTCAAGACCTACCAGTAACACTCAGCTATTTGGGTTAATTCAGACTAGAGGTGTCAGAAGGGGCTGGTAAAGGTGCTTTGAAGAACCAGGTAGGACTTTGCAACTGGCCGAGATGTGACTGATGCCTCTTGAATGACGAGAGAGGACACAGGCGAAAGACTATAACCAATAGCTCATGGACTGTTTTGCTCAGGGTGGGTGCAGCTGTGCTTTGCGAATGATCAAGGAAACCTGCAACACAAACACGTGATGGGAAACCGTGGTAAGAGACATATCAAGAATAAGCTCAGACTTGTGTAACGGCAATATCCAAGTGAATGCATGACCTTGCTGTGAGTGCATTCCCTGGGTACATCTCTGCCTGCCCAGCAAGGAGACGTAGAGAGAAAAGTTCTAGAGAAGGGAAACAGAAATGATTAGTGGCAGATGAAGGTGCCTGTGAAAGGACAGATTGAAAAGATTAGGCCTGTTAAATTTAGAGAGGAGATAATATGTAGGGAGCTTGATGGAGCTATACAAAACAATGCTGGCAATAATGAGAAGCCAGAGAAGGGCTCCTGTTTACCCTTCCCTCTGATGAAAGGAGAGAGGATGCTCAGTGAGGCTGGAAGGACGCTCCGAGCGGCATCAACAGGAGAAAAGGACCTGGAGAAAAAGCACCAGACGCAGCTCGGATGCAGCAGAGCTCGATTCCACATCCAGCCCCGTCCAGTGGCCTCGAGCAGATTTGCCTCATTCTTTTGGGGACAGTTCCTTCCTCTGTGACAAACAGGGGGGCTGGTGGACAGCAAGGGCCGTGGCAGCACAGGACAGCCCACTCTCCAACACCACCGCTGTCAGGACACCCGAGTTTGGTCCTCACATGGGTCAGCCAATGTCGTCTGCTTGCTGCCTTCATAACCGCTGTTAACGGGGCAGCGGCACAGCTGATGAGGCAAAAAGAGATGGCGTAGGTAAGAGAGAAACCCAAAGTCCTACAGCCAGCCAAGAAGTGAGCTGATTCCTCCAAGCTGGGCTGACGCGAGCCCGCAGCTCGAAGGGGAGAGGGAGCAGGAGACAGAGGCATCGCAACGGCCGCTGCGAGGCCCTGGCGTTGGCCCAGGCCAGGTCCTGCTGCACCATCTTCTGCTTTGGCTCCAGTAAGATGCTCAAAGCAGCAGGTCCTGCAAACGGAGCCGCCCGCTCTTGGCTGCCCTTCCCCTCCTCTGGCTTTCCCTGTGGGAGGACGAGCGACAGCACCGGGCAGGGGTCGGACTTGGCGGGTCACGAGCAGGGGACGGTGGCCCTTTGCACCGGGTGGCTGGAGGGGAGAGAGCAGAGAGCAGAGCTGTGTCAGGGTGGGATACTCACACCTAGCCCAGACGACTGCAGAGCACAGATCGGTTGCCAAAATCCGGTGCCAGGGATGTGAAACTTCCCTGGTTTGAAAGCTAAGACAGCCTGGAGCCAACCTCAGCTCTGTGAACCAGCTGCAGCAAGAGAGCCAGAGGCCGCCAGCTCCATCTGAGCTGATCCACGGAGACCAAGAAACGGGGAGGGAGGGAGCCCAGGGGACGGCAAACGGCGCAAACGACCACGATCCCAACCATCAGACTCCACAAATATCTCAGGTTCCCCTCGAGCTCTGTCAGCTTTAAACCAACAATCAAAAAAAAATAAAAATCGCTGAGTGCCAACATAACAGGGAGGGAAAACCACGCAAGTGCCTGAACTGCCAGGAGAAACGCACATGCCGGGGTAACGAGTACCATCTCTCAGGTCTTTCTAATTCACTGGGCAAGGCACCGGAGTGGATTTTGCTGCTAAAATAAGGAGCGCTGGGCTCACTGCAGCACCGAAACAAGGAGAATCCAAATTCGATTAGATAGTTTTATTGCAATTATGAATCTTTAATAGTTTTCCATATCAGGGATTAAACTTTCATGATTTTTTTTTTTGTTCAAGAGAGTTATACAGATTTAATAACCTTTCTTTAGTTTCTCCTTTCAAGGGTGGACCAAAAGGAACCTGGCAAGCCCCCGCCGTAGTGGGGAGACCAGAAGGACCCTGGACAAGCTACTTCATCTGCCCATGTCTGTCCTTCATCGCTGCCTCAACATTTATTCAAAGTCCTTCACGGGTCTCTGGTCTCTTGTGCTCTGTTAGCACAAGCCCACCTCTACCCGGTCCTGCCAGAATATTAACACTGGGTGAGAACAACCAGCCACAAAATACTCGGATAAGTTTGAGCACCTCGCGCGGGGAGGGGGGGAAAGACCTTGCAAAAATAATTGCTGGTGAAGGGCAGATAAGGGAATCGTTGGACAGCCCAAATGCCTGCAAATCAGCCTATCTTGATGATAGGCTCCTATTAGAGCTAGAACGGATTTTTTTGCTAATTAACGTAGATAATAATTATATTTTTTTTCCCCAAAGTCAAGGACAACTGGGAAGGTAACAAAAGACTGCAGAGATGCAAAAGAACCATCTATTAAAACAAATGTCAGCCCTGGCAAATTATTTGCTGTATGCACAGCTCCAAACCAGCACAGAATAAAAGAAGTAATAATAAGACACAAAAACATTATAATAAAACATAGAAAAAATTATTGGCCTGGCTATTTCAGGAACAAGTTTTCAGCTGTGCTCAGCTAATGGTGGGTGGACACAACAGGATCTGCTCAGTGCCTGACCGCTTCTGAAAATGGGATTATTCTCATTTTCGAGGGAAAAATCTACCCTGAAGTGCAGGGGCCGAACACGACACGCAAAAGGCGACAGACCGCAGCTGAGAAGCAGAGTTCAGAAGTAACACACCTCGATGAAGGGCTCAGCGCCTTCTCTTTCTGGAGACAGAGAGAATAACACGGGAAAGGGAGGTGCAGTCAAGAGACACCTAATGGGCTTAAGACAAGGGTTCTAAGCACCTAAAGTCTCTTTAAAATAATCAGAATCGGCTCTGGGTGAAATTCAGTCACACCGACAGAAAAATAGGTGAGAGATTTTAAGCGTGAGTTAATGTTAAATGACACCAAATTGAGCTGGGAATAACAGGGCCAATAGGATGCCAAATGGTTTGGCACTGGCACTAGTCTTATTTAATGCCGCTAATGTGCTAGGAGAGGTTAAATTACACTCGTGGATACCACTAAAGTAGAAGGAGTCTCTCTCTAGCGCAAATAATTACCAAAGGCAGACCTTAGGAAATTAAAAACACGGGCAGGAAAAAGTATGACTCGATTTGGAAACGGTCAAATTGAGACTCGCAGAAAAATAAGGAGGTACTCGGCTTCCCCAGGAGGGAAACAGATTGGGGCAGATGATCCATGTCCAACGAGGCCGACACTGCCTGGCGGAAGGATGAGAGACAGATTTGGGAGCAAGGCAAGGGAAGAGCGGGTGCCAAGCGCTGTCTGAAAACATGTTCTTTTCCCCAAACACCTTGCAATACAAACACGAGGAACAAACACAGAGTGGAAACGAAAGCATACAAGGAGAGAAGGCTGTCTCTTGGGGCAGGCAGTGGTTTCGGCACTGCTGCGGGGAGGTTTCTGGTAGCCTCCAAGAAGAAGAGTCATTTAAGCACCGTCTGTCCCCATAAAGGTGACACGGTTGGGAGGACCACTCCACACCGCC
Organism: Himantopus leucocephalus; assembly: GCA_003993805.1. NCBI lineage: Eukaryota > Metazoa > Chordata > Aves > Charadriiformes > Recurvirostridae > Himantopus > Himantopus leucocephalus. The sequence goes on from RSEF01000017.1 coordinate 2,485,484, forward strand.
TCCAGCGGAAAGGTTACATCCTCTCTACCACAACCACACACCTCCTCATTGAATTTCTCACTATACAGCTTATTCCCCAGACTCCGAGGCAGCTATGAGGCTCTTTTTTAAAATCTTCTCCTTTTCAGTATCTTTGTCTACGTGCCCACTTCAAAATACAAGGCAGTTTTCAAGAGGCAGCCCCATGACTGCCACTGATGATGTAAAATCCTTCACTTCTTCCTATTTACAGTCTCTTTTTCTCTCCTTCTCCTGTATATGGATATACACGGATTGCGGTAGCCTCTTTTTACCCAGCGTTTGCGCTGGGAACTCAATATGGAGTTGTTTGTTCAAGGAAAGCTCCCTGAAATCTGCTATTTCTGACGTAAAGGTCAAGGAGAGAGAGAAAAAAAATTGGCTTAAAAAAAAATATATCCTGACAAAATACGCCACCAGAAAAGAATGAACGAGGAAGAAATCGGGATGAGCAGAGCCATAAACGTCAGCACAACACGCTCAGCTCCCGTACGGCATCACTGCGGATGTCATGAAGGAGGCAGGAGCAGCCGAAAGCAAACACGAGTGGCTCCCGTTCCTCCTTCGCAGTCCTCCGCTAAGCTCCACTTTTTCAGCCTGAGAACATACACCGAGGCAGCGTATTTTAAAACGTGCCCAAAGACCATATTGTCAGAAGCTTCATGAACAAATAAACATAAAGAAGGCCAAGGCCAAGAGTATGAATATTGAATTATTTACCGGCTGCAGCGACCCAGCCTGGTTTCTGCCGGCACCTGCAGAGCGCTCTGCCTCCTGGCCGTGAAGCCGGAGGGAGCAGAGCAGCAGTCCCCAAACGGGCATCAGCAGGGCCAGATCTCCTCTGGGACCCACTTCTCAGGACCACAGCCTCCATTTCTGCAGCTGGAGAAAGCCAGTTTAGCTTTTGGGCCCGAGAGAAACTGCCTTGGTTTTGACCGGCTTTCAATATCACGTTGTTCGCCCTTTAATCATAATTTAAGGGAAATGTAAAAATACATTACGAAAACATTCCAAAATTCTGATTTGGTGCCATCGATGCATGGTTTTCCCTAAAATGAAAAGCCTGGCAGAATCAACTCGAACAATCCTGGTAACAAATTCAGTGAAAGCAGCAAAACCCGCAGAAGTACCCACTGCCTGGGAAGTCAGCAGGAACCTTCCCATCGACCCAGCAAGGCTGGGTTGAGCCCACATTGAGCAAACCCACGGTTTTTCTATTTTAGAGAGCAGCCAATTATCTGGAAATCACATTTATCCATCAGTTCTTCCCTCCTCGTGGTATCACATCCCTTCCACCGCCACCTGGCGCAGCGCGGGGATGCAATCTACGCCCGACCGTGTCTTACAGCGGAACATAAAAGGCATTTCTTTATCTCCGAACGGCCGAGCAGTTCTCAATTTATGGCCCGCAGCATACACAAATCAGGGCGGGAAAGCGTCTGCGCCTATCTGAAATCACATAAAGCCTGACATTCAGAAAAGCATCGGCCTGCTGGCACGCACAAATCAGTTACTAGAAAACAGAACAGCAAAGAGGGAGATAGAAAGAATCAATAAGCAGAGACTCCCGCGTGCAAAGAATTGCCACGGCGCGGGGACGGTGCTTGGCGGGGATGGAGAGGAGTAGCACGCTCCGCTCCACGTGTTTCCACCACAGCCCGCGGGTGATGATTTTCTCGCCTTCCTGGCAGGCACGAAATGAGAAGGTTGGAGGGATAAAGCCGTGTGGCGCGTTGCTGTGGCTTCTCCTGCGTGTGCGGGTTTGCAGGGCGGCATTAGCTGTGCCGAGCTCGCCGGCGGGCGGACTGAACCAAGAAAAGCAGCAATTTTCTCCGTGCAGCGAAGAGAGGGATTTGGAACAGCATGGAAGCACTAAACACGGAACAAACAGAGAGAACCTTAGGAAAACAATGCAACTTCTTTTTCTTTTCCTGCCTTTAATCTTTCAGGTTTCTGGTGTTTATGAGAACTTCAGGGCAGGGACTGTCCCCCTGTGCTCGGCACTGGGGAGGCCCCACCTCCAGTGCTGCGTTCAGTTTGGGGCCCCTCACGAAAAGACAGACATTGAGGCGCCGGAGCGTGTCCAGAGAAGGGCAAGGGAGCTGGTGAGGGGTCTGGAGGACAAGTCTGATGAGGAGCGGCTGAGGGACCTGGGGGTGTTCAGCCTGGAGAAAAGGAGCTGAGGGGAGACCTTATCACTCTCTACAGCTCCCTGAAAGGAGGGGGTAAGGAGCAGGGGTCGGTCTCTTCTCGCTAGTAACAAGCAACAGGGCAAGAGGAAACGGCCTCCAGTTATGCCAGGGGATGTTTAGATTGAATATTAGGAAAAATTTCTTCACCGAAAGGGTTGTCAAGCATTGGGACAGGCTGCCCAGGGCAGCGGTGGAGTCACCATCCTTGGAGGGATTGAAAAGACGGGTAGATGTGGTGCTGAGGGACGTGGGTTAGTGGTGGTTTTGTCAGTGTTAGGTTGATGGTTGGACTCGATCTTAAAGGTCCCTTCCAACCCAGACGATTCTGTCCTTCTATGAGATGGAGTCTGACACTGCCACAGGGTCAGCAGGCGCTGGGGACAACCAGGCTTGCTTCAGATGGCGTGTCCCCTGACTCAGCAAAGTCACCCGCATGACGCCCGGGGCGGCTCAAGCCAGTCCCTCTCTTTCCAGCCCTGTTAGGCAGAAACAAGTTGTCCTGTGACTCTTATCATCTCTGTCTTGAAATCCTCATGTCCCAGAGCGCTATCCCTGCTGCCCCTCACCATGACCCTGCACTAATGAACAAGCATGCGGTGATATTAATGGATGGAGAGCAGCCCTGAGGAGAAGGACCTGGGGTGCTGATTGACGAGAAGCTCAACATGAGCCGGCAATG
>RSEF01000017.1:2488472-2517503 GCA_003993805.1 Himantopus leucocephalus
CCGGCGCGGCCGCGCCGGGCTAGGCCAGGCCGGGCCCCCCCCCACCCCGCGCCGCCTCAGGCCTTGCCGCCTTAGGGGAGCGGGGGAGCCGCTGGAGCGGCCCGGGGTGGGGGAGAAGGGTGATGGCTCCGGGGAGGAGCGGTGTGTGCGGGCCGCGGTGCCAGCGGGGATCCCCCCAGCTTCACCGTGCCCGCCTGGCTGAGGGACCCTGAGCGGTGCCGGGGTTCGCCGTAAGGGGTGTGAGGGGAGGTGGTGAGCGCAGTGGGGCTCCTCGGGGGTGCAGCTCCTCCGGGGACCTGTCTGCTGTGATAGGGGTGTGGGGTGCGCCCTAGCTGCAGCGGGGAAGCTTGGGTCCAGTAGCTGGAGGGCCTGCCATGTCTCGGAGGAGCTCAGGGATTCCTGGTCCAGTGGGACTGCTCCAAGGGAGGAGACTGCCACCAGAACCCTGGCCTTCGTGGCAGCAGGGTCTTCAGTTAGGCGATGCTTGTGTTTATTTGCATCTTTTCTACCTCTTTTTTTTTTTTCCCCCCTTCTTCTTGATGAAGACAGTGTCCTGTCGATGATCAGACATTTTATAGAGTTGAGAGGGCTACTCCTTGGCGATGCAAGTTAGCTTTTCCTGTTAAATGAGAGAAATTAAGGTTACAAAGTTCCCCACCTTTATACATTTTAGAAGTTTCTCTAGCTTCAAGCGTTTTTTTTTTTTTTTAAATTAATCTGCAGTAAGTTGAGGCTATACCTGCTGGCAGTTTTGTGAGAAGTATATTGTTGTAGCTCACTGTAATGATGATAACCTTGGAGGGGAGGGTGTGGTGGAAAGTCCAGGAGGGGAACTTGATGCAGTAGCCAGTTTTTCCATCAGTTGCACAATTTGCATGAGACAAAACTAAGACTTAATGTTCTTTCCACTGTGCTCTTTGGGATCGCTCAGAGATATTGCACACTCACATGACCAAGGCCAGACCTGCAGGTTGTCTAATGCATCTGCTGATTCAGAGAACCTCTGTTTCTCACTGGTGGAAGCTCATTGCGTGGTGGCACACAGGGCAACCTCGTGCTCCTGAGGTTGGCTAACACAGCAAAGCTGGAGGGGTTGCGAGGGTGTGCGGTGCCCTGCTGATGCTTGCTACAGAAGGAGCTGCTGCAATAGCAAACGCTGCAATGATTGCTGTGCATTGGGCAGCTGGAGAGGCGTGGGGAAATACACTCTCAGTACTTTGTCTTCTTTATTTCATTTGGTGTGTTCTTTGGAAACAGGAAAGAATCGGAGGCTGAAGCAGGCAAAAGAAGAAGCCCAGGCAGAGATTGAGCAGTATCGCCTGCAGAGGGAGAAGGAGTTCAAAGCCAAGGAAGCAGCGGTTTGTTTTCTCGATCATTCGCTGTTACTTGCCCAGCCTTGCATTTGGGGTTACTTGCCCTGAGAGCAGCCCTCGGGGTGGCATGTGTTGCCGGAGAAGTACTTCCCTAACTGCCTTCCTCTGATGCATAACCACGTGTCATGGCGGGGAGCGGGGGGAGTGGAAGTGAATCAGAACATGATGTATTGCATCTCAACAGCCAGAACTATTGACTGGCAGTGAATTAGCTTAATAAGCTTGTGTACTGGCTGGTGCCCTGATGGGTGGCAGCCTCTCAAAACTTGCTGTATTTAGCAGTGTCAAAAAAAGACCAAGCTCATTCCTCCTGTGATGAGCTGGTTTCTGTGGTGCTAACATGTTAGAAACTGCTTGCCTCGTAGATGCTGTGCTCTTGCTGAAGCAGTTGTAAGGCCTGTGTTCTGCCTAGTGGTCTTGCTTGCTGTGTCCCAAGGGGTGTGTTTTCCTTTCCTTCTGAGCAAGACGAGGTATTCCCAAAAGGTGCAGAACTGGGGCCCTTTACCTGCCAACAGCTGTAGCACAGTCAGGGTATTTCCACTGCGTGCATGCCCCTGTCAGTTCTGAAATCTTTGGAAAATGACCTGGCAACCCTTCCCTCTGTCCATCGTCTGGTTAGCACAGTACCACCTCCTCTGTTCTGCATAATAGCTTGCATGTCAGTAGGTCAAGATTAATATTTTACAAGCACTTGTTAGCTTGGTTCACTAGGCGTATGGTATCGGGCAATTCCAGGTTGCTTATGGGGCAAAAACGGCATTGTAAGCTGTGAGAGACTCCTTGCTGTGCGTATCGCATGGCCCACAGTCCTGTTCCGAAGGCAGAGGTTTTTATGAAGCTTCTCCAAGGTTAAAAGCAATGGGATGGTGTGAAGACTCTGGTTAAACTAAATCATGGGTGTTACTTACACTATCTAGTACAGTAGTGCCCAGGGGTTCCTGGTTCCAGTTACCAGTACAGCAGGACCTTGATTTCAGGCACTCTTTAGAAGCCCATGCTCTAAACTGACGGATAACAAATAAGAGAGGATAAAAGCATGGGCTGTGGGTGAAATACAAACTTGGGCAAGTTTAGTGGGAAATCTGAGAGACAATTCAAGGGTACTTTTTTTTTTTAATAGTGCAGTTCCTCCCTCAGCAAAGATTAATGGTTGAGATGCAGTCCAGAATAACAAATACAGAGCTAGGCGCAGGGTTTTCTTTGTCAAACTGCTCACATGTGAGCTTTCTCTGTCCTTTGCTTTTTGTAGGCACTTGGCTCTCATGGCAGCTGCACCACTGAAGTTGAGAAAGAGACCCAGGAAAAGATGAGTGTGATCCAGCAGAACTTCCAGAAGAACCGTGAGGTGGTCCTCTCCCAGCTGTTGTCGCTAGTGTGTGACATCAAACCCGAAATCCATGTGAATTACCGTATCAATGGGTAGTAGTGGAAGAAGAAATAAGCATACTGGAAATGCTGGTAGTAACGTCTGAGCTTCAGGTGGAATGTACAGCTCTTAGCCATACCGTAACTGTTCTTCTTGTAAATGTGTTAAATTATTTCAGTGAGTTGTAAGTCATCAATACCTTGTTGGAGTTATCTTAGTTTCTCTCTTGACGTGGACTCAGAGCTTATTCAAACATTAAATGCCCATGTCTCAAGTCTGTGCTAAGTTATTAAATATATATTCAAGTTGGCACATTAATGCTCCTGTTTTATCTGGATAGTATTCAGTGAGAGGCGTTCCTCTGAGACGTAGAGAGAGAGAGCTGCTGGCCAGGTGTAAATGGAGAGCCTGTGTCAGTAATTGTTAGACCTGTGTAAGTGTATTCTTGTTGACCAAAATGCATTTTTTAATGTGGTGTTAACCTTTGTACAGAGGTTAAACCTTGTAAGAAGAATTCTTTGGCTGTACAGTGCTGGCTGATAATTTTCAGGTGCTTGAGTTTCTCTGTGTTGCATATCCTCTGTATATTCTGCTGTTAGCTTGAGTTACAAGTCTGGCACTATGATACTTGAAAGTAAAAACACTTATTTAACTCCAAAGTCTCTAGTCAGTCTTGTTGTTCCTGCTGACTTGTGCTGAGAGTGCTGGAAGGTCTCACTGTGTTGCATGGGAGTCTGGACTCTGAAGAACGAATATTAAGTATCGATAAAAGAAAGAGTAAGAGATACAGCAAGTGTCTGAAGGTCGCAGCAGGTAAGTTAAAAACCCATTACAGAGCTCCTCCTCTTGGCTCCAGTCTGATGCTTTACCTGCCAGATCATTCTGAAAACCTTCAGGAGCAAATGTTCTTGTGACCATTAGGGGAAATAAAATGTTGCCAGATTGCTAGAATAGTTTGATAGCCAAGCGCTGTGCAGTAATTATCCTTCCTTTAGTCAAATACTGGTCACTGCTTGTTAATACCAAGGTCATACTGTATCCTGCAGCATTCTGCCATACCCGGGAACGGTGTGAAATAAGTGTGTTGGGGTTGTGCATCGCTTTCTAGCTCTTTATTCAAAAGTACAGGTGAATACATCAAGAGGCTTCATGTTTCAGCGGTTTCTTGCTCTCCCTCTCGCCAGCAGAATGATAAATGTAGCTTTGCTTTTTTGTTGAGTTCAGTTTAAGGCTTTTTGCAGAAAAGAGACCTCGATGAGCATGCATCTGATCAGACGCAGGAGTCGGGCTGTTGGGGATCTAAGCAAGAAACGTTACTGATGCTGTTCCTTGGACAGAACATCCTGTATTTCCGCACCCCCTCAGCGTAGCCTTGAAAAGCCTCTCAGACCTGTAGAGTTTGATTGTGATGGGGAGGGAGGAAAGCAGGATGGATGAAAGTCGTAACACAGGAACGAACGTCTGCCTGCAGTCGCACAGCGCAGCAAAAGAGTAGACTGCTATGGTGTCTCCTCTTGTAATATTTTATGGTAGTGTACTGTAGTTCTGAAAGGATCTCTTCAGGAATTCAAGCTATTAAACCGGTTGTAAAGTTGAAACAAAAGCTTCCTGCAAAGTCAAATGTGCCAGGCTGGGGAAAAAGCCAGGTCGGCACAAGGAGAACGGAATCAAAGCAGTTTTAATCAGTCCGGTCTAATGACTGGAGAGGTACTATGGCCTCATAAAAGGTTGCAGCCAGTCTAATTCTGGTCTGTCCTTTGGAGACAAAACACTTCTTCCTGTTGAGACCAGGTGCTCAGACTCCAGCATGATACTCCTATTAGGAGTCTTCCTAGCTCCAGGCTGTAATTAGCAATTTCATCCCGTTTATCAGTAAAAGACTGCTACTTTGTCCAGAAAAAATATAGTGCGTGCCCCACTTTCATAAGTTCATAAGTTTCCCTTTGTTAATGAGGACTTTCTATCCTTCCTCTCTAGAACAGTGAGAGGCAGGAGAACAGGAAAAACCCTTCCCTGATTATTTCCTCTCGGCAAAAGGTGGTGTGAAGATGCTCCCTTTAGAACATGGTGTCGCAAGAATATCAATTTTCTGTAACATTTCCCTGAAAGTTAACTGCTTAGAATTACCAGACTGTCTTTGTACAGAAGTGATTATTTGCAATTACTGCTCTTCAGGAAGGCTGGCTTTGTTTGCAGTGTAAATATTTTGTTTTAAATTGAGATTCCCTCACCTTACACTGTGATGCTCTGGGAAGGGGAGACCTACTGCGATCTGCCTGCCTAAGCCAGGCTGTGCCAGAGAAATACTCCGTGGGGAGCAGTTTTCTACTGACAAAGGTGTGGAGTTGGATACATGGCTTCTTGCCTCTGAAATCTGATTTTTCTAGACTTTCTGCAGCAAGTCTGATTCATAAGAGTAAAACCTGCCCCAGCTGCTAGTACAAATCTGTCTCTGAATTCTCCCTCCTGCTGGTCTGCCTCCATAATCCCCCGCAGTTGTGGCCCCGGGTATATGAGCCGTAGCTCGCTCTGTACTGCAGAAAGGGCCAGAAGCTGTTTTGGGCACATATATGCCTGTCTGATTCCCTTAATTTGGGCTCTCATCCCTGGAAATACCAGCCGGCTGCCAGGACCGTCGGGGTCCTGGTGCTGTGTGGAGGTAAGAAGCGGTCAGCACTTGTCTTGTTCCCGCAATGTCAAGTGAGGGGCTACTGCTGTTGGTTTCTCCCAGTTAAAACTGCAAATAAGCGCTTTCCTGGGATCAGCGCAGGCATGATAGGATTTACACAGTGCAATTTAGCTCCAGTCACCATGTTCATCAACAATGGTTTGTATTTGATTTTGAATTTCTTTTCAGACATTATCTATGTATTCATAGAGTCGATACAGTTCACTTTTAAAATGCCATTGAGAGGGTGTGTAATCTGTACAAGCACCAGATGGACAAATGGCTTATTAACACCAGAATATGAGTGTCATCTGGACCGCCTAACGTGCAGTACGAGGTCCAATTAGGACATGCATTTGTGCTGCTTGAAGCCAGGGTTCAATTTTTAAGGCACGTCTGCGTTGACGGAGCTCGCTCCCCACTCGGCTCGTGCTGTTTGCTCTGAAGGTCGGCGTCTCCTTTTTCCTGCTGCCTCTTTAAGCAAGGGGTTAAAGAGCTCAGCGCCCCTCGGGGCGGGGAGGCAGAGGGGAAACCAAAGCCCCCGATCCCGCTCAGGTCCCACACCTCTGCTCTGTCTGTGCTTGGTTTGGGTTTTTTTTTGGTCAGTTCGGAGCTGGTATGGGTTTGATCCCCTGGGCAAGTTGCAGTTAAAATCCAAAAACATGAGAGAAAGGTCTAGTAACGGTCAGGAGGGATGAAACGTGGTGCGATTCTGTGATTTGGGGTTCATCCCTGCTCATTCCCAGCCTGAGTGATCCCCCAAGGGGCTGCAGAAAGCAGGGAAAGGGTAAGGCCGGGAGATGCGTTCCCACCACGTGGCGTGGCAGGGGAGCGTGCTGCCTTCTGCCTTTGCTTCACGGCGCTTCCTCTGACGTTAGAACAATCGTCATTTCATTAGTTTTAAGGGAGCGTTTTGTGTGATATTTAACTTGTAATTTTTTTTGTTCGTTGCAGAGAAAGCCACTTTCCCCTCTAAAGCTCCCCCCTGCTGTTTTCCCTTCCTCCCTTTCCAGGGTCCAAACAGAGAAATAAAGGAGGGAAATCACCTCCAGCGCTGTGTCTGGAGTCCAGAAGTTTGAGAGCGCTTTTGTTAAGAGGGGAGCGATTCTGACTGCCAGTGCTCTACCACAGACTCCCCCGGCAGCTCGATCGGGACAGTTTCAGAACCACGAGAGAGGACCCTAAATTTCCCCAGTGCTGCGGCTGCTGCCGAAGGTTGATGAGCCGTTCCTTGTTCCGCCCTGCGGAGACAGGCTGCTGCTAGGTGGCAACACACATGAATCGTTCAAGGTATTCCGGTGTGTAAGTCCAAATTTGGCAACCTTAAATTCTTCATTCTTCTCCTTTTGTGAGGTCCCTAAACAATTCCTGATGATCTAGAATAAAGCTGGGGCTTCTTGTTTTTTGTGGGAACAGCAAAGACGGTGTGTCCCAGCGATAGCTGCACATAGAGTAGCTGGGCTCGGTCCTGTAAAAGGACACCCTAATTTTGACTGACCTAAATATTCCTATGCTCCCTTCCCGTTCTGGTGCGCCATCACGCAGTCCCTTCTGTGGGTTACAGACGACTACGTAAAAAGAATGCCATTCCTCCTCCTCCTCTCTGCCTGTGTGAAACCTGCTTGTTTTTCCTCTTTGTCTCTATTTTCTGGAATCTCTTTCCCTTTTATCTGACGTCCCTAGTTCTTGCATTAATGCATAATAAGACAGACAAGCCTAGAACCCACCCATCCTGGCAGAGGCTTTGGCTTCAAAGTATTAAAAGAAAAGACTACCGAGAACCCTCAAGGTCAATATTTTGTTGAAAAAGTTCCCCCAAACTAATCCAAGAAAAGAGCATAGTGTAATCTTTCTTTGAGGTTGAAAGGACTAATTTCATGCAGAAAAGATTGTATCTCGGGCTGGCATAGGAATAGAAAATAAATAGGTATTAGATTACATTTGGCTGTTTCAAAATAATCTAATAAAGCATCTGCTGGATCAATAGTTGAATCGTTACCCAAGGCACATAGCAAGCTTTCCCTTTTTTAATTTGAGATGCAAGAAAGAGGTTTTTGCATTACCATAATAAAAAGAATAATACTTTAAGTCTTCACAGAAAAAAGGCAGAAGTAGAGAAAAAAACCTGAGAACCACACTTTATGCCTTAAGCAAGTGTCATTTTTCATTTGAAACATGTAATTTAGGGATATTGTGAAATAAAGTTTTTATATTTAATGACTGTCAATCTGTCAGCTTTGCTGAACTGTTTGACAAAAAAGAACCCAACCCAGAGTCCGTGAAAGACGACTTTGTGTGCAGGAAGAGAGGGGAAGGGCGAGACAAGGCTTTCAACTACTTTGTTCTCCCAATTAAGGCTCACTGGAAAAAAAAAAGTAAAAAAATGATGGAACAGTTATCCACTGAAAATGCAGTTTCATCAAAAGAAAATGAGATCTGCCTGTGCTGACTGCTGCTCACCGCTGCAGTGTGCACGGGCACAAACACGACTTTCGTAGGGAGAAACCGCAGTCGCGTGTGGACCGCTGCAAACAAAGCGGGGATAACAGGGATGTGTTATCATCAGCCTTTCAGGTACTGCAAAAAAGTGTATAAAATCGTGTAACAAATATATAGAGAAAATATGGTCTTGGGAGTCAGAAAAGGAAAAAGCAGACTAACGAGAATACGTCTCCGTATCTAAAGCAGTGGGACTTGAGGTAGTGAAGAGGGATCTCAGAAATGATATGAAGAACATGACAGAGGATGAGGTTATCCCCCAGGACAGTGGGTATCAGTGGTTACTGTCCGTCTGGGAAAGCACTTCAAATGGCAGATTATGGGTTTTTTTTCCCTGGAATCAGGTTCCCTGTAATATATTCATTAATGAAGCACGATGGAATAAGGAGTATGGTTATAATATATGTCCAGGGCACCAAGCTGGGAAGAGATACAAGCGGTACAGAGGGCTGAATTACAGTTCGAAAGGATCTTGATAAATGGGAGAAATGACCTGAAACCAATACCATGAGCCTCCCTGAAGAGGAGTGTAACGCTGAATCAAATACAAAGGTGACATCAAATACGCAAACCCCAAGCAATCAGTAACAGCTGTATGGTGCTGCAGAAATTGTGAAAATGAGGGTGAACTCCCCCAGATTCAGCAAATGTTTTGGTTTTGAAGTGCAGTCACCACTGTACAGCTTATCGATATGAGTGTCCCATCAGATGGAGGTGAGGAGGAGAGAGCTGTCCTGCTCAGGAATGAGGTGAGGTCGCCGTGTCCTTGTTCCGACGCTGAGCTTTGAAAGCGGTGAAAACAAACTGCTCTTTGAATAGAGCACCGAAGGGCCCGGGGAGGTTTGGCAAATGCGGCTCAGAGTGATAACGATGGGGTAAGGGTAAGGTCTGGAGTCTCCATCACAGAATGGAGAAGTCTGGAAACAAATTAGAGGTTGTTTCAAAGAGGACAGCCGTTTGATTTTTCAGCCGGTTACTTGTTTCAGCCTCAGTTAATCAATCAGCTTAATATGAAATGGGAAAGATTTAGTTTTTAACTGCTTTTTACCAGGAAGGTGGAGGGGCTGTGGGGCAGATGGCTGTGGAGGCTCCAGCATCGGCACCGCTGGAGTCCTGCTGTCCCCGGGTCCCGGGGCTGTGCCGTTGGGGTTTGTCCCCTGATAACTGTTGGCCCCGGCGGCTGGTTTCGTCGTGTCGGAAGGAAAGGAGAGGTCTCATCTGGCGGCAGGGTGAAAGTGTCCCTTTGTGAGAAAGCTGCGCTGGGAGCTCGTCGCTTAATTATCGGAGAGGTAAGACCGGGAAGCAGAAAATGGGCAAAGTGAAGTGAGAGAGTGAGGCTTTGCAAATAGCTTTGCCGTGGGTTTATGTTAAGTCAGGGCTTGCGTCTTCATAGATACCAGTGAGTGAAGCACAAGGCGAACCTCAAGCTGCCTTAACTCTGATTTATATAAAACAAATCCCCAAATCCCCTGCCAGCCGGCACGAGCCGAACCTACAGCCGACACGGTGCTTCCTGCAGCAGAGATGTCTGCGTTTTCATTCACTTTCATTTCATTCATTCTCATTTCAATTTTTGGAAGACCTTAATTTTTAAATCGGGGCAGTTTCAGAGGGTGTCATCTGGACCCCACAACACAGAAGCACCTCCAGTCTGCGTTGGGATCCTGCCAGCATCCTCTTTCTGTTTTACGGTCCAATAGTTCCCTATTTCTTGCGAGCCTTTGCCTCTCTCCGGATTTCTTTCTGGTTTACTGATTGCCTTTGCATTTGCCGTTAATTACCGTTCTCTGTGCTGGCCTTAAGAGGGTTAAATTTCTAATGCTAAAGGTATGGTAGGGCCGTTAACAGGCGAGATAAGAATGTTACAGGCACATCTCTGCATTTCAGAACCCCAGATACAAAGGCATAGGTGCAAATATAATAGCAGCTTATTCTCCAGCTAGAATCTAAAATGTGTTGTTTATTGAAATATGTTAATCACTGAATATTTTATAGACTATTCTGTGGGGCCCGTGGCTACAGGAAACCTGCTTGGATTGAGAAAATACCCGATAGGATCTCACCTGCCTGACAAAAGCAGCAAAATTATGCCCCAAATAAGGTGATCAGAAAACTAAAGCCTGCCAAAGGTTTCTGAGCACGTGGTTTGATGGCCGCTTTTGAAGCTGGCTCGGAGACCTTGGATCCTCACAACCCGACCTGCAGATCCACCATCTCCTCTGGGCCAGAGGTGCAAGTTCAGGGTGGTGGCTGGGGGGAAAACAACTGGAAAACCTCACCTTCCGTTTAGGTCGGTTTAAGCTGCTGTGGAGCTTCCCCCTCGGTTCCTTAGACAGGCGCGAAACAGAGGCTTTGAAAACCTTCAGAGAGAGCGCCTGTCAGTCTAAAAGTTTCTAAAGATTTAATAGCGTGTGGCCTTTTTTGCCGCTTCAGAGCAGCGAAACTGGCATTGCTTTAAACTTGGAATTAGTTGGTTTTTTTTTTTCTTTTTCCCAACACCCCTCCCAAACGAGCCGGATTTTTCTGCTTGGGCTGATGGGGTGAGGTGTCGATGCCAAGAGCAGCCCGTACACGCACGTCTTGCTAAACGAGAGGTGTACGGTGTACGCGCTGCAGGTAATTATGAACGTTGCTTTCAAGTTTATTGCCCCCCACAGAGTTTTGCCTCGGGCGCTTTTTTGCAGTGAGCTGACGGTGCTCTTTCTAAGCACTTTGGTCGTCATATTTTCCCTCTGTCAGGATCCTTGCGTGGGCGAGGAGAGGAGGAAACGAAGCCAAAGCTTTTGATGAGGAGGGTTTGCAAAAGAATCTAAAGCTTTGCATGGCCCTGTGTTGGGCGGGGATGTGAGCTGGGCCTTGAGCTCGTGACAACAGCGGGAAGATTTATCTGATTTTTCTCAATACCTGGGCGATGTTACTGTGTGAGCTGCCAGTTTCCAGTGTAACGAGATCCCACGCGGGTAAGCGGTTTGGGAGTCAGCTCTGTTCCCCATGCAGCCACGTGGTGTAATGAATGCATCGCTCAGCGATGTCTGGAGCAAGCAGGGTTGCAGAAATTCGTCCCTCCGAGAGAAGAACAACGTTTTCTCCAGGAAGTGTGCGCAGGCACTGCAATGAAGCTTTTATTTATTTATTTATTTTAAACTATTCACTAAGAGNTTTAAACTAGTCACTAAGACTCACGGTCACTCAGATATTTGATCTCTCTGTTCCCAGCCTCCACCGAGCCTCCAGCTTTTGGTGAGCTGTGAAACCGTGATTCCCTGGCAAAGGAGTCTTCTCTCCTCTGGTGCTTCTCAGCGTTCCCTCTTTGCGTGAGTGACGTCCCCAGCGTGTGAAGCTGCTCTGGGGGTCTCTCTGACCCTGTGTCCGAGCCTACTGCTTTTCTTCGGAGTACGGCAGCCGGAGAGGAAACTCGCACCCCCGCTCCGTATCAGCGCAGCCTCCAGTTTTGAGGAGGGTTACGGTTCCCCCCCCAGCACGTTATCCCTCTTTCTCTTTGTTTTGACATGACTTTTTGCTAAATATACAGTGACCCGTTCCTAGCCTTGAGATCCTCGTTCACCTCTTGTGATCTCTCCAGCCCTGTCGTCGAAGCTTGGCTTTCACTGATGTGTTCACGGCAACTAATCTGATGCAACCTTGGGGGTTGTGCTCCGTGAGTGCTGCCCAGCTGATCCAGGAGGAGGAGGAGGACAGCCTTCTGTCTGTCCTGCTCCTCAGCTCTTCGCAACCTTTAGGGTCCGGCTTCAGCTCCCGACCTCCCCCACACACAAAAGGTGAGGATAACTCAAGCGGTGGGATCTCCTCCCACGGCCGTGCCTGGTGGGGAAGAACTTTTGAGGAACTCTAGAGGGTTAAAACCACGTTTCTGAAACCAGCCCAGGGGGAAAGTCACATGCACAAGGGAGATTTTGCAAGCTGGTGCTTGCAGCGTGGGGGAATGCGAGGGAGCGCGGGGGTGCGGGCTCCTTGCCTTGGGTGAGCTGCGCTGGGTTAGTCCGTGATCCCCGGGAGACGCGGGGAAGAGAGAGGGACCTTCTCCACGCAGGTTGGAGCTGTGGGACCGCGGAGCTCCTCGCTCGGCCGTGGGACAGCACAGTGCACTGGGCAGGTCAGAGTGGGACAAAGGACAGTGAGGAGGAGGAGGAGGCAGCTGAGCCGGCTCCCCAGGGCCAGGAGGTGGGCTGGACCAGGTAAGCCTCTGGCAGCCGCTCTGGAAATGAAGCAGAAGGACTCGCTGAATGTTTCCCTGCTGTTTAGCGAGGGCTTGGAGGTGTCCTAAAAAGAAGGTCCATAGCCTGAAGGAGGCAAAGTCACCAGAGGGACGTTGGCGTTGCATAAAGAATAAGAAGAGATGTAGAGAGACACAGAGCCTGGGGAGCGCGGGAGAGGAGGGGATGGCCCTCGTGTTAGCACGGCAGGAGGCAGAGGAAGCTTTGGGGGGGACTGGTCTCTAAAAACGGGCAGTCATTTTGCAGTAAAAGGCCAAACGAGTCTGTGCTGTTCAAAGAGGTAAAATCAAAGGTGCTTTTGCCGAGGAGCCGGTCCCGGCTGGGGAAGGCTGTTTCCCTCCCGCAGCCCCGGGACGCGCCGGGGAAGGCTGAGCTGCCCTGACCCTGCGGCACCATCCCCTGTCGCTTCCTGGGGACTGTCCTCCAGGGACGCAAAATCCTGGACATCTAAGCCAGGGAGCCTTGATTCATCACTACCTGCGCGTGACAGCAGCAATGACAGGGTGGTTGGTTTTAATTAGGTTTTCCTTTTGTTCCACCTGGTTTTTCACTCTCTGTTTGCTGCTGATCTGTGTGCGCATTTCTGTCTGGTTTTTCATTTTCCCTTCTGTTCGACACTAACCTGAAGGGTTTGAAGGCAAGGAGGGGGAAAAGGAGTGAGAGAATTCACTGTTTGAACCCGCTTTTCGGTGCTGGGAGCCGTGCTGTGTAACGCGTGCCTGCCCGTGCTCTGCAAGGAGCTCCGGCTGGAGAGCTGTGCTCAACGCCCAGCAGAATTGCTCCTCGCCCGTGCCGGTGAAGAGCGGGTGCTGTGCCCACCCGCGGTGCACACACACACCACATNAAGAGCGGGTGCTGTGCCCACCTCCTGTGCAACACGTGCTGTGGCTTGATTCCTTCAGGTGTGAGTTTCCAGCCCTCTGCAGTTTTTGTTCTGCCATCAGAAGGACCTTTCGTGTTGTTTCTCTCGCCTCAATTTCCTTCCCGACTGTCCTTCAACCAGTGACTACCCTGGCTTTGTGCAAGGGGGGGGAATTGCAGCAACAGCCATCAGCCAGAAATAAGCAATCCTCTTTGGAAGGAGAGCGGATGAGCTCCCTGAGGGACCCTTGCACTAAGAGACAGCAACAGGCTCCTGGTGCAAAAGAGAGACCAGAGGTTAAGAAGTAAATGATAATTTTGGAGAGCCAGTGGGGATGCAGCTGAGCCACGGCAGTGGAAGATGATTGAAAAGTTAACTTTGGAGTCTTCCGAGCATCTGCTTTAACAACCACTCACAGGTCCTGGCAGCAGGTTGGAGACCTGCGTCAGCAGCGCTTGCCTGGAAAACCTGTCGGCACGGTGCCTGCTGCGGGGACGTGCCCCGTCGGCTCCTGGCACCGCCTGCGGCGCAGGGGAGAGGCGAAAGGAAAGCAGAGACCCTCAAAGGCTTCGCTGCTGCTGGGGGAGGGCTCCTGCCTCCCGCTGCCTTCAGTGGGTGCGATTTTCTTCCTTACCTGCACTGCTGCTTCGTGTGGTGGGGAATTACCCACCGCGGCAGTGAGCGGGGCCCGTCGCTTCCAGGGAGCGGCATTTACACCCACTCCGCTTTCTTCTGAAAGTGCCCGCTGAGAGCGATAGCAAAAAGCCTATCGGCTTTGCAAGGAGAAAACCTGCCTATTCCTTGGCTATTTTTTTTTTTTTTTAAATATGAATATTTAAGGATGTCGGGATAATTTAAGGAATATTTAAGGGTAACTTTCCCACCTATTAACAACAACAAAAGGTAATTGCAGCGAAGGTGAGGCTGTGCATGCTGCACTCGTGGCTGGCTAACACCTTCCTGGTGATAACATCCACAGGGAGCGGGCTCCGAAGAGCAGAGTATGCCCGAGTGGTCTGGGCTGTTACCATTTATTTGCCGTCTCTGCAAGATTTGGGCTTTTCTTTTCCTCTTTTCAGGGCGAGAAAATGCCTCCTTGCTCATGGAGAGCAGGATCTCAAGGAAGCTGTCAGTGGGAGTGTGAATGAGGATTTCACAATCCGCTCGCGCGCGGCTGCCTGCTGCCTTGGGGCTGAACCGGTGTTTCTTAGCAGTGAAAGATAAGGCAGATATACAAAGTGCTGAATTTCTGACAGTACGACAGAGAGTCCCTCAAGGAGAGGCACCTTCAGCATGGCCCATAAAACCCAAGCTGGTGGAATTGAGAAAAACACGTCGCTTTCCTCCATCCTCTACTGTAAGAGTGATTTAAAGGAAGGAACCCTGCAGTGGGTGAAAGGTAAGCGAGCGAATCGATGATAAGGAGAAAGGCAGTTTTGAGTACAGTGCCCTTAAAAATAACAGAAGCCAGGTCTTTCAAAGATGCTCATTAACATCATCGCATTTGCAAAAGTAACTAAACATTATGGATGCTTCAGCGTTTTGGGGAGGGGATGGAGACACTTCGACTTTTTTGGAAAGCCTGATATATAGGAATGAATGGACATCCAGCTGTTGAAAGCCAGGACCCTGGAAGTCCTTTTCTCTTGGCCTTCAAAAGTGAAAATCTTTGGGAAACTTGACGTGTGCTTTCCAAGTGACTCCCTTCCCCAGTAACAAGTTGCTCCCTCTCTGCAGCAGTACTTCCAAAACTGCCCAAGGTGCTGTGCAGAGACAGAAGGCAGTGCCGTGGATGGCTGTTCTCACCGAGACCTCCACGCGNCTTGCTCAGTTCATGGCACCTCCTGAGAGCTCATTTTTTTGCAGGGGCGAAGCAGCTCTTGTCGCTCCAGCAGAGGTCAAGGAGCTGAGCCCCTCTGCAAGTCCCGGGTATCTCAGCCTGGCACCCAACTTGGTGCCGAGCAACTTGACCAAAGCCATGGAGAACAGGAGAGCCGAGCCCAAGGCTGAGGCCATTTGTTTTTATTCTTGCTTTATACTCACCGCCTCCATGGCTCTGTGTCAGGAGGAGATAAACCTCAGCAAACAAACAGGACTTTGTTATCCTGGAGATTTCAGGTGCACCTACTCTTCCCTTCTTGACTCGATGCAGTCGCACCCTGTTGTAATGTGATTGCCTCGTTTCACTTGGCATCTCCTGTTCTGAGCAGGGAAGAGATGATGAGGATGGAGGACATAAGTGGGAGAGAAGGGAAAGGTGAGTGCACGCTGCGTTTCAGCCAGTGCAGCGGTCTGGGAGAGCACTAAGTGGCACCTCAGCGGGAGCAGCCCCAGGGGACACCTGGCTGACCCCAGGTCAGCAAAGGGGAAGGAAAGCTGGGTGAAATGTCTCAGTGAAACAGGATCTCATCTGAACAAGGCACTTCCTTAGACCCGATCTCTTCCTTTTGACACAGCACAGCTTGTGTAAACTCTAGGTGAATGCCAGATGGGATGCCTGGAGATCACAGCTCTCCTGTGCCTCAGCTCCGAGCAGCCTGCTCCTCAAATCTAGGACAGGATGACTTCACACTTTCTAGGCTCCTGACTGCAACTTGGGTCTCTGGATTACATCTCTGATCCTAGCCCAGGCTGAAACTGGGAAGCTGAGAGAGTTGAGCAGAGCCATGCTGCCCAGGAGCGCTGCTGGAGCGGGGACCTGGGCGCTGGAGGACCTATAGGCTCGTGCTCCGGTGCAGCCCTGTGACGTCCCAGACAATGTGATTGTTGGAAAGCACTTTAATTTGATTGCTTAAGCTTTTTCTTGTGGTGGGTGTGGGGGGTAGGCAATGGGGGATCTCTCTAAGAGGTAGACAGCCTTAGCAACACCGAGCAGCTTGAGTCCATTGTCCTTTCAGTTAGGGGTCAGTGAGGGAAGACATTATCCTGCAGAAGATCAGAGCATCGTGAATTTCTGACTGCTCAGTCCTGGAACGTGTTTGGGATTTCCTTGGTTTTTTTTGTAGGTTGTTTCCTTACAGGGGACGTCAGGCTGCTTCCAAAGCTCCTTGTGATGTTCTTAGAACTGTCCAAGGGGAGACTCTGGATCCATTTAAAACACGTCAGGGTGGTCTGTGTTCCTCAGCCTTCCCTTTGCCATGTGCTCCTTAGCCGCTGGGAGGAAAACCTATGCCAGAGTCGTGCTCATGACTCCTTTGGGCTCTTGCAGAACCCCTCAATGGCCAGGTGCTCATGGTGCTCAGCATGGACAACAACTGCTCAGCCACCTCCTTTGACATGGAGCTTTGTGCAGAGAAACTGAAGTCTCTTGGGGTTGAGGTAAGCTCCTGCTGCGTAATCTCCCCTGGGGACCCCATAGGAGTGAACGCTTGCTGGATTAGCGTCGGTTGCATTTGCACCCACATCACAGACAGCTTTTGGTTGGTGTTTTTTTTTTTTTGTTTGAGTAGATTGTTCCAGTTCAACTTCAGTCTATTCCCCATGGACTGAAAGTCGACTGTAATGATTTTGGCTTAAACCTCCATGAAAAAACCCATTCAACATAGGTTCTAGCGAGTGGCTTGAAAGTCACTCTGATGGGATGGAGCATCCCTGGGACAATCTGTCTTGTCTTGTCCTTTGTCATAAAAAGGTGGTTTTCTCTTGTGCCTTTCCCTGCACTTTCCAGTGAGATATTACTCACTGCAAATGTGGCAAGAACATGAGTTTTTGGTCTGTGACAGCTGTAGGGGTGAGATTGGAGGTGCGCTCTGTGGGAGGGTGGTCTGGGACACAGCTTTGAGTCATGGTGCCAGCCTGGCCCTGCGATGACAGCCCAAGCTGGTTCTGATGGGACTAGGAGCCCAAAACTGGAGGGTGGCCCCAGTTTGCTGTTTGCTCCCCGAGCAGGTGGCAGCGGATCAGTGGAGGAGGTTAATCCAGGATGCTGTCCTGAAGCCTGAAGTGAGACGGTACATGTTCTACAATTCCAGGGCGTTCCAGATAGCCATCGCCGTGGTAAGGATGGTGGGGTCTCTCCCAGGCTTGCCATAGACATGCACTTGCTGAGATGCATCAAGACCTACACCTGGGGTTTCTGTGCCCAGGGAGGGAGAGAGGTTTGGATGGGGAAGAGACACTGGTTTTCACATATCCTGGTGGGCGTAAGGCTCCTTTGGACATCCCAGTTCACAGACTGGAGGGCCAGGCACCTTCTCCAGCCCCTTGCTGGAGGGCGTATTTTTAAACTTGATTTAAAAAACCTGTAGATATTCTGGTCCTGATGTTAATTCAGACCAATGAACCAGTCAATTTTAGTTACTGAGTTGCCTGTCTATTCTTGTTTGGCTGCTTCTGGTAAGAGAAGCTCCTCCAGAGACCCCAACCATTAGCATCTACTGTAAGGCTGACACTTTGCAGCGTGCGGAGGGCGTGACAAAACCTGACTCCTTCATTTTAGTTTTTTTGGATAGCCAGTGTACGTCTTCTCCTCCTTTCACTAATATTGTTGGAACTGGTGCTCAGTGTTTTGAGGGTTTTGGTGTCTGTTTAAGTGCAAATGAGTTATATTATTGCAAGATGATGCTGTGAAATGTTGTGCTGTACATGTTATATTTGCTTTTAGGCAATCTCCTGCCCAGCTGCATGCTATCTGAAGCAAAGGCCAAATGAATTCAGTTTTGCCTGTCTTTATGCAAAGGCCAAGTTTGTCAGTCCTTAAAATAGTCCTTGAAGCCCAGTGTCAGTGTCCACCCTTTGAGCGTTATTGTAATTGAGTAGTCTCTGCACCACCTTGAGTGCTTTGACATAGGAGCCTTCTAAATACAGGGACTATTAGGGGTATTATCAATATGCCTCAGTGAGTGCATTTCTTATCTAAATGGAAGAACTCGGTTCAAATCCTTCTGAGGTATGAATCATCATTAATAATTCACTCTCTGTCTTTGATGACCAGTAATTTTTTATAATAAACTAGGGCTCATTCAGTCCTTCTAGTCCTTTCTTTCCCCTTTTTATTATTGGAAAGAACCTCTGTCCTTTCTCACCCTCTGAAAATCTCATGTGACTTAATTTATGGTAAGGTATTACCCCGGGAGAAGGGACAGGTAGTTTTCTTGTTCCCTTGACTTTTCTCACTTTGATAGTTTCGCGAGTATCATCAGTCCCTCTGGCTTCTTACAGGTTTTCTACGTGTCTCTCTGGACAAACATTTACTCCACAGTCCAGCTGTGTTCCTTCGGACGCTACTGGGAGGCCAGCGTGCTGGTGACCCTGGCTGCCGTAGCAGTCACTGTCGTCGTCATTCTGGTTATCGATCGCCGCCAGAGGAAGGTAAGAGGAGGCTGCTTGTGTGCGGGCGCGCAGCACATGGGGAGCGGGACTCCCTCCCACCAAAGCGCTGGGACCCAGCTCGTCTCCTAGATGCATGTGAAGAACATAATTCTCCAGGGAGGAAGGGATATTTTCACAGCAGACTTGGAGATCGGGTTCGGCCAAGGGATGTTTTACAGCCAAGTTAAGTGTCGTAATGCCTAAAAACTAGGTGCCGGAGCCCGGCAGGATGGCTCAAAGCGCCTGCTGTCGCTGGGGAGAAAGCAACCCGTTGCAGAGTGCAGTTCACCCTCCCACGGCTGGTGGGAAGCCACGGGGGGTGGCCAGCAGAGCCGGCTCCTGCCCTGCTTCTGACCACGGGCCTTGCAGCCTCGGCTGCGTGCAGCCGTTTATCGCACCGTTTACTTGTGTCGCTGCGGTGCCCTGGACCTTGCAACAGGTCCAGAGCGAAAAAGGCAGCTCCTAACCCATAGCAGTTGCAATAAAATTATAAAACCAAGGTAGACTGGGGCAGTGGAAGGAAACACGGAGGTGATGTTAGCGTGAGAGGCAACCAGCCTGCAGCATCCACTGGTTCATTGTTGTAGGAATTTTGTTTTGGCCAAACTTTTGTTTGTAGGAATCGCAGGAGTATGGAAATTGCTAAGGAACAATCTGAAGAATAGTATTAGAAAGGCTTGATTCAACACGCGGAGGGGTCTTTGCACTGATTTGAATGGATTTTGGAGCAAACCTCTAATGACAGCTGTGCTACGATTCTCCCAAAGGGAAACCCAGCAAACGTGCGGGTGCGCAGAGGCTCAGGAAAGGAGTCCTTCACTCAGGACTGCTGGGGAAGGAGGGAGAGAACATGGCCCTGGAAGCCCATCCCACTTCAGACATCTTGTCTATAAGACAAATAATCCTCAGTGAGATTTCTGGCTGCGCAGACATGCGCTAGCGGTGGCTAGGCCAATACTGGTGGCTGGTGACAATCCTGCCTGGCTGCAGACTGCTCTTGTCACCGCTTTCCTTTCAGAGACGCAGTATTTGGGATTATCCAGCCACGGATTGTAGCCGTAGGCTCACCCAGTTCTTGCTGTAAAGTGTGTTAATTTTTCCTGCATTCTTTAACAGATAAATATGAACACAGATGTGAGGCTGGCGGCTGTCAATGAAATCTTTATCAAACACGGCTTAATACTGGGGATTACAGACGCCTTGGATGGGCCACACAGCATCCTACAAGTATCCTTTCTGTAGGGAATCATTTATACCCCTCCTGGGAAGCTAGTGACGGGGAGGTATTTATTGATGTTATGATCCATGAGGATTTCCAGCGGGTGGGATTTCTGGGATTTCTAGGATTTTTCTTTTCTCCTATTGGATGGCATGAGGGATTGGGTATTTTTTCTTCTCCTAAAAGCAGGGATTGAGATATGCCCAAAGGCAATATGAAATAATGAGTCTGAAAGATTGAAGTGGGATTAGTCCTTTGGGCAGGCAATTGTTCCTGAAAGTGTATTATACTTACGTGACAGTGATGATTCTTATTATGAGCAGAGTGACAGCAACGTGCCTATGGCAAAAAAAATACCCAACACGGAGAAAACCAGAGTCCTCATCCCTGGGAGCTCATGTTCTGCCTTGCAGAGACAAACTAAGCCAACAGCATCCAAGTGCCTCTGCTCTCTGGGTGTTCCGTAGCCCTGGGCTCCCTCCTTCAGGCACATTAGAGAACTTGATTTCACGGGGCGTGTGCCTGGCAGCCCGGTCCGTACCTGCCAAGCACTTCTGACCTTCATGGCCTTTTAAAAACGCAGGTTGAAGAAACCAGGTAGGGGGAGGCTCATTTGCGGCTCTTTAGAGATACCTTTTCTGGGCTGGACAAAGATTTAGGGGAAAGAAGAGAGTTTTAAGACATCATGAAAGCGTTAAAGGAAGGTGAGAGAGATGGTCTCCCAGATTTGTCAGTGGACCTCACCGCACCCCGTATGTACAGAGAGGTATGAAATAGAAATGGAGAGCGAGCCAAGGCTGAAACACAGGGTCGGAGAAGGGGGCAGGGAATACCGCAGGAGGGCTGGCAGGGCTGAAGGCATGCAGAATGAGGAAGAAGCACTTAAGAACTTGAATGACATGTTTGTTCAGACCAGCATAGTTTTGCACCTCAGTAAGTGAGGACTAATCCAAGGAGCCTTCACCTCTACCTATGTGTCCCAGAACTGCCTGAGAGCAGAAAATAACCCAAGGATTTACAATTTCTCAGTCTGCTCCAATGTCAGATCCATTTTAACCATCTAGTTTTGACTCTGTTCCTGATTCTCCTTGATGTTGGCAACTTGAGAAGATATACAAGGGCAGGCCCTTGGCTGCCTTCTGGGGGGCTGCGGCTCTCAAAGCTGTCAGGAATCACATCCCCAACACTTTGCTCTTGCAAACTCATTGCAAACAGTGCTTCTGTCCTGAAGACAAGCGNAAAATTCTTAGAAACAAAGGAAAGAAAACAAGGAGGAGTTTAAGGGCATTAAGACAAGGTGACCCACCAGTTTTTTTAGGTGTAAGGCCACTGAGATGAGTGGCCCTGGGTTATCCCAGTTTTCAGCCCCCCAGGGTGCAAGAGGTGTGCAAGGAGGACTGGCTGCCCCCTGGCGCAATGTCCCCCTTCCCTGCCACCCCTCTTCTCTTCCCCTTTACCTTGAGGTTTTGCCTCAGCCCAGACCCTCTTGGCTTAAAATTAGCCCTGCGATGTGTTATTTGGTTCCCGTGTCCTGAGCATCCCATGGGCACCAACCTGCCTCTGTTCTGCTTCCTGTGAGGTCCGCACCACGATCCGCATGGAGACGGAGGGCTGCGGAGGGGGAAGCATGGAAAGACCCCTTCCTTAACCCTGCCCACCCCAGCTGTGGTTCGTGCGCTTCAGCCCGGAGCGCTGCCTCCAGTCCCTGTCAGCCCACATCACGGACCTGCAGAGGACACGGCAGGTAAGTGACGGTGGGCGCAGCCCGAGCTCCCGCGGTGACATGTGCAGGTCCACCCCTATGCCCCAGCTCTGGAGGGATGGAGGTGGGCAAGGAGAACCGAGTGTTTGGGTGTCCTCCTGGGCATCCCCTGCTGCGAACTGGGAGCTGGACAGACTGGGAGGTGGATAAACTGCCCAGTGCAGTAGGAATTTGTTCAGGCCCTGTGGTACGTGTGTGTCTAGATAATTAACCATATAGCTTTAATAAAGGAGAGTCATCAAGAGTCAAGGGCAAATTTGAAAACATGTATCACAATCTGAAACAGCTGACGCCTTGAGCGGTCCTCCTGAAATAAATGGGATAGGCTGAGGAATAAATAAACACTGTACTGGGTTATCTGCATAAAAATGTTGTCCTCTTGGCCGTCAGAAGGTCTTTTCCCCTGTGCGGGTGTATAAGATACAGTGCTCTCCTGCACTGAATTGCCCTGGCTGACCACGGCTGCGGGATGAGAAGTGAAGGGGCACAACCCTCTGAAAACATCACGGCTGCTCCTCTCACTGGATGAACCAACAGATGCAGATCGGGGGGTGGACAGTAATGCACCAGTTCACATACTGGCTGATATCTCTCATATAGGTTTTAAAGACAAAAATTCTCCATGCGAGGCTGTGACGGGGAGCAGCCGCCAGCGCAAGAGGCCGCTGATGGCAGCAGGGCGGTGGGGTGAAGACACCCACTGCCAAGGGCTCAGCACAGCTCTTGGCCAATGCTGTTTTTTCACACTTGGGATGATAACTCCCAGGAGTAAAAAACGTGCAGGAGGAATTCGTGCCCTTTAAAGGCTGTCCTCAGGACACCACTGCTGCCTGCCTTTAGAGACCCCCCCCAAAATCTCTTTCTTTTCCAGTCGGGCTTGCGGCACAGCCTGGACCAGCTCTGTGTGGTTATGGAGGCGGTGGTTCGGCCCGACCCCAGGACAGAGGAGGAAGCTTCGCGTGAAGAGTCCCCTCTCTTATCCAGTGGAGTGAACCTAAATAGAGAGCCTGTGACGTGCAATGAGCTGCTCCGCCTCGTTCCCGAGGGCCCACCAGAGGTAATGAGAAATATCGCTCCCCGATGGACAGAGGTGCCGAATCACCTCCCCAGGCACCTTGACTCCACAACTCATCTCAGCAGCCACCAACCACGGGGACATCTCCTTTTTCACCAGTAGGAGCACCTGGAGGTCCACACGCACCTTCTCCAGCGCTGACACTGCTGAACAGTTAATGCTCGCTGAGCAGCCAGTGCTTAATCCTTGAGGAATTCATGGATTGGGCTTTTCCTTGCTGGTGGCTGGCGGTCCCTGTCTGGAACACAACCTCTCCCAGGGTCCGTGCAGGGACCCGGTGCCTGCGTCTGGCTGGGGATGAGGCATGGCCATGCCCAGCCTCTGTCTCCTCCACGGGCCGTGCCTTCAAAGACTTGTACCATGCTGAGCAACAAATGTGTCCTCATTCCTGCTCAGCAAGAAGCTTCAAAAGGGATGATTTTGATTTATTTTACAGTTTTCCACTTGCTGTTACTAAGTGAATTCAGTGCAGGTGTCATCCCTGCAGATTGAAGCTCTCTGGCCGTCTGCAGGCAAAAAAAAAAAAGGCACCAGGAGGCAGTGACAGAGCAGGCAGGTCCCCAAGCAGTCTGGCTCCCTGGCCACCCACCGGCGAGTGGTCATTTCATGTCACTTCCCTGTGGGGACAGTGTGCCAGCACTGCTGACCAGAAGGGGATCTGGGACAGTTATATATGCCATTGGCTCCCATCCTGTTTCTTTCAGACAAGGACAGTCCTTGAACGAGGGAGAAAATGGTATTTAATGTATCATCCGCTCTTCCCACAGGTAGATGCTCTGCTCTGACACCTCTTGTGCTTGTTCCAGGTGATGGCCCAGCAGCTCCTGGTGATCTTCAGCGGATGCTACGTCCGGCTCCTGGTCACCGGCCGGCTCCCTCGGGCCATGGCGGGGGGACACCTGGAGCACAGCAGCCTGCCCTGTCTCTGCCAGTTCATCGAGACCACCGCGCTCAACACACACCGGAGCTGGTTTTGTGGGCAGGTGACCGGAGGGGGCTGGGGAACGCTGAAATAAAAGCTGTCCGTACACAACAGCGTGAAGAAGCTGTGGGGCAGAGGAGAGGGCTGTAATCACTCATCCTGGATTTATCCGGATGACCGGGTGGAAACATGACTCTAATCAAACATGCAAGACGCTCACCAGAAAGCTGGTTACCTTTGAGATCTTCTGCCTGCCCACCGGCTTGGTGTGAAGGGGCCGCTCTGGGGGTCAGAAACAATCCAGGGACAGCCTGGAGCTCCCTGGGGAAATTTCCCACTGCTCTTACCTGGGGGCCTCGGAGAGCCGTGGGGAAGCCATGGCGCCAGCCCCATGCCTTCGAAATGAAGTACGTGGGGGTTTTTTTTGGTACAAGGAAGACAGGGAAAATCTGCGCATAGCAGTGTTACAAATGTGATGTTTGCTCTGGATTATGTTTGTGTCACGTAGTTGTCAGTGATAGTGACCTTTTGTCCCGTGACAGACACGGACAATGTCTCAGCTGATGACTTGGCAAACTTTCCATTTAAGAACCAGCTCGGGGTGGTGCTCAGTACCTGCCGCTTCCGCGGCCTCCCAGGGAGGAGGGTGAGGGACACCTTGATGACCCATGGGATGAGGCCTTAAAGAAGGTGCTGGCCACTGTGCAGGGCATCCTGGAGTACGGCTCTTTTCAGGCTTCCCTTTCCGTTCCATTTTGGGACAGGCTAATTTCCTTTGGTTTTCCTTTCTCCCCCCCGCCCTTGCGTTTGCACACAGCATGTAAGAGGAGCCAGTGGTGAGCAGGAGACCCCCACGTTTGCTTGGCGTCCATAAGGGAGTGGCAAATTAAGTGCTGTGAACCTACGAGATGTTGTGTGCTCAGCTGGTGCCCATGAACAGAGAACTGCTGTATGGTCCAGGAACCGCTGGTGGCCTCCTCTGTCCCCAGAGCCAGGCATTTCCATGAAGTTCAGGTGACTGCATGCACTGACATTTACCTGACCACCTAACCGCAAGGTTTGGTGGTGATAGCTGTCCTAGGAAGCGGCAACAAAGAGTTCTAAGGTCTGTGTTTTCCAGCCTTGCTGTGGCTGAGCGTGCATGGGAGATTTGGGTCTGTTCTGCATCTCCCAGCCTGCCTGCCTTCCATCCCCATCTCCCGCAGAGCCCCACGGCCTCCCTGGCAGGGCTTGTGTCTCTCCCACCTGGACAAAGCTCCACATGGGACACCCGCCCCACACAAAGCCAGGAGGTTTTTAGAATCAAGGTCCCTAGTTTGTGTGCATACCTCAGTGGTGTACGTCCCATCATGTCACCGAGCATCTCCTCCCACGTGATATTGTACCAGAAAGGTCTTTGGTACTGAAGGCCAATCCATCGCTCAGGGTGGCAGCGAGAGGCGGAGCGCTGGAGACCCAGGAGCCTACAGCCAGCTCTCCCCAGGAGTGTGGGGTGACTCTGCCCCCTCCCCTGTTGTTTCTATCACAAGCAATGGGGAGATAAGATCCACCTCTCCCTACACAAGCAGCCAGGCAAACCTCGGCAGCGAGCCCCGGTACTGCCAACGTATGATCCCAAGCATCGTTCTGTTCAAACACCGTGATGACAGCAAACCCCTTCCAGGACAAAAACCACCACGGTCCCAGCCAGCCTCTTTTCATCCATCTTTATTTCTGGTTCAGCTTGGGCTGTCACAGGAAGGGGTCGGGCAGGCTCCTCCCCGCACGTGCGGAGTTTACGAGTCTGCTGTCATTGTCTGCTGTGACGGTGTGGGGTTCGCTGGAGGGGGGGTCCGACTGCGGTCCCTGCAGCCGTCTGCTCTGCGGGTGCTGCGCATCACGCCGGGGTGCTGGCTGCCCAGTATGGACAGCTTCACCAGCTTACTGGGCATGGGGAAGGGGGTTGTACAAAACATCACGGGCTTTCCACAGACCTAAGCTCTAAGGCTCCTTACTCCGGCTCAGGAGCTGATTTTACCTTCATGGAACTTGTCTCAATGTATACCAATGCCATTGGGAGCACAATTTGGTTTCACAGTATAAAAATCTGATTTGCTGCTAGGATGCGATGGCTCATGCTCTTCCCCTGGTGCTCCATGGCCCAAAAGTGCTGGGAGCATCTGATACATGCTGTCAATTATTTTTTTTTCTGCAAGCTAGAAAATTCTGGTAACGAGGGACTGATTAGGACACTTTCTATCATCGTTCTTCTGTGTTGAGAGCAGATACAGGAGGGATTTGCTGATATTTCCCAATCCCTGGGCTGCAGGATTCCCAGCAAACGGATTCCCTGGTGAAGCCAGTGGGAAGAAAGCTCGTGGTCTTCAGGGGAGGACCACGAGGGCTTTTACCCTCAGGACCTGCAGGGCTGCTCTTGGACGGGGCCGCTGTTCCTGGGAAGCGAGGCTCTTGCTTGGGGGGCTGCTGTTACCTCTGCTGTTACATCTGCAAATGCACGAGCAGCGGAGAAAAGAGGGGGATTCGGGATTAGCCAAGGGGCAAGAGTATTGCTGAAGGGACAAGGCTGGGGTGGGAACTGGCAAGGTGCTTGAAAAACCTCCTGATGGGAACAGAAAGCAACGTTAGGTAAGTGCGAGGGAGTCAGGCCAGGTTTACGACACAGAGAGCTCTGCAGCGGAGCCCACCTTGCTGCAGGGAGGGGATAAAGCTCTGCAGTTTCCAAAGTGTGACCTGGGCACCGCTGGTGCCTCCAGATCATCCACATTTCCCAGCTGGACCTGTGCTCTGCTGAGCTGTGTGCTCCTCGCGCCCTGGCCTGGGCCAGATTTCCCCGGGTGCCACAGAGCTTGGAGGGCTGAGAGATGCAGACCCCCACTGCCCTTCGTGCTGGAGCAGCCCCCGCACCCACAGCGCCTGCAGGACTGGTGTGCCCGACCTGCTGGAAAGGTACAGGGCCGGACCCTCTGCTGGTGCCAACTGGGGCAGCTCCCCTGATTGCGATAAACACCCAGCAATTCACTGCAGAGAACCATAGAATGGTTTGGGTTGGAAAGGACCTTAAGGACCACCCAGTCCCACCCCCTGCCCTGGGCAGGGACACCTCCCACCAGCCCAGGTTGCTCCAAGCCCCGTCCAACCTGGCCTTGAACACCTCCAGGGATGGGGCAGCCACAGCTTCTCGGGGCAACCTGCGCCAGGGGCTCACCGCCCTCACAGGGAAACATTTCTTCCTTATATCTAACCTAAACCTCCCCTCTTCCAGTTTGAAGCTATTCCTCCTCGTCCTATCACTACATGCCCTTGGAAAAAGTCCTTCCCCAGCTCTCCTGTAGCCCCTTTAGGGACTGGTCCTTAACTTCTTTGCTCAAAGGAGGAGGTTGATTCCTCTCGCTAACACACCCAAGTGCCTCCTGCCCTGCTCTTCCCACCCGGTGCCCCCACAAATCCTGGCCCCCATTGCAGGCCAGATGATTAACGCTCTGCTTTTCCTTCATATGCACTTAATTAAGGCATTAGTGAAGGGAGACATCCCTTTTCCCCCACCTCCTCCCCCCCATTAAGGATCCAGCTGTTTTTTTTTAGGGGAAAGGTGATATTCTGGAGATTTTATAGGACGCCCCTAGGCATGCGGTTCCCTTTCCCCCACTCACACACAGCAGCGGAGAGGGAATGTCTCAGCCCTACATCTTGCCTGCGAGTCTCCTGAGACAGCCTTAAGCTCCTGGCAGAGGTAGGAGACCACGGGGCACGACCTGACCGCCGCGGCAGCTGCCCGGGAATGCGCTCCTGCCCAGGTGCAGCACAGGGCATGTTTGCACAAGATCAACCAGGAGTGACTCAGCCGAACCAGCGAAACTGGTATTGCTGGGGCAGACCTTTCCCGTGCTGAGATTCCTCTGTTTGCTGTTCAAAAAATGATTTGATTTTGACAGCCAGCTTTAACGCCTGAGCAGCACACTGGGGTGATGCAGGAGCAGCTCCCCGGTGACCCCCCCTCTCCCGGAGCAGCCCCCAGGGCTGGGACAGGGACGAGGAGCCAGGAAGGTCCTCACTGTACCCATCGTGCTGAATGGGGGGGTGGCTGGGAGGAGCAGCTGCTTTTGGGGACATGGGGACATGCAGATCACTGATCTGCAAAATCATAGCGATTTGTGTGTTTTCATGGGCCGGGAAGGGGCTGGGGAAGGTTGGCGGCCAAGGACAGAAATCTCCCACTGCCGGCCGGGGTGCGCGGTGATGCGTTTTGGTATTTCGCAGGGTGCCTGCGGTAACAAAGATTGCCCCGGGGGGACATAGCTGTGGGGAAGCAGTGCCTCAGCAGGTTGCATCCACTCACCCCTCTGATTACCCCCCGAGTAACTCGTCCTCCCTTCCAAAGGCTGTTACGTGCTCGTGGGCTCTGTCAGGGGCTGGGCTGCAGCCGTGACATTTAAAGGCAAAACCCAGCGAGGGAAGACAAAGCAGGAAAGAAAATAAACTTTTGCAACTTCTACCTGTTACGGTTCTTCCTCAGACAAAGTGCCCAGCTCTGAGGAAGACTATGGTTGCTGGAGCACAGGCAGGGAGGGATCCAGGGGACCCGGCACATCCACCTCGCAGGCAGGGCAGCAGCTTGCCCGAGACAGCGGGCAGCAACAGGAGGTGCCCCCCCATCACCCGTGAGCCCTGGCAAGCCCTGGTCCCTCCATCCCATGGGGATGTCCCCGTCCCCAGCGAGCTGCAGACTTACTTTGGTGGCGGCTGCGGGGGGCTGCCTGCGCCGGGCAGGGTGGTGGCTCCTGGAGCTCGCGGCCGCACAGGGTCCCCATCTTCCTGGCCACATAGCGGCAGGCTGGTGAGAAAGGGGAGAGCCGTCTGCTCGCTGCAGCAATGTAAAACACCGGCCACCTTGAAAAACCCTCCCCAGAGAGCCCAGAACCGGACCTCCTCGTGAGCTGGGGGTCCTGGCGGAGGAGGATCTGCTGGGGGTTGTACTGGACCTATGGTAGGTTATGGCCAAATGTAGCAGAGGAAATGGAAGGGACTGGATTTAACGGACTAAAAGAGAGTTACTACATCTGGTGTCCTGGCTGTGTTTCAAACCACCCGGGCACCAGCCTTTCTCCCCCCGCAAGCCAAGGCCATAAAATATGCAGAATATTTACTGTGCAGAAATCCCTCTGGGCTCTCTTGCCTCAAGCAAGAGGTTTCCTTACCGTTGATAATTACTCAAACCATTTTCTCCCGGGCTCAGCAAAGCTGTCCTTTCCAACCGGCCTGTCTCTTCCTCTCTCTCCTCTCGCAGTCAGTTCTGCTGTGGTTTTATTTCTTTACAGCCTGGCTTCCTCCTTCCTTCTGTCCCGCGGGGATGTTGCTCCAGTAACACCCGGTCATGCGCGCGGAGGCAGGCTCAGCCCGGCACTGCCTCTGGGCAGGGCTGCGCCGTGCCGGGCCTGGGATCCCGGCACCTCCCGGGATGGAGAAAGCACTCTGGGCATTGGCTGCGGGCAGCAGCGCTGAGGTTTGAGCCCACCATGCCAGAAAGGTGGCTTGGCCTTGGCTGGAGGAGCTGCTGTTGGTGCTTTGTGGCTGATGGAGGACCAGGGTTTGAGATGTGGGGAGGTGAAACCTTGTGCTGTGATCTCTGAGCTGAGCTGGAGGAGATCGCTGCAGCATGCGCTTTGCTTGTGTGGAGCAGGGGTGAAGAAAGGGAATGCAAGAAGGACATGGACCTGTTGGAGTGGGGCCAGAGAAGGTCACC
>RSEF01000017.1:2517603-2562206 GCA_003993805.1 Himantopus leucocephalus
GAATAATTGTCTAAACGACAATAAATTGTTGTGGGTTCCTCAAGCCGTCACAGTGGTGAGGCGAGGGTGGGTTTGTGATGAGTACTGGGGATGGGGCCCTGCAGGAGAAGGTGCCTTGCAGCGGGGCCGTGCCACAGCCCGGTGGCACTGCCATCACCTGCTCCACGGCACCGTGTTGTGGGTTCCTCAAACCATACCGCTGTCCTTGGGGACCTCACTGGTGCTGCTCCGTGGCTGAGGACCTGTCTGGTGCCGAGTCACTCCTTGTGCTGAAGCTGCAGGAGCAAACCCAAGCTGAGCGTGTGTCCGGGGTTGCTCGCAGCCCTGTGCCTCCCAGTGGCGGTGCCGGAGGTACACCCTGCCCAGCGAGGGGTGCTGCAGGGCAGGTGAGGGGGATATGCGTCCTCTGCGGGCAGGTAGGGCTCAGACCGTGTACTGGGTGCCTCAGTCTTTGCTTTCACTGAAAGAGGAGAGGGAGGGGAAAAAAAGGAAAAAATTGTCTTATCCCTTATCTTATCTCTTATCTCTTCGTGTCTTATCTCTGGTTAACATTATGAGCCAAATTGGTAATCTCATGAATTATTTCTTTTAATGAAACACCTCTTTTTAAAGAAGTAGTGTGCGGTGATGCTGTTCATCTCTCTCTGCTGTCCGTGAGGTTTCAGCTCAGCACTTCCACTGCCCGTTGCTGGCTGGGCCATCCCACTTCTCCATTTCTGCATGTGGCCCCGACTGTAGCTCCTACTGGTGTAGGACTTCCCTGGTACGGTCTGACTTCGTGTGACACCCATCAGTGGCTGGAGGAGTCTGCCAGACACCTGCGTGTCCGCTAGGCAAACTCACTGATGAAAACCATCTGAGAGACGTTTTCTTGCCTTCGTGCACTATAAATACACCATCCTGCTCCATTTCATTGGTGAGATAAGATAAGGAAAAGAGTAAATAGCGAAAAACCCCAAAACTTCCCAGGTTTCCCCTAAGGTCCCTTTTCCTACAGCAGTGTTTCCACAGAAACATCTCGGAGCAGCACAGTAAGCAAAAAAACTCAGCCAGGAATAATGAAATGAGAGACGTGTCCTTTGCGAGCGGAAGGCAATGAGGTTTGGTAAACGCAACATGCGACAAGGGAATTATTTACGGCTGTATAGAGGCTTCAGTCCAGGGAGTAGCTCTACCTTGCAGGCTTCAAATGAGCACAGGAAAAGAAATAAGATAAGTTTGGTTGTGGCACTTGGTGGTCCCTGCAGGTTAGCAGCCTGCTGGAGATGTTATTTGTTAAAGGTCAAAGCAGACATTAATATTGCTATTCAAAAAGCTGGGAGGGGGGGGAAAATGCTCCCAACTTTACAGCCAACGTCAACAATCTGCTGAGGTTGGAATCGGTCCAATTGTCAGGTTTCTGCATGTTTGGGTGATGCTCGCCTCCTTGTTTTGACCAAAATTTTAACCTGTGGTATATTTACAATTGTGAGTTGTTACATCGCTCAACGCAAAACAAGCAGAAAGAGAAAACAGATAATTCTGTGCATGGCTTTCTCCTCTGCCTATTCATCAGACTATTTTTTCTTTGCCTTTCCAAAAGTTTCTCTACTTTTTTTTTTTTTCCCTTTTTCATGATCTAAAAGATACTCTGGGGGAAACTACCTCGTAAAATTCAAAAGGTTTTGTGGTTTTTTGTTTTTATTTTTTGTTTGTTTGCCGGTGTATTTCCCAATTCCTTCTCATTTTCTCATTTCATTTTTCATATGTTCAAGGCTCTCAGTTGTAAGCTGCTTCCTCTGACAAATAATATGAGTAATATTCTGGCTTCCTGTCAGTGGCAAAAGTTTGCGTAAAGCTAACAAATACCTCCTCCACGATATAATACCTTTTCCTTCAAGGTTTGCAACGCTCATTGTCATTCAGCATATACTGGATGTTGTGGTACCAAAATACAGACACGTCTTGAGGGTATTAAATGCATTATATAAATAATAAATAATAAAATAAATTTTATTTCTCTGCGGAATGTTAGGTGCTAATGTGCAGTGCTTTGAAAATCCTTATTAAAAGAAAGCCGTTAACCAGGCTTCAGGATCTAATGTTGAACTTCAGGTTGAATAAAAGTTAAATAAATCCTTTTCACCCAGAAAAATAATCCTAATGACACACTGTGATACATTGAATTGGGTATTATTCGTGGGAGCATCATGTGTTAGAGTAAACCTTCTGGTTTGGAGATAAGGAAATATTTGTGGGGGAGACATTTTGAAACATCAACATTGGAAAGGAAATATATTTCTGTAGAAATTACAGAAGTTTTTGTTTCACCTTTTTCAAAGAAAAAATTCTTGGGTGTCTCTATTCAGTGAACTTCTATATTTTTAGTTTTCATCCCACTTTAAGGTAGAAAAAACAAATGTCAGAAATTGCCCTGGGGTGGAAGTTCTGTTTTCGAGTGTGGTAAACCAGGATTTTAAGGCCACAAGTGTCTCAGTGTTATCATCATTAAACTTTCTCAGAGAAAAAACTTACTTTGTAAGAATTCAACCTGTCGTTCCCTCCTTCCTTAAATAGTTCTGCATGTTTGAAGGTTAAACGTTTCAAAGCTGGGAGGACTTTTACCTGAGGAGTAANTTTTGATTTTTTTTTCCCCTGTATTTTTTGAAGTTGGGTTTGAAAGAGGACAAGGAAACTCTGTAAGATGTGCTGCATGGAGATTGCCCAGTACTTTTAGAGACGGGGAAAAGACGTAGGACTCCTGAGCGCCAGCACAGTGAGGTTTTCAGCACCTGTGGGTGAGTATCACATTTTCCCAAGCCTCAAACTCTGAAATGTCAGGTTGGAACTCAAATACGCAGAGCCAGCCCTGAGCGTGTCGGGGAGATTCAGAGGTAACTTCCCGGGAGAAAGAGCTGTTCTGTAACTGCGGCTGCAGAATTCACCAGGATCCGGCCGTTTCTGCCACCAGAGATGGGGAAACCGGGACCCAACCACAGTCGCCGGGCAGGTCCCTGCCCCGTGCCCGCAGTGGGGGTCTCTCAGACGAGCGCTGCTCTCTGCCGCTCGCCGCTTTCCAGAGCTCCCATCAAGCCAGCGAGCCATCCCCACATCCATGCCGCCACACGGTTTTCCAGAGCCTCTTGCTTTTCAGTCAACGAGAAATCACAGGATTCGGGGTTTCCACCTGTTCCGCACTTCGGTTACGTGAGGAGAGGTGGCACAGGTGTCAGGCTGCGTTTTGAAAGTCTGGTGCAATTGCTAAACGCTTGTTTTTAGCTGAATGAAGTTGCCCATCTCAAGGAACCGAAAGAAAAACCCCAAGAAACCCCAAACCAAACATACCAAAATGAAAATCCCAGTTTGCTCAGGGACAATGGTCTCGAAGGAGAAGTGTGAACTCGGATTCCGCTCCCGGTTTTGTGACGTGTTTATTTTGTAGAGTGGCAGGAGGTTTAACCTCTCCGTGCTTCTGCCCACCGGGTGCCCCATTTCTTTTTCCCCACCCATTTCCATGCATTTCTGTGCTGTGCATATCTTCATCCCCCCTCCTCCTTCCCCATGGTCAACACATCCCTTTGCAGAGTCGTCTCGGCTCCAACATTAACAAACAAATCCTTAATTTTGCTTAAGACAGTTTGGGGAAGGGGAAGCATTTGAAAGGACATGCTGAGGTCCTGGCCGTGTCTGCAGTGCTCAGTCCCCGCGGGGAGTCTGTCTGTCTGTCTGTCTGCTCGTAAAAGATGTACAGACAGGGCCCCAAAGTTTTCACGTCCTTGTTTATGTGAGTTTACTCAGTGTGCTGTGTTTATTTAGTCACTCTGAGTCAAAAAACAAACATCCCAGGAATGCATGCCTAGAAATATTTTGTCCTTTAAAGAAAACACTTGAGGACAAAATTCCTAGTGAGGAGCTGCTCAGAGAGGGGTCTTGGATAAGAACCTTTGTGCGTGAACGTTTAGGCTCAAACCAGCCAGAAAACGGGAATCTTTCCCACATCCTCGTGTCTCTTACAGCATGGTCAGTGCTCCGCTGAGCCTGTCGCTCACCTGCCACTTTTTGCACGTCATTTTTGCTGTCGAGGCTCAGCAATGTTCTCCTCGGGGCAGTTTTCAGTGGACGGACTTTCGCTGTTGGTCCGTTTTGCACCTCCCCCAGCCGCCAGCGGTGCGGCGCTCAGGGCAGACGCTGAAGCGCAGGCGGCTTTTTTGCATGGTCCAGAGCCGCCAGCGGTGCTGCTGCGCAGACAGCCCTTCAGCAGTCATCCAGGCTTCACTCGCCACATTAGACGGTCTGTTCTGATGCAAACCTTCCCAAAAATAGACCTTCCGTCCGACATCCAAAACTCCCAAAAGAGTAACAACCTTAATATCACACTGAACGCTTGCAGGATTTATGGCTCTGTCAGACATTGTTCAAGTCGATTCTATTTTAAGAGACATTGGGCAAATGAAAGAAGATCACCGAGGAAAAATATACTTCAGACACTTAATCGCGAAGCTTCCTATTTAAAAAAAAAAAAATCATTTGGAAAATATGGAGCATAGTCTGCATAAAACTCCTAGGAGACAGAAGGTGACTCTGTCCTGCCACAAGCCCCAGCCTTGAAGTCAGGCTCCTCTGTAAAGATTTTCCCTCTCCTCTCTCTGACGGGGCTCGGAGAAGGCAAAATCTTCCTCTGTCCGCGGCGTACCAGGAGCGGAGATGCTGCAGGGGCTGCCATTGCAGGGGCTGCTCTCGCGGGCAGGAGAGTGTGGTGTTTATGAGCAAGCACAGTTAAACGCAGAGTTTTCTGTTTGGTTTGGCAAACCGCAGAAGTTGGGGTGCTAATTCAGCTCTTCTCCCGGACCTCTTGAGTGCAGAAGTTGCCAAATCATCACTTGGCTCAAAATCATGGAATCGTAGAATTTACAGGAGGTGATTTTTTGCCACATGACTGTGTTTCTTGTCCCATAAGCTGTGTCTAATTAATGCGTCCAAGGGTGTAACCCAGTCATGCCTTGAGATCGTACCCAGGTGAAGTCCAACTAGGAACAAATACTGTCTCAAAACCACCATGGCTTCCTCAGATGGGGTATCTGGGTGCTCAGCGCAGAGCAGCAACAGCTGGAGTTTGCATTTCCCACTGAGCCAGGGGATGGGAGATACGGGCTGACATGAAGTCATCTGTATCAGCGTGAAGACCTCCTCTGACACCAGTGGGGTTGCATGAGGTCCGGGAGAGGATCGAGGCTTCTCTCTGCCCGATGGCCACGCGTGCGTGCATGAGTGTGTGCGTGCTCCGGCAGCCTGTCCCCTCTGGGTGAGGGTGGGTGACGTGCAGGCACTCATAAGACTCATAGGAACGTTATTTAAGGGACTTCACACGGCTTTCTTGAACAGCCCCTGGTAATTATTCACTGGCACACCTCTCTCCTACTTGTTACAACAGTTGTTGAAGGTGGCTCATGCCAGTAGTTTTCTCTGTGGAGGCTCTGCCATGGCACGGTGACGTGGTCTGATGTCTCCTTGGCTCTGCGCTACTCCCGGCTCAGCCCCAGGGACCGGTGATGGATAACCAGGAGGAAATGTGGCTTGCTAAAAGTAAATCAAGCCACTTTGCTAGATAATAAATGCTTATTACTCTAAGAAACTGCAAGTGGGATTTATTGCTGCCCCTGTGACGCCGGTGGTTTTGTGGGAGCCCGCGGGGAATGTTGGGGAAGCCCTGACCTCTGAATGGCTCACCCTCCCTGCAGGCTTTGGGCGGCTGCCTGGCTCCACGTGGCCCCCACCTGAAGGCTCCTGCGTGGTCCTGCTCCCCGTTGACTCGAGCTGGCCCACAGGCAATGCAGCCGGTTGGCTGATGGCTTCCTTGCTGGTGACTCTCTGGAGTAAGACTGTAAATTGCTGTCCCTAATTAGAGGCTTTCACCCTGCATGGATGATAATAAGTCCAGGAACAAAGACGGATGACAGTAATCAAGGACTGGATCAATAACTTTAATCCTAGAGCAGAGACAGCCCATATTAATTCAAAGTAAAACCCTCTAGACTGAGAAGTTAGTGGCTAGAAAAAAATTGCTTTTGAAAATTAATTTGTTTTCTTTTTTTCCCCCCCCTCCTCCCTCTAACGCACAGTTTCCAGCAGTGGATGAATTCCTTCCTCCAGAGAGGAATATTGCCAACATCGTCTCCAGTTTCCCTGTGGAGACGGCCAGACACTGGGCAGGAGCCCGGGGAGATGCATGACAGCTTTCCTGAGTGCAGCATATTCCGTCCAGCAGAGAGCATTTTCCAGTGACAGCAGGCAGTCCCAAGGGGATTTGGTGTCTAAAGACCACGCACGCTGCACAGCCAACTGGTCCCAGCCCCATCCTGGTGCCTGGGAACGGGGCTGGAGATTTCCCACTCCATATCTCCAAACATGTTTCCACTGCTGATGACTGACTAGGAGGGAACCCAAGCGAAGGTCCAGGCTCCGTGCCTGGGCTTGGTTTTCCTGGGCTCCTCCACCCGCCTGCTCCTGCCTCTCACTCAAGCGATGCTTTTCGGTGGCTGGAGGCGGGTGGATGCGAAGCCCATGCTGCAGAGCGGAATGACAGCAGTGTCCACCACTGACTCAGCCTGTGTAGGAGGGGGAACTCCGCGGTGTCTGGGAGACCGGCTACACGGGCGGGGGTTCTCACTGTCCCCTGACCAACACCCCCCCACTGGGTGCCAGGGTACAGGGAAGAGGACAAGTGGGGGACCTTGGAAGACCTATCTGATTCCCTTTTCTTTCCCCACCACAAATTTCCTGTGCGACTCTGGACGAGTCATTTAATGTCTCCATGGTTCCCCATTTGCAAAAACGGACTTTCCCTATCTCATAGGATTGATAGGAGGATAAATACGCTAATGAGCCTCGGATACTCTCTTGATGTAGGCCGACTGAGTCCAGTTAAATCAGTACCTCCTTTGAATAAACAGCCAGAAAAGGTCCTGATTTTCTGGGAATGCATCAGTTATTCCTAAGAAAACAAGTAATATTTTGGGCGACTGCATCAGAGCACATGGTGGTGTTTGGAAGTTGTTCTTGATGACTAATTCTATTTGTCATGTATAGGACATTGTAGTTTGGCTGTTTTACAGGGTGCTGCTTTAGGTCCTTGAATACATAAAGGGAAGGTTGTAAAGACAGAGAAAAAAAGAGTAAATTACCAGTAATATGTTCTCCAATGTAAATATTCTTGTTGGGAGCACGGAGCTCACTTGTGAAGGGAGAGACTGTGGATGGGGACCAGGGCATCATTTACAAGGAGGGGGCAGAAGTCTAACGGCAGGTTCTTCCTCACCGCATCCAAATCAGAGCAAACGTGCGGGCAGAAGAGTAATGACAGGAATGGGAATCTGCCCGTGGCTTGGAGGCTGGGCTCACACAGCCGGGGAGAGGGGTCCTAGACAGCTCAGAAGACTATGGAAAGCACCAAGGCAGTGCTTAAGCCTTTTGGTGTGGTTTTGTTGGCTGTTGTATTTTCCTGAAGAGGAGGGTGCAGTATGGAGACCAGACAGAGCCTGTGTTGAGTTGGGGAAGTCCTCCCAGGACAGTGACACATGCAGGTAGGTTGAGAGGGTGGCTAACACCTGCTTTGGTCAAGAAGGTGTTAATGAGAGCTAATTGACTTTGTTAGCCCCACCTTGCTCCGTTCCTGCAGGTATGTGCAGTGGAGAGGAAGATAAAAGGGGGAGTGGGAGAGGAGGGTGGCTGTGTTGGGGGTGGGTGGGGGGGTGGGTGGTTGCAGGCTGGAGAGGGGTCTGCAGTAGGTGCTTTGGTGTGTAGTGGGGCTCAGGTGTCTGGATGTGCTAATCCCTGAAGGTATGGAGGGAAACTGAGGCATAGTATGTTATTTGGGGTGGTTGTAAGGGAAGCTGAGGGAACTTGACTGCTTATGGTCATATTTATTTTCAGCTACTCAGTTAGTTCTGCCTCCTTTAAGTACCCAAGTGAAAAACACTCAAGTAACGCAATAGTTCAGGCTCATGCTTATCTGATGTTTCCTGTTGTATGTGACTCTGAGTTGAGTTACTGCTTTACTTCTCCAGCCAAAGACTTTCTCTGATCCCTGTCCACATAACTAATCAATAGTGATGACTACAGGGTGTGCGAGGAGATGTCATTCTACTGTCTGAGCCTATTGGTGTGATTTCTGGAATTCCTTGTAAATCCCAGCTGTGTGGGAAAGCTGTGCTGTGGCAGACAGCAGCCTTCTGCCATGCTCCTCTCTAATGCCTGGAGCATGGCTCTCAAAGAGCTGCAGGACGGGTTCCCAGCTCTGGGACTGCCTATCCCAAAGTGAACAGGGAAAGAAAACAAGAAATATTTGGCTTTGCTGAAGAGCCAAATAGGAAAATGCATAAAGGGGAAAATAGCAACAAGCCAGCAATGCCCTGGCTGACCTCTATTTTCTTTCTGTCTCACAGATCAGAAATTAATGACACACAAAAATAGGGAATGGTAGGGTAAAAAGAAATAACACTTGCTCAGTTGTATTTTTTATGGGAGTCTGAAGCTAGCTGACGCTATTGCCTATGACCTCTTTGATGAAAGGTGTCCTTGTGGCCCCTTTGACACAGGGCCCTGGCAGGGAGCTCTCGGCTCGCTGGAGGATGGCCTTGTGTGGCGCAGTGAGCCAACCACTCTGTGGGTTATTAGCATCCATGCTAATTCCGGTGGCTCCAGGACCGGTCTGGCAGCCAAGAAGACACACAGGTTGCCACTATATCTATATGTGAGGGAAAGGGGGTGTGATTGTGGCTTCTGATGAGGTTTCTTTCATGTGGTACAGGTTGCTGAATGATAAACGTGAATGCTGACACACAACTGTCACATTCCAAAGCTTCGGCCAAAAAGGAGAACCTGTCCCAGACTAGACTGATCTCACGTCTCCTGTGCTCCAGGTGAGTGCCGCAGCCCCAGGCTCAAGGGCTGTTCTCATCTTCAGGTTGAAGCAGGTAAGGGTGCTCTTACGCAGCGGGCAAAGAATTTAAGGAATCTGTCACAGGAAACTGAAGGAACAAATACTACTGAATAGTTTAGAAAGTGATTAGACTGTTCATGGACCTGTTACTCATGAGTTTAATACTAAAGGGAATAGGTATGTGTGTACCCTCTGAAACCATTGCTGTGGTGGTTGTGAGTGTGGATTCAACAGGATAGGCGGGAAATGAAACATTCCCATGTTTTTCCTAAACAGCACCTTCTGTCACTGTTGTTCAAGAACTGAGCTCAGTGGATGGTTGGTCTGGTATTTCAGGATGTTCCCTGTGTCTTTAAGGGTCTTCAGTCTTTGATTTATTGGGAGAATGCTCTGCCCGGGTTACTGACTGGCAGCATGGCTTGTATCAATCCAGACAGGTGTATTGGGAGGCATGGGCTCTGTCTGGACCACTTGGCAAAGGGAGACGTGGTGCACCTTCTGGGAGCCTAGTCAGAGCACCCCGTGGTTCCTGCCTGCTCCCTTGGCAAGTACTTCCTCCCTCTGGAGACCAGGGGAGAGGCGAGATGGGGCTGTGAACTGGTTCCCTCCCGGGTCTTACTCTGATGTGTGCTTTCCAGTTGTCTGTAGACTCAGCAATCCTCTTGGCTCTGCAGTTCCTGTCATGTAGAAAGCTCCAGTTCAGAAGAACCCCTTTCTAGTGGCACAACTCTTGGAGGAAGGGTTGGGGGCTCTGAGAGCCTCTCTGGAGTGTGGTTAGGACTTTTGGGAAGGGACCCTTGTGCCAGAGGAACCAGCACTGTGAGGACTCTGTCTGTCCCCAGGGAGGTCAGAAACAAACCTTGGTTTTGAGTGGAGAAGTCTTGTCCAAGAACTTCCATTGAAGCTGTTATCTCCTCATACCAATGTCTTATTTTGCCAAAATGTTGTTTATTGGAGATGAGCCCTGAGTTGAACAAAGTGCACTGCTCACTGCCAGTACTGTACTTGTAATAGATTAAAATATTCTTGGGTTTTTTTGCTTCTGAGTGGCAGAGGGTTGCTTACCCACCACCTGGGGAAAGCCACTGAAGGTGGGATATTCCCAGATGCTGGGGCAGTGATTTCTGAGGCCACTAAAGGCTATCAGAGCCCTTCAGAGAGGACTAGGTGAGCGTTTTGTGAAGCATGAGCTGAAATTTTTAGTCTTCTGTTGATTTCTAAGCTGTGTAAACATAAACCTAAATGAACGAGCCTTGATTGGTTTTCTC
Source organism: Himantopus leucocephalus (assembly GCA_003993805.1). Classification (NCBI taxonomy): domain Eukaryota; kingdom Metazoa; phylum Chordata; class Aves; order Charadriiformes; family Recurvirostridae; genus Himantopus; species Himantopus leucocephalus. The sequence continues at coordinate 2,527,789 of RSEF01000017.1, forward strand.
CAGACCTGACATTAGACAGCCCTTAATGTACAATGAAGGTAAAACAGTCTAATTTGTGTTCTCTACTGCAAAGGGAAAGGTGTCCTGTGTGGGAGCAGAGGGACCCTGGGAACCTTTGGAGTTGGGGGATGCAGTTCTTTCTCAAGGTATACTACAGGGGGTAGAGAGCAGAGACTATCTTGAGGGGCCACAGCCCCAACATAGGAAGTTATCAGGTAGCTCCTTAGCCTACCAGAAGATGAGCGTAAACCCATTCATTATGAAATCAAGACAGTTAGCTTCAGCACTTGAGGCTCTGCATCCTGGCAACGTACATGCTTAATGGGAGGGTGGAGAAATGACATGGCTCAGAACCGCTGGGCTTGGGGTGGCCAGGGAACCTGCCTGGTGTCCCCTTTCCCTTGCTCTGTGTGTGTGGTGATCTGACTTGGGTTACAGAAAATACAGGAAAATAGAGCGCAGGTGGAATCAGTCCTTCCTGCCTCTCTGCGGGGTACCGGTGGCACTGCTGTCACAGCCGACTCACTGCAGCCATGCTCCTAGCGTGCATGCCTTCCTCTGGGATTTTCCAGAATGTATAGAGCAGGTGCTGGTGTAGCATGATAGTTTGCTTTATCACTTAGGAGATCCGCCCTGTGATGCAGTAAGACTTTTCTTGGGAAGAAATGACATGAAAATTCCTTGTGGCCACTGTGGCAGCACTCTTTATCCAACATAGTTGCCCTAAAAATAGTGGGGCTTTGCTCAGCTACATGTTGAGAACCTTCTGCAGGAATAAATAAAGTAAAGCCTCTTTAAAGGATGATGTAGTCATTGCTACAATTACAACCTGAAAGCATGACCCCACGGTGCCCCGCTGAGGCAAGAAAACACTCCCATAGTAAGTTACGCTTGCCAAAAAAATGGTTTGTGGTTATGTACTTGGCTTTGAATGGGTGCATAAATGCCTTCTTGAAATGTGGATTGTCATTTAGAAGCTGGGGTAAGGAATAGCAGATTTGCTCAACAGAACATGCCTAATGAGTAAGCATTGAAGTCTAGTTTATGACTGTAAAGGGTCAGTGATATTGTGATATGAGGGAGACCAGTCCTATGCTTTTAGCCTATGTCAGTATTAGCTGCAGCCCATGTGTAACGAAAAGGTCCTTTTCAATCCTCCTTACCTCCCCTCCTCTGTTAAAGAAGTATAAAGGGATGACCTCTGAAGGTAAACTGTTGAGATGCCGCCATGCATAAGGTAGTGGTAGCAGAGCCCTAGGGACTGTCTGGTTTCAGTGGATCTAGAGATTTGTAAACAGATATTGGAGTTTTCCACATGCTGTAATATCTTTCCTACCTTCCCGCCAGATAATTCAGTAGCAAAGAGGAACAGTCTCACTGCTATAGCAAAAAGTTGTTTCATATCTCCTTGTTTTCGTTCTAGAGATTCCCCTGATTTACATACAGATATCCCACTTCCTTTTCTTCAAAAAGTGAAGTCATCTTGCTGAAGGGCTAGGGCAGCGCTTGCTGCTAACCATCTCCTTGAAAGGATGTCATTTTTCATCCTTGGCTTTCAGGCACTGATGAGAGAAGGGAAGTGTAGTGAGCAAACATCTATTTTTGTGTGACTTCACAGATAACCATGCCCTGGCAGCTGTTTGCTCGATTATGTCTTAATAGATCTCCTCCACTTTGGTCTCTGCATGCAGAAATGTACCTCTCTATCCTGTCAAAGATTGACTCAAAACTCGGGAAGATGTTGGCGTGCCTTTACAGTAATCAACTGGCTGGACCATCAGCAGGGAGTGATGAACCTCTTCCCTTCCTGGCATATAGGACTATACTCTCATATTTAATTAATGAGTTTATTCTCATCAAATAAGGCAGGGAGAGAAGGGGGAAAGCTGGATGTTTTGCTGTCATTGTTGACCGCTGAAGGAGAACAGCCATGCGGGCTGGTGCAGTAGCCAAATTCAGGCTTTGATTCTGAGAAATGCTGAGCTGCCTTTTCTGGGGGCCACAGCCAGAGCTGCCGACCCAAACGGGCACTCATTCAGCTCGGAAACGAAGTTCGGGGGGCTGATTCCTGCTGCTTAACCTCACCTGCCCTGAAAAGTTTCTAAGCTCTCTGGAATTAACAGAGAAAGGGAGATGGCCCCTAAGAGAGAGCTGACCCGTCTCCGTTAGACTTTAGAAGAAGCCAGACTAGCACCTGACGGGCAGACAGCAGGTCGGAGCCACCCCTGTAATTTTAGCTGACACTCACGAACAAAATTCATTACTGAAGAGAACAGGGTTATTTTTTCCTTCCGGTGTTTTTACAGAAAAAGCAATCTATGGGGTTGGTGAAATGGATCCTATTGTGAGAATTAGGAATTTAGTTAATCCACACAAAGTCCTAATTTCTGAATCATATATGCTGTTTGGCTCCAATGTTCTGAAATTCTAAAGAAATCTCAAAACACAGTGAGGTTTTACTAAATAATCTTGTTGGTGAGCAGAAAGCAGTTAAATGGGAGTTTTTCGGTCTAAAGCAAGGTACATCATCTTTGGGATGCACTGATTTATTTTTTTTTATTTCTTTTTTTGGGGGGTGTTGTCAGTGAGAGATAGGTACCCTTAAAAATGAAGGTGAGATTCAGCTACACCTAGAGAGGAAAAAAAATAATCTGTGTGGGACTGAAAATTATAGTGCCAGCACTCAATCATATGCCACTGGAGCGAAATTCTCTAAAGCCCTTAAAATAAAGGCTCATTAAAATGTCTGAAACTTGTCCTCAGATGAATAGGGCTTAATTTCACTGTTCTTGAAACGTTAGGATTATAACTTTCTGCATGTGTATTCTGTATGTGATTAATAGCTTATATAAGGAAAAACAAACAACCTACACATCTGAGAACACGTAGAAGATACAATACACAGCACACTTCAACTGCTTTGGCATGAGTAGATGTCTACCCTTCTCCATTGTAAATATGAGCACTTGGTGGGTGCTTATTAGAATAAAGAAAGACTCAGGAATAAATATGAATCAAATGAAATGCTTTTATTTTTTGCTTTAAGACACAAAGCACATTTTAAAGCACTATTTATAGACTTCATTGTCAGAAGGCGTCATCAAAGCTATTTTCTCAAAGAAATAGCTAAGTATAATAGATATAAATTTTATACTGTGATTTTTACAATTTCTCTTACATAAAATTAAGACATCTATATGTACAGTACCAATAAATATGCAGCAAACATTTTCAGTGCCTTTTTGACGTTTTAATATAAAACTCTACAATCAATGAAAGAACATATCTTGATTTGTGCAAGAATGAGGCCATCTGGAAAGTTAGTTTAGTTCATAATTCAGAAAAAAAACTCATGGTGCTTAATAAACCAGGTTATAACTTCTCAGGCAATGTCTTTCACGCTGTTCCAAAGGATTTAGCAATAATACTTATAAGGCAAAATGAGTTTGGAACTGTCACTGTTGACAAACATGGCTCCTGGTTTTGCACTTTTGAAGAGAATCATACCTAGCCTTGGCACGAGGTCTCAAAACCAAACTGGACAGGGGAGTCCTCATTTCCTTTGAGAACCTGTCTGACAGATGCTGAGTGTGTGAGAAAACACATCCCTTATTCAGCTGCCTGTTTGTGAGCTGAAATTTTTTATAGCGTAGGACCTTCCCGTGAGCGCAGATCACTTCCACTTCATCTCAGTTGATGCTCCATCCTGCAAGTTGCTGAGGAGGCAAAGTCTCCATGCCCTGCCAGAGTGAACTCAAAGCTCTTTCCAAAAGCTGGACATACTAACTGCAGCATTGAACTTGTCCCCAAGTCAAGAGGGACAAGGAAAAGGTGTCTTCATGCAAAAATGAAGCTGGCAAGTAGTGGATCCAGCTGTGGTTGGGCGTCTTGGCCAACAGATGATGGCAAGGAGTGTTAAACTCTTGTGGGTAGTGTCCTACTCTGCAGGATGAATTTCATGGAGCAACAACTTCATTTTGTGAAAATGAGGTTCTCTCTTCCCTCAAGATTCTTGTCCATGTATGTATTCAATAACACTGAACCCTACAGGGATCCTGCCCAGTCTGTAACTGGGCAGCTTTATCCAACCGTCTGAGCAAGTGAGTGCAGTGCAGCTATCACTTTCTGAGTGCTGCTATTATCTTACTTGCATTTAGCTAGAAAAATACTATACCCATCCATCCGCAGCCCTGGGAGAGAAGCACCTCCGTTATCCCCGCCTTCCCTAGCACGTGCAGCAGTTCAGAAATGTGCCTCTCTTCCCCCTACCTCGCTAGAGAGGGAGCCTAGAAATTTATTGAGAATAGACACCTTCTTTGTGATTAAAGGTAGGCAAAATGAAGCACGATGCTTGCATGGAGGGACTGTATGCGCCAGTGTATTTAGACCACAAAGTTGTTAACTCAAGCTATTACCCTATTTGTGCAAAGCACAGAGGAAAATGGCAAGAAAACAGGTGAATTCTGCTTAGCTCGAGTTAAAACAGAAAATAATAATGATAGAATTATAATTTGCTTTTGCTATTCTTTTAAATGTGAGGTAGCTGTTGGATTTAAAAAAAAAAAAAACAAACATGAAACATCTTTTTGGTGTTACAGAAGAAAGCGGTCTGAATCCTACTGTCTAATTAACTCTTGGCTGATCTACAGAGGCTGCTAAGCAAGCATCTCAGGTATTTGCAGGTGGATGGAAGCCAGGGTAAACATATGTCACCCATCAGAGCTTTCAAGTGAAAACCTTCCTTGAGCCAGAGCAGAGCCCTTAACCAGAAACCTCTTCTAAAGCAATTTAAATATGATGCTCTCATTTCAAGCCAGGAAAACAAAAGGAATTTTGGAAATACAAAATAATATGCTCAATGGGAGAATGTTTCTCAGTTCTGTTAGTGGAAAGAAATGCATTCTTGGCAGCAGAGGAATTGAAGATAACACCACCCAGGATAAGAAATAAATATGCAGGGGATGCTGCTGTTATGCTGGAAGTGTAAGGACAGCAAAGCTCAAGCTAGAAGAGGGCTAAGGCTGCCTGGAGCTCTGCTGCCTTCAAACAAGACTTTGACCCACATTTGGCCAAAATTTCCTACCTGGGTTGTGCCTGGCAGCCCGGAGCTGAGCAGTTGGAAACATTTGATTCCCAAGCTGCCAAGGAGCTCTTATGTATGGGTGTAAATAGGGCAAACCTGGCTTTTTGGGCAGGTGGTGATTTTCAAAGGCAGCTGGGATAACGTGGTTCCTGTCTCCCTTGGGTGCTCAGCGGGGAGTATCGCTCCCTGACTCAGCGGTCTGAAAGTACAGCTACGATGCAGTTTCTGATGAGCACTGCTTTTCCGTAGGACTCTCTTATTTAAAATAGACTGAGACATAACAAAAAGAGGGAACCAGCTGTTCCCCATGCTGCAAAGAGGAAAAGGGACTGAAAAAGAAAATCTGCTCAACCTTTACGTTTTTGCCTTTTCAGATTCAAGTCTCTCTAAGACCCTGGGGGAAAGTCTGAATCTGAGTTCACTCTGGTGAGGGACCTCCAACCATGCATAAAATAAAGATCGTTCACATGTTAGCACACAACAAAATAGATTTCCTATACATCAGCGTTATCTGGCTGTATTAGCTGGTCACTCTTAAGTGTGTATTTGCTTAGTGTTTTTGGAAAGGGACCAGGATCAGAAGTTGTCACATTAGTTAACTTGCATTTTTATTATCATAAATAAACATTGGAAACAAGGAGCTAAGTCAGTTCTGCTGGTAAAGACACACATCAGTACTGAAGCACAAGACAATAGACAATCACTTATATAAAATTCCTTACAATAGCAAAATGCTATACTGGTGTCTAATACCCAGATCTGGGCAAAAATTCTTGACATTTTTCTGATTCTTCTAAAGAATGAATTTTCTCCTCATTTCTCATCTGAAATGATGGGCCACTCAGGAGATTAATGAAACAAAGCACGGTGTGGTCAGTTATATCATACAGAGGTGAAAAGTGAGTTGCCTTCCAAATTCTGAAATATCTGTGTTGAAAATCCCAACTGAATCCATTCCACTTGGTCTGTGCTGCAGTCCAGTATAGTCTGGCAGTGTCCCTGCGTACCAGGGGTCTGCTCATCCTAATATCCACTGAGCTGTTATGTCCAAAATCATCTCAGCAGCATCCTTTCATCATTTGGGTTATGCACTGCTAAGAAATGTGACCCTCAACTTTACACCTCTGGACCCTAATCCTGCCAACACGCGTGTGCTGGAGATGGTCCACGTGAGCGCTCCTTGATTTGGATGGATTGCTCCTATAACGATGTAGTTGAGGGTAAACACAGTTAAAACATTTTATCCTCTTTTAATTTGAGCAGTGTAGATGTTACTCCTCCCATACGCTGCTCCCTTTAGGCACATGCTCAGGACTAAGTACAGCACAAGTGCATGTTGGTAAGATTGGAGCTGTGATCCTTATAGCTTGATTTAAATTTACTTCTGTATGTACATGGAGAGAAAGTTAATGTTGATTTACCAAAACATAGTTTTTAAGGAGAAAGGAAGCGGTAGGTAAGTGAACCTTTTTATGAATTTGGGTTATATTTAGTGTTAGTTTTTTTGGGATCAAAGAGATTAGGGAAGAGGAGAACTCCTAAGAACTAAAATATTTTGCTCAGACTTCGTATTACAAAAAAAGCAAACCACTTGTTACTTTTTCTTTCGATGGCTTTGTTCTGAAAAGTGCTTAAATATTTTTTTTCCTTTCCTAAGAAATGCAAGGGTCAAAACCTGAAATCATATATTTTTGAACTCATTTAGCATAAGCTGCGGATTTCACCCCTTTTCTCCAGCTTGGATTTTTTCTTATAACTGTTTTAGTTTCACATCCACCCAAAACAAAACATATTTTCAGTTTGACGACAGACTGAAAGGTCACTTGTTCACATGACCAGATTTCATCATCATCTTATTTAATTGAAAATGCTGAGGCATATGCATTTTCACATCTCTAGAAACGATTTATGTTAAAGAAAATTTTCTAATTCAATAAACACAAATTTCTGAGAACGCTTCTGTCATTTAGCTTTGGAAAAATCTGAGAATCCACAGCTTGGGTTCAGTCTGTTTGAGATATTTCTTTTAAAGCTTGACCTCTGTCTCTCTTAAGTGGCTTTACTCTGACTTCATGCCATTGACTTCCGTGGAGGAATATCTGATACTCAACAGGGTCAGAATCAGCCCCCGCATGCTTATTGTATTTGCTGGTGACTGTTACAGAAATGTTATTAGCACTGAGAGGGGAGGGAAAAACAGGAAAAAGAGAATTTCCACTAGGGTAGATGTGTGGATTAATGTGCCCGCACCACTTTAAAACAAGTAATGCCAGATATATTACTATGTCATATAAAATGTGCTAGTGTGCTAAACGTGCTAAAAGCTGGTGCGTGTAACGGGGTGCAAAAGCTTGCTCTAACTGGACTAAAATAAATATTTTTGTGCTATGGATAATGGATCAAGAGAGTCACACCTGCAGTGGAGCTGCAGCAGGCAATTTTTTGCTTGTGAACTTCATCGTTAGTGTACAGTGGACACAAATTATGTGCCTTGTGGTAGAAAAGACCCACTATTGCCAACGGGCTTCCCAGAATTTCAATGGAATATACACAAAAATACATATATGTCTATGTATAAATGTGTATATACCCCACAGAAGGCTCTTTTATTGTATACCAAATACTGCATTTGCCACTCCTCTCCCCTAAACCTCATATTTACCATCATTCAGCGCACCAGACATTAAGCGATGATGACTCGAGATACAGTTTTTATGGTAATCTGCTGCACAAGACTATCAGGATTGAGTTACGGTCTCAAAAGAATGCTACATCATCTCATTTCTAGAAATAAGGATCTTTCTGAATTTCTGTAGCTGTCTCAGAACAGCTGGAACTTGCACTCCAATTTTCTCAAAGGATAAACCAAATTCATCCTATATAACACTTCACAGAAGCTTTCCTGCCTAGTTGCTGAAAATCACCTGTCCTGGACAGGTTGCTTCTAAGCCTTCCCTTTATGAGATTTAGCATGTTGTTTTGTGTGCTAGTCACCTAAAGTGCTTTACGTGGTGGGCTGCAAGAGCTGCTGACTTCACGGTTTCGTGAGTTCAGGTCCTATTTGGGGCACACGACTAAGGGATCAGAAGCTCAGGACTCAAAAAGTGGGGTGTTGAGGGAACGCTTTAGAAAAGCTGACATATGGAAAGTCTAAGGATTTCCCAGAGAATAAGCTTGTTTTGAACTGCCAAGAGAGTGAGATTTCACCAGATTTTACCGCGGTGTGGGGGGTTTCTGAGCAGTAAGAACAGCCCTTCCAAGGTGCTGAATAAACCCTTTCCAAGAAGTAACAAGGCCAGGTCGCGTGTGCTAGGTACTGATACATGGGAAATACCTGCTCCCGTTTCAGCTTAAAAGAAAAAGACTGAACAGGGAGAGGAAACATAGGAGTAAGGACTTAAAGATGGAAGTGAATCTAGCTAATAAAGACATAAGAAGATGTTTTGGCCAAGAGTGTTTGCACCTGCTAGCAGGGTCATTACCTTTACTTTCTGCCATCCTAACCTATTTTCTGATGTCAGTTTTCTCTGTGCACTGAGTTTTCTCTGTGCACTGTGCACTAAGAGAGAAGTTGCATGTGGAAAACTAGATTTGGACAAAGAGGTGTCCTTGTAATGGACAGGGCCAAGAAGGCAGGAAGATGCTCATGGGAGAAAGGGATCAAGAGGACAGCTGAGATTTGGATGTGGGGAAAATGAAGGACAAGTCAAAGAAAGGATGGGAAGTCAAACTGTAATGAGGTTTTGATGCAGGAACATTGTTAAGGTCTCCTAGATGGGCAGCGTTGTATAGTGGACCGAGACCCGATGACTAGACTCAAGGAAAATCTGGGAGCAAGAAAGACACCCACTGAGGAAAGAAAGGCAGGGCAAGATGGCAATCCCCTAACTTCTGCGATGTGTTTGATGCTGTGTCAGTGTAGATAAAACAGTGAAGGATTGAGACCTACTATGGGACCCAGGCACTGCAGGAAGGAAGGATGGCCAAAAAGCCTTCTTTTCTGAGATGATTTACTACACAAAAGACCTGCTAGGTTTAAGAGGTATAGTCTTGCTGTTAGCATGAAAGAGCTTACACCAGGCCATGAAGAGGCAGAGAACCTGCTTGTTGCCTGGATCTCCCACCTCCTACTCTGCTCCTCTCCTCCCTTCACCCCCGATCTGCCTTGGCCTTTCCCTGTGCTCTACAATTCAGCTGTACTACTAACTCTTCCTCGTCAGCTCAAACAGATCTTTATACAGCAATAAATTGTCTCCTCCTTAGGAAGGGCTCGCTGGGGACAAAGCAGCCTGGTCTCACTGCTGGTTGGGCTGCAATACCACACACGGTCTTTTGTAGCTGGGCTATCTCCACCAGAGACCTCTGCCCATTTGAGCTCTTCAGCTACAACCCCCCATGCCCAGTGCAATGAATTCCCTGACCTCGGTGACGCTAACAGTGTGCTTTTGGGCCCCACCGTGGCTTTGAGTGGAAACGTTAACAAGACAAATAAGCTTTGCTGTCAATCCTGGCCAAGAAGTGGAAACTGGAGGAAGTCCAATGAGGTGAGGCAGGAAAGAGAAGGAGTTGCAGAGAGTGAAACCTGGCTGTTGCAGAACGGCTGGGTGGAAGGTGCTCAGGTGTGAGACCTCCTGGCAGTTAAGAGTGCAAAGTCCAAATCTATGAGAACATGACTTGAGCCATTGTCAGCGGTGTAGTTATTGTGGGAGAAGGAAAGCTGGGGAATTTCCCTGAGACACAGTAAGGTCTATGAAAATAAATAAGTGCAACGTGGGAAGCTAAACATTCCTGAGCTCTGCACCTGGCCGTGGCACGCTGTGATCATCTCTTTGGATCTTTTGACCTTGTGTGTGAGCCTTCACCCAGGGAAAGGCTGGGGAGTCCCTTGTGGGTAGGGGACCGCTGCAGCATTGGCAATGGTTGCAAGGGGGAGCACCAAGACAGTGATTTCTTTAGCTGCACTTGCTTTGCATTAAACACAATGGAAAGCAAAATATTGCAGATTTTTTCTCTCAAAATTTCAGTGGTTGATTTAAAAAGTGTGGAAAATTTTGTTGCGTTTCTGTCTCTGCCTTGTTTTTTCTGTTTTCCTAATGTTAGGATCTGACAGGCAGATTCCACTTTCATGCTGAAACAGTGTTTGTGTGTGTTCCCTAGAAATTTTACATAAAGTTTTGAGGCTGTATATTGACTTAAAGAACTGTAAAAAATTTCTTGGGGGGAAAAAAATTTCAAGTAGATTCTGCAAAACACAAGATACAATTTTAATCTACTTTACAGGGAAGTTGGAAGGGATTAATTAAGCAGTTAATGATTAATCTGAGCTTTATGTTAGTGCAAAGTATTGAGGAAATCTATTTGTAAGGAAATGATGAAAAGTAATTACCTTTTAGAAACGAGAATCTGAAGAAGGTTCATGCAAAACTATACTGGAAGTTCTGGAGAAAGTTCAAAACACTTTTTTGAGTTGAGGAAATTGTACGTTGGAGGTGGAATTAGTGATGTGGCCTAGCTACAAAATTCAACATCAATATCCCTACCCACAGGTATAAACTGTTCTTCCCTAGCTTACAAAGTTCTGAAGAGCTCTCAGTTTTTACTTTCTAAAATATTTTTTTTCCTCCAATCTGACTTTAATTTTTCTATTGTGGTGTGTAGTTTTTTTTTTTTTTATAGTTTGTTTCAATTCAGCCTGCGGCTTCAGCTTTCCCTATCCCTTAATTTAGGGCTGCAGGGAGCTGCAGGGGAGTGACAGTACAGAAGAAGGATGACAGCACAGAGATCGCACCCCGATGCGCGCCCACAAAGCCGAGGTCCAGCGAGGTCCCACCAGGGCCCTGAAGGGGAGCCCCCACCAGCTGCTGCCAGGGACCTACAGTAGAAAGGCACCAAAGAAAGTTTTGTGCTCCTTGGTGTAATCCACCAGCTTGATGTCGCTAACATTGACCATTAGCTTGTCTCCTACTTCTAGAGAGACGATGGCGCCCAGATAAATGGGCTGGAACCAGCTGTTTCCCTTTTCACTGAGGGTCTTGGTGCCAGTCAGCAGCTGGGTGGGCTCAGGGTAACTGTCAGTGACTTTGGTGATGATCTCAGTGACAGAATTTGTTTTACTGGACCATTCAATAGGCCCTCGGAAAGTGACCTGAGCATAGACATAGTAGTCCCCAGACACAGGTATCACCAGTGCGTTGCTGGAATAACTCAGGTTGTTCTTGGTAAAAGCCAAGCCTCGCTTGTCTTCCCACTGCAGGATGGGCAGATGGTTTCCCACGGTGTTGGTGAGATCTTGTTTCTTCACTGCAGGAGGAAGAGAGAGGGAGAAGAGGTGGGTTAGTTTGTACAGCCGGGGATACGCTGCTGAATGCAATGTGAGACCTCTACCCCAAAGGGCGAGCAACTTAAATAGGGCAATCAAAATGCTAGAACGGAAATGTTCTTATTTTACAGCTGGAAAACTGAGGTGAATTTGCTGCAGGCCAACTGTCCAGTGGTGTTTTTGGAGAGTGTTCATAGGGCATCCAGATAAGAGCAATCGGGAGTGAAAGTCAAGGGTGCTTTTGGAAGACCTTGGCCAGTGCAGGTGGCCTGAAGGGTTGTGCTGTGACTGGATGTCCTGGTTGTGGGCCAGGTCCCAAATGATGAGACCACTCTTCCTAAAAGCTGAGTCTCATGGCACTGTGGAGCAATACAAATGGCTTTACCCTGCAGGTCTGGGGTGCTATCTTACCTATTTACAGAGTAAAAACCCTGTCCTTGAGTGAAACCAGTGCTGGGGCAGTTGTACACGTGGGTACCATGCCTGTACCGAATGGCTCGGGACAGTAATAGCAAATACTAAAGCATCATTTTCTTCAGTAGCAATGGATTGCAATTATGTGTCTTAGACACTACTGTGCTTGCAAAAGCTTCACAATGATCCTCGTGATCTATCGCCAAGCACTGACACACTTGAACTTCTCTTCCTGCCAAGTTGCTTCTGAAGGATGTTGGGGTTTGTTAGCCCTTGCGTCAAGCTTTTCTTCCCCAGTGTTTGCAATGAAATCTTTTGCTGTAGAATTGCCTTTGGTTTACCAGTGTCATTTGATTTTACCAAAAACTCAGGCCCCAACTGTGCTTCAAGAGACCTGATTCTAAAGCTACGCAATATATGCAAAACCATTTTTATCTCATTTTTTTTTTTCAAAATTCTTTGCTGGAACAAAACACTAAGCTTGGTGTTAGCCTCAGCTTTTCTCCAGATGTTTTCCCAGTCTTGTAGTTAGCTGATAACAAGCAGAGCTCTAATCCAGACCCCAACGTTAGCCTGATCAAAGCCAAGGATGCTCCCCAGGCTGCAGGGCTTTCAGGGAACTGCTGCCCTATTCCCTTCGCCTCTCCTCCACCGCTGGAATTTCTCTCACAGGACCGCCAGGAGAGTAAGCCCCAGCACTTACTCATTTTTCTGCAGGGAAGCAAAAGAGTTTGCTCTGCTCTTTCCTGACTGTCACATAAAATTGTTGTGGTATAACAGCAGCGGAGGCAGTGAAAAGGAAGAGGATAAAGACCATTAAGGTTCTGCCAGGTATTAAAATGAACCTGGAAAGTTAGTGTTAAATGCTAAGAAGGACTGAGGCAACTGATCTCCAGGAAATAAGACCTTTTTCATGAGTTTCAGTTAATGTTTAAAGTTGATTTTGATTCAGTATTTGGGAAGGGGTGTGTGTGCATGGTCAGGAAGGCAAACTGAATGAAGGGTAAGGGATAGCTTTGAAATTCCCTTGGCAATAACCACTAGGTTTATCCTGGGTGAAATGAAGTTCAGAAAAACTAACGTGCTCAGCTCCCAGTGGCATCCATTTCCCTCTTTTCTAGCAATAAATAATCCATAAGGAGACAAGAAGGTATTAGGAGTGCAATTTCTTGCATATTCTCTAAGTAGCACAACAAAATAATGGTGCTTTTTCATTTTTCCAGCCTGCCTGTCAGTGCTGCTGAAGTATCAAATCTTTCTGATCTTTCCCCAGAAGGCAAAGTATACGAGGAGAGTATTTCTGTGTGGGAGAACGATAGACAGGGATTGTGATAGCAAGACAAGCTAAATTATGGAAGTATTATAAGGACAATGAGGCTTAGAGCCAATGGAGCTTTGACTGACACAGAGAGAGGGCAATAAAAGAAAGTGAAAGTACTCATGGTCTACCTTCATCCTCCTCTACCTCTCGGGAGTCTAGGGACTGGTCTGAGTCCTGGCATAAAACTAAAGTAGCATTTGGGTCACTCTAAGGTTTACAAGTGCTTGGAGTAATATCTCTCAGAGATCAGTTGGTAGCAGACGAAATCTTGTTTAAGATGAGAAGCATCAGAAAAGATCAGAATATTTCCAGAAAATGTTCTGGGCTCTTTTCCATCTTGGGAATTTTGGGGGGAAATTGAAGAGAAGCTGCATGTGAAATGTTCTTTTCCATGTACAATGACGCATTTAAAATGTCAATGACACCCAATTCTTCAATGCTTTTATGACTAGCAAGCATCTCAAATGAAGTACGTGATTTCATAACTTCTAGAATTAGGCAACTCTAAGTTTTACGGCTATAACCTCCCTTTTAGGATAAAGCTTGCTGTATTGATGCTCTTTATTTTCAAGTTAATTAATTTTTCCCATGCGTTCAATACTGGTCAAGAGGAAAAATGCATGTTCAAGTGCCTTTGAATACAATATGGCTCCTTTTCTAGCAGCAGTTGTAGTTTGTGCTTGTCACTGATTTATTTCATAAATATATGGAGCTATACTTCCTGAAAATATACCTATTATGCAAACTCTCGAAGCAAATAAAGTCTGCTTTTAATAAGGGATCATTGCAGTATTTCCTTCAACTTTCCTATCCGCTATACATTTTTGGCATCCTTTACGTGTGAAATTACTTCTCCTTTCCCAAAATCCCTTTTGCTTCAGTCCCTTGCTGGAGAATCCCTGTTGCTTGGCAGCTTTTGGGTATATTTTGTGGTATATTGCTGAACTTGTGGGGTTTCTACAATTCTTAGCCCTCACCAGTGTCGGAGTCTGATACTGAACGCTGTATTCTGAGGCCAGAGTCTCAGCAAGACATTAGACTCTGAGTATCCTGTTGTAATAAAGCTCTTGTACAGCAAGTACTGCAGAGTCCCATGGCTGCAGGGTCTCTGCTGCTCAAGATTGTGCCCTGGGAGTTTAACGACTGCCCTTAAAAGGTCATTACCTCCAACAATCAAGTGGAACCAGAAAGTGATGTTCTACCCAGATTTATTGGAGCGCTCAGTCAGCAAATATAAATTAATGCACAGGAGAGAATGGGGACAGAGAAAAGTCCTAGCTAGGTATTCACATCGTGCCATTCTTCACTAGCTATAGCCACCCTGGGAGAGGAGATTTTGGTGCCAGTTTGGATAAGTTCAAAATGCTCAGTGTGTGTTAAAAAGGCTAAGAGCAGGTGGAAAATTCATCATAAAGGAATAGGGACCAAAACATCGAGTCATTCTATTACAGCTAATTCAGTGGTGCACTCCCATGAAAGTACTGTGGGTAGTTCTCATCCCTCTCACTCCTCTGCTCTCACCTTCAGAATATGTGTGCCTCAAACTAGAAAAAGAGAGAATAGAGATCTGGAAGAGATTTCCTACAAGTGAGAGTTCGTAGGCTACCACCTTCACTTTGAAAAAGGTGCCTGAGGTGGGGGAATGTAACAAAGATCTGACGACTAATTATTCCTTTCTCACTTTCTATGCACGAGTCATGGTTTCTGACAAGAGAAGACCAGGGTGCCACTCAAGAAATTATTATGCAGCAAGTTTAAAATAACAGGAAATGTTTTCTGACTGCGATGCACCGTTGAGCTTGGGAACCCATTGCCACAGGGTGCAGCACCAAAAATATGCTTGGGCTAAAAAAAGGTCAAAGATAAGTTCATGGAAATTAGGTTCCCTGATGGCTACGCAGCGCAGCAGCCTGGGTGTAGCCTTTTTGCACAGAAAAGGAGCCATAAAAGCCCCTTAGCTTTTTCCTTTTCATGGTCCTTGCTATGGCCAGCAGTGACTGGTGCGAAACAGGAGGTTGAAGAGGACAGGCACCGTCCCAGGGAGACTGCTCAGGAATGATGGTGAAGGAATTTTTGAAAATGGGGGGCCTGAGGAAATTTGAAGAAAACTGTTGGGTGCTTCCCTGCAGCAACTGGACTTTTGTGCAGGCCAGGGAAGTTCCCGTCAGCAGACCTGTGCTTCGGCTGCTCTTCTGAGTCAGCTGCACCGGGAGCCTCTGGGTCTCTCCGCCATGGGGGGCTCAGGGGAAACAGAGAGACTTACACTAGCAAACATGGCCCTTTTGCTCTTGCAAACTTGCGCTTAAGCAAAGATGTGATTTTTGAACAAGGACAGGTCAGTTTTGGAGCTCTAGCAACCTGCGTGCGAAAGGGCATGGGGCCAAGGAAGTGCATTAGGAAGGAGTTTGTTAGGGAAAGTAAACTATGCTGGGAGAGGCATGAGCCCTGAAATACTGATTGGTTTAACCCTGTAGGTGAATTTGTGGGAAGCATCACGCCGCTTCTTGCATGCTTCAAGTTACTGAAGTGCTCCCCTGGGACAGCGCACAGGGTGTTGGGGAAGCCTCTGCAGTGAGCTGTATTTTTAAGAGCTATAAATTGCCTTAGGTCAGAGCAGCTGGAGAGCCTTTCAGCATCCGGCTCCATCCACATGGGAACCAGCCATGGACCTTTTCCTCCTCTTTGGTAATACCTAAATTTTCCGCGTGGGTGGATTTGGTGAGGATGGGGGAAGGTTCAGGACAACGTCCTTGGTGTGATGACAGCTACACCTTCAAGGCTGAGGTGGTGAGATGGTGTCCTTGCAAATGCTGGCAGCCCCTTGGAAAGGTATGGCAGCCCACCCTGCCATAGCACCTTCCGAACACAACGTAAGGGCTTGGAGGGGTTCATCTGGACATAACTCTTCCCTTGCTTTCTCCAATGTGAGTCAGAAATAGCCTCCTGTTAATAGTGAGACCATTTGATGGCAATATGGTGTGTGTGGCCCGAGTCAGACCTTGCAGAAAAATAAGGGCCCTAAAACTGGTCTTATTTGACCTGATTTTGCTCTAAAATGGTAGTTTTTCCCAACTCGCTGCTCTGTGAGGGTTTACCTGGGCACTTTCCACTGCCTTTTCTAGGGGATTCAGCAGATCACTAAGATACCAGGCACTTATTTAAGTTCAGTTACAAAAGCTGCACATCCAGTGAAATAAATGGCTTGGAAAAACTGGCAAGAAGAAACGTTTCTTTCGACTACCTCCTTCATGGGCCCTTTTCTACAAACACAGGCTGCAGGAAATCTGTTGTGGTCAACAAGGCAAAGCTGATGAGTATTTTCCCCATGTTTCCTGCAACACCTAATCCTATCAGACCCATATAAACCAAGATTATTGCCCTGCTACATCTGCTATAATACCCGTGGGAAACGCTTCCTTTTTGAACAAGCATTACCTGTCAGGTGCGCTCTTGGCTTTTCTGCACTGGAAAGTGTATCTGTAACTGAGGGGAAAAAAGAAAAAAAAAAAAAGTGTGTAAGTCAATGAGATGTGAGCGGTGATCGATTGGCCAAACCACGACATCGATGCTGCCGAGGAAACCTGTGCAGCCCCTTCCCATTTCTGCCTATGTTTGAGTCAGGAGTTAGTTGCTGTGATTGTTTAATGACACCGTTGAGGTAACGAAATCCCTTTGCAAATGACTGAGCTTGTCAGGGCTGCTGCGGTGCTGACAGCGCCCGTCGCGGCAGTGCCTTGAATTGGAGGGGAGGTGTGGCGAGCACGGTCTCCCAAATCCATGCTCTTGCATGTTCAGGGCATTATGCCAACCTCAGAGAGCGGCTGGGGAAGTCTGTGCCCGCACCAGAAGGAGCGAGCTTGCACAGCCCCAGGGTTAGAAATGCTCACACTTTCGCTCTGGCCCCAGTTATCTCCCTGCATCTTATCGCCCAGGTTTGCCTCTGTCTGCCCTGGCTTGTTTGGCTGGCGAAGGATTTGGGTGGCGAGAGCGGAGGGCAGGTGGGTAGGAGTCTGCCAGCAGGGTGCTGCGGCAGCGACTGCAAAACCTCGGTAAACAAAGGGGTTCGGGATGGGGGAAAGGACTGGCAAACTTACCGCTGTTTACTGCCCGTTGCTTCAGAAAGCGAGAGCCCCTCTCTTCTGTGACCTGCAGGAGAGATTTGCAAGCAGTTAGCTCGGGGCTCCGGGGTGCAGAGTACCTCCACAGAGGGTCTGGTTTGCATCGTCCCAGAAAATGGAATAGGCTGCAGTAATATTACTGAGTTCAGCCGGAGCCTGTATGTAAAAGGACAAGCCCTGACAGGGCTTTGCCTCATTGCAAGAGTTTTCTGCTATTTACTTGAAACCGCCTGCATCTCTGAAAGGGTGCCAGGGACAGGACCTGGGCTCCTGTGGTGGTGGTTGTGTTAAACTCATCTTGTTCAGAGGCTGGACAAGCCCTTGGCATAACTGGGAGAGGACTGGCAGAGTGGCCAGTGTGAATTAGCCTTCACTAACACTCCTTTGGGATGCTGGATGCTCTTTTGCACTGCTGAAGCACCTCTGCTGCTCAGAGACTCTCCTGTCCCTCAATCTGTGCGGAGCAAGCAGAGCAATATGAGCCATTCTTCCCTGTCTCCAGACTCGGCAGGTCTGAGCCTTTGCAGGAGCAAAGGTTCATCGACAAAGCCAGTGAAGAGACTAACTGAAGTGTATCAGCTACACCTGCTTAGCTTTCTGCATCTGGGATGCTTCTGCATCCCTGGGGCATGTAGGGACGAGGGGGAATGGCTTCAAACTGGAAGAGGGGAGATTTAGGTTAGATATTAGGAAGAAACATTTCCCTGTGAGGGCGGTGAGCCCCTGGCGCAGGTTGCCCCGAGAAGCTGTGGCTGCCCCATCCCTGGAGGTGTTCAAGGCCAGGTTGGACGGGGCTTGGAGCAACCTGGGCTGGTGGGAGGTGTCCCTGCCCAGGGCAGGGGGGTGGTCAGGTGGTCTTTAAGGTCCTTTCCAACCTAAACCATTCTATGGTTCTATGATCTGTGTCGTTTCAGACTGTGAGTCTGTTGCTTTGGTCTGTCTTGAGTGTTGGGTGGCCTCCTCGGAAGATGGGAAGGAGCTGAGCAGGTCTGAGGGTGCAGCTGGCAGAGGGTGAGCTCTGCGGCTCGCTGACACCCCACCGAGGGGAGGCAGGGAGACTCGCATTTCCTTGCCTCTTACGTTTCGTTCTAGAGCAGAACACCAGCACACTCATAACACAGCCCCGTGCCGACGTGCATTTGCATGGCAGCAGGGCACGGCCCTGGGCCGGGCCAAGTGGTTCTGACGTTTAGGTTGAGCAGTTCAAAGGGAAGCTGCTGCCTGCCTGCCGCATGCCTACCAGGGCTGGTCCTTCTGAATCACGCCTGGGCACGGCCGGTGGCTTCTCGCCAAGTGGCGGCCTGTTACGGCAGCCTGCAAAGCAGCAGGGCTCCTAACCGGAGGATGCTGACTCTGGGTCCGGCCTCCCTGGGTGGCGAGGAGCATCCCTTACGCTTCCCCCAGGGGGGTCCATTGCGGGTCTATGCCAACAGCGTGGCTGCGGAAAGCAGACAGTCTGGGCTGTGCAGCCAGCTCAGCGTCGACCAGCAGGGCTGTCGGGAACCCCTGTCACCCAGTGCTTGTCAGGAGCACGCCAGTGTGCTACGGTGTGGTTTACGGACGGCTACAATAAATACATTGAATCGAGTAAACTGCTGCTGACCAGCTTGCAGCTAAGGATTCGGTGCATATTGCTTAATAAACAGGCTGAAACAGTATTAGGATGTAGATGCTGAAGCTATCTCCTGGTGGCTGTGTCTCAGTCAACTTCAAATACTGCAGGAGAAGCAGAAAATAGATAATTTATATTGGCCAGGGGAAGGAGAGGGTTTGTGGGAGAAGAGTCAGGCTGCCTGGGTTTGGGGACCGCTAGCTACTCTAGTAAGCCCAAAGAGATTTTAATGTTTTACTAGCAGTAAACATCCCTGTGCTCCTGCAGAAAACTATGATTTCTAAAATCGTTGCTCCACTGTGTTGGGAAAAAAATGGAGAAGGAAAACTGCAGGGAAAATTCTCATTTTTTCCCTCCGTTCCCCACCTGCACACACACATATAGCCCAGCCCTAAGAGCCTGCTGCTCTGCAGGAAATGTCATCTAGAAGAGGCGGTGGTGCGAAAGCTCAGTGTGTGGCTGATAGAGAGAAATGGTGTTGCGCTGTCAAGGAGATGTCTGGGCCTTTCATTATGACTAATGACTTTCTCCAAGAGCCCGTCTGCTTGCTGCGGTGTCTAAACATGACTGTACTTTTGATGTGACACAGAGTCATAGCCAGGTGACTTTGTCCTTCCCCTGGTGGAGGATTTCCCTCAAATACTCCCCCTTGCTTTTGGCCAGATGTATATGAATATATTTTACACCATTATTTATGTGACACTTCCTACATATTTATCAAGTGATATATTTTCTAACAATGCTCAGTACTGCAATGAGCTACAAATCTGCATTTAATCATGCAACTTCAGTGGGACTGTTTACATATTTGGAGCCTAACTTCTGCTGAAGTATAAACTCGGATGTTGCAATACAAACAGAGGTGATGGGAAAGTGGGAAGGATATCAAGAAGAATTTTGCTCCTTTATAAAAAAATAACAAAACGGTTTTGACGAAAAACTGGGACGCAGCTTTTTATGCAACCTCAATTTACTTGTTTCCAAAAAAGGCCAGATGGAAACTCCAGGTGCAGGAGCTGCGTTCATAGATGCTAAAGGACAGTGTGGTGCAGTAGATGGAGCAGGGTGCTGCAAGGTGTGAAATTATTCTGTTGCTTTGCAAAGGTTGATTTTTTCCCCCATAATTGTGCTGTTTGATAAGGATACATATCTAACCCCCCCCTAGAAAATATTTTAGCACTAGTCAATGCTACATAATGGCCAGCTATTAGTAATATTTGTTCTAAACAGGCACAGATGTTGTACATTGATGGTGCAGATGAGGTGGCGAGGGAGAGCTAAGCAGCATGAGACAATAGAGAGATCATTTACACGATTACTGTTTTTTCCCTCTTTTCCATTCTTGCTTAGCTGTGATTCTGAAAAGTTCACAGCACGGCTTCAATTTTCCCTTTGGTTACTGTGGAGAGACTGTAACCAGCACTGAGTGATGTTGAAAATCCCACCTTACAGCTGACTTGCAGACAAACAACGTCTCGGACAGCCAGCTATAATTACCCTGAAGACTGCGGTATGCAAACCACTTCTATAACGTTTTGATACCAAGAATGTCCAAAAGCCCCACTGCATTTATATCCATATATTGCTAAAGCCAAAAGGAAGGGCTGAACATCCCCTGTTCACACGCTTTGCCTCTCACACCTCCAGGCAGGGCCGGGGGTATCCGACAGAGAAGTGCATGGGAAAAGCAGCTTGGCACTGCAGGTGGAGAGATTAATAAGCAAAATATCCCATCCACTCCCCTTTTAGCACAAGACAGTATTTTACGGACAGGGTCTCTGCAGGTCATACACGGTTCATGCACCCACAATTTTGCTCGCTCCAGAGATGCTGCGTGGCTTGGGCTGGGCATTTTTGGTAGGAGCCTGTCCTGTGCCAGTAAAAACTGGCCTCAATGGGAGCATTTCGGCTGGACTCCAGTGCCCACTGTAAGCACGCACCCAGGGCATGTGCTCACTGGCATCTTTGCCCACGAGGACCATGTGCATCAAGCAGCAATGGCCAGTCAGGAGTTTTACTGCTGCTGGCTTTGGGAAGGGGGATCCCACACATCTGGGCATAGGTGCAACGCTCACTGCTCTTCCTGAGGCATTTCTTCCTCCTTGAGGATCAGGAAGCCATTTCAGGTTCTCTTTCCCATTCGGGCAGGCCATCAGGGCTTCTGGCTGGGCACATCTGCACGTTCTGGCAGCCCTTATCTGAACTTTGGTGCTAGCTTTCTGGCTCCGTCATTTCGGATGGGATCCAGGTGGAGCTGCTAGGACTTTGCAGTCCCTCCTACACTGCAGCAGCTCCCTTCTGCATTGCGAGGCTGACATGGCACACAGGTTCATGTGCAATCCTTTGGACTGGTTTTGGAATTTCCCTTTCTGCTGCTTGTGGTCCTGCCGTGCCAAGGATGCCACAAAATTAAGCCCAAGTACCAACATCTCCAGGCCATGGGACTTGATGCTCTGCTGTATTGGGCTAGCTGAGCGGGTTGCTAAGGTAGCCAGAGATGCTGTCCTGGCCTGCTGTGCTGCTCCCTTGGTAGATTTGCACACTCAGACTGAAACTTGGCTTCCTTTTGGGGAAGGATGCACAGCAATCCTGGCCCTTTCTCTGGAAGGGCACCACTAGAGCCTTTTATAGGTTTCCACCTAATAACACAAGCCATGTGTTATTGCTGAAAGAACCCTATTTCCTCACCTTGCTCTGTCTTGAAGCACAAAAGAAAGTGATTTCTATTTCAAAAAGGGAAGCAGTGTGGTGAGCCTGGAAGGTGTCAAGGGAAATCATCACTAGATTTGAATTATTCGTGCAAGATGTGTGATATCATGAGAGAGGGAGAACCGGTGGCTCACACATGTTGCTGTAATGACATAACGCCCTGTTTTTTCCTGAAAGGGACATTTCCAGAGGAGATGGTGAGTTTGTATCCCTTCAGAGGCGGAATGTGACACCATGTGCACCCACACAGAAGCAGGGATGAATAAACTGCCTCACCCCCGCAGGCAAATCAAAGAGGCACACCCCTGTTGCACAAACCTTCCCTGGCTCCCCTTCTCCTCCTCCTTGCTCCAGGAAGGATGGGCTCAGGAATTTACTACATCTGCTTCTCACCTGCCGTGTCCCTCCCTCCTCCCAGGGCTGTCCCAGTGCTCAAAGAGTTGATAATCTGGCATACGCGGGCTGAGCTCTGGTCCAGGGGCAATGAGAGGACTCCTCCCGTGGGTTCGCTGCTGCGAGGGTCAGCAAGTGAATACCTGCTGCAAACTCAGGTCTTCCCACTTGCTCCCGGTATGCCCAGGGCATCCGCACCCCAAAACCAGTGCCACAGAGAGCTCTGGCACACACGTCTGGTCCCAACCTAGTCCTCCTGATTTGGGCTATCAATGAGGCACATGAGGAAGGCACCCTTTAGCAATCCAGTTCTAACACTTCAAATGCAGAAGGAAATGCAAAAAGATATTTTCCTGGGAGCCTTTATGCCCAGAAACATTCCCATGGGCTGAAACAGCCTACAGCCGTGCCGAGCCGCAGGACTGAGCACCCGGGCTCAGCCCGTGACCCGGCTCTTCGGGGAATTAACAGAAAGCAACACAGGAAGACAAATCCACCCATCCGCACCCTGTTGCTGGACAACACTGGCGATGCAGTCAGTCCCCAGCAGAGCGAATGAAAAATTCAGAAAATGCAGGATCGAGTTGAGCCGTAGCTGGGCGCTCCACCCACGGGGCTTGGCACCAAGGCAGCGGGCAGCCGGCCAGCCCCGATGGCTTTTCTCTTCCTCATTGGGACTCGCAGAGGCTGTAACTCATCTGACCTCCTCATTACATCACTGTGGGAATACTACACGCTAATAATTCAGTGTGCATGCATATGGAAATACACACCAGCGTAGCCCAGGCTGGAGCAAATCAAATGGCTTACGTTGTGCTTTTCCTCTTACGAAGCCAAACCCAGTCACAAAAATACTTTTCTCCGCTAAGTCTGCCAACAGAGTCAAGAGCCAGGAACACATTAATCCTAGCAAACAGGCTAACATTTTATTATTCCTTCACTCGTTTCAAGACCTGAACTGTTCTGCTCTGTACAACCAGAGGACGCGAACAAAGAGCAGCGCAGCTGACACTGTCCAACAAACCCCTTCACTCCCTGCGCACCCGCTCTAGCTGGCCTAAATAGCAGTAACAGGGTCAGAGCAGTGACGTGTGCTTTCACAGGGGCAAGAAATGGGCGGATTTAACAGCCTGAGGTACTGCACGGGGCTGCTGCGTCTCCTTCCAGCTGGGCGCGCAGGTATAAGCAGGTAGCAGGGAGGATGCTGCACCCGGGAGCTGGCATCGCTCGGGTGCGAGACGCCGGCTGCGCAGACCTGAGGTCAGACAGGGGTTAGCAGGTCTCTGCGCGGCCGAGAGCGTGCATGCACGCAGCCATGGGCACAGCTCTCACCCTCCTTAAACCTTAAACCCATCGCAGGCTAAATGTGCACAAGGTTAGAAATTTGCCTTTGAGGCCACTTAGTAACACTGCCTTCTTTTGCTGTTCCTAGGTCAGCATTATAAGAAGCATGCTAATTAGGTGAGGCATTTCAGACCTGAAACTAAAATTCAAACTTTAATTCTTCAGACCTATATACATATTTGCATCCTTCTAGCATGGGGCAGTGCTGCTGGATCATAGTTTAGTGTAGTAATAGGCACCTGTTTGCAGCCTGGCACAAGGAGGAGAGGGGTGGCACTGAAGAGCATTAGGAGCAGCCACGCCAGCAAGTTTGTATGGCAAAGTGATTTGAACTATCTGTCAAAGGAGAAGAGCTGAGCAGATCCCTGGATCTAGAGAAAGTTTTGTTGAGGAGTGAAAAACGGGATGCAAAATTTTGGGACAGACTCCCCTGTCCCATAAACCTATCACTGCAGGAGTTTGCATTAAAAATATTCGAGAGCTGTAGCTGTCTGCCCAGTGATGGGTGACAGGCACTGACCCACTGACATCAGCAGTGCAGTCAGCAGATGTTTACTGAAATAAGACACTGGGAGGGGAAGTCTCAAAGTTAACCCGACAGAAGGGAGAATGAGCCATAGTGTCAAAATCTGGCTGAAAGCAGTGGAGAGACACTGATTTCCATCAACTAGTGATTTTTCTTAAGCATTTCCTGCAGCATGTCAATAAAAGTTTTCAAGTTGTACACTGTACTGTGACTTTAGTGAGATTTAGAGAAGAGGAACGGAAACCGTTAGTTAAAAAGACCAAACAATAATAAGATTTATCCCAGGCGGATTTGCTCTGTGTAAGGAAGGAGGAGTGTAACAGCGAGTTTCTCATGTTCCCTTAAACATGGGAAACTCATAAAAAGAATAAAAGAACCAAACAAACTCAACCCTGGAGACGCGGGATGCGGCACTCTCCTCCTCATAGGGTGGCAGGACAGAAATCAGCCGTCGGTCTCTTACCTGGCTGGTGCAGGAGCTGGGGGCTCTGAGGTTTCCAACCAGCAGGTAGGCAGTGGGCAGCGCCAGGACCAGCACGGAGAGCAGGCACAGCACCACCGCGCACCGTATCCTCCTCAAATCCTCCCTGAAGTGCATCCTGGAGGCTTGGTTGGTCCCAGGAGCCGCCTCCTCCAGGGTTATCTCGGCCACGCGGTCCATGCCGGCGCCTGGCGTGCGAGCTGCTGCTGTTCCGGGATGGGAACTGGGAACGGCAAAATCTCTTCTGGCGTCTGCCCTGCATGGAGACCCCCATTAAATAAGAGCTGCCCCGAGTGTGGGAAGGCACCGACACACACACACCCTCCCTCCCAAGGAATGCACCGCCTACAATAGAAACCTAGCTCAGGGAGAGAGAGCACCGCGGCTCCCCGAGCTCCCCGAGGTGCCTGCTGCATGCCTCCGTCTGGCTTTTTTTCCCCCTCGCGGTGCAGAAGGAAGCTAGGAAAGTCCCAGTGGGTGGAACCAGGATAAACCCTGCTGCTGGGCTGGATAAGCTCGATAGCTTTTCCGCATGGCAAAGGGAACATGAAACCAATGGGAGTGAAAGTGAGAAGCAGGGGGAGAGCGAGAGCGAGCAGCAGAGGCGAGTGTGCGGCGTCCCAGAGCCCGGCAGTTTCAGCGCGGCCCCGGCAGAAAAAGGGAAGAGTCTTTTAGGGAAGGTGAGGGTATCACAACTGAACCCAAGGAGGGCTCTGATTCTCCGAGATGCTGCTTCGGTCCTACGTTTTAGCAGAATTCGCAGTGGGCTGCAGGTTGCTTAATGTACCTTTTACACCAAACAGACCAGGGACAGGCCTAAAATAGGGTGTTCTGCTGCTGTGGGGTTCGTCTTCTCCAAACTCATTTTAATTGTGCTTTCACAGGAGCCTGCAATCGTTGCTTGGAAAAGCTGTGACTTTATTGCACTTGGGAGAAATTTATGTCATCTTACTTTATTGATAGCTGCTGTGTGTGATGAAAAGGGCCTGCTGCCTATTGGCAACCTCAGGAGGTGCTCGGCAACTGGTTTAGGAGAAACACGCTCCAATGGCAGCCCACGTCCAGCTGGAAGGGGCTCCCTTCTCCTGGGGAAGGCGAGTCGCCTGCTCGAGCCCTGCCGCAGCGCGGCAGCCCACCCTCCGGCCCCTGGCCCTGGCAGGGCTTGGGAAGGGCTTGGCAGGAGCTTTCGGGGGAGATGTTGCCGTGGAGACTTACCCAGATTGTTGAAATTGGAAATTTTTTTCCTGGGAAAACATGGTTCTCATCAAAACTGAAACTTTGTTTGATTTATCTACGCACACGCACTGATGTGCAGAAACTTCTCCTTTTTCCCTGGGTAGAGAAACAGGGTGGAAACTTACTTATTTTTTCAGTGAAACAGCAACAGGGTTTGGTTCCCCCACCTCCCCGTGAAAAACGTTTCAGATTATTTAAAAATAATACCGAAGAAAGACAAATCTTTCGTGTCCCAGTCTGTCTGCTACCCCTACGCACACACTCAGGGAGGAATAAAAAATCAGCCGGCTCTTGTCCCTTGCTCTTTGATAACACTGTTAGAAATCTTATTACAATAGTCCAGTGCAGCTCTTGATAGACCAGAAATCTAAAAGTCATGCTCTGCGCAGAACGCGTAATTTAGCTCGTGAGGATGGCTGAGGCTGCCAGCAGCGGGGACGGGGACCCTTGCCAGCAGCCCGGACAGGGAACGGGCCAGGGAAAGAGAAAGCGTGAAGCGGAAAGCAAGAAATAGTGAAACCCAGTATGGTTTAGGGAGACGGGACAAGAGAGCTGGTAGAGCACCAAAGGACGTGTGCTCTAATCCGAGCCAAGCCACATAACTCCTTCGTGACCTTAGGCTAGTGACTGACTTTGTTTCCTTCTCTAATTGAGTGTTTGTTTTCATTTAGGCTGTAAAACATTTATGACAAGGACTACTCTCTTTTTGCAGCACTCAGAACTGATTTCAGGGCAGGCGTGTCTCCATTTATCATAAATTTAAAAAAAAGAATGGGCAGGAAGGTGCTGCTAAGATCAGTAGAAAGAAAATTCATACATCTGGGGAAGTGTTGTGTAGAGCTGTGATTTTATTTTTTTCATTTCCCCTCCCCGCCCCGGGTTCCCAGTTGCTTATTCTAGGGCAGAGTACTAAAAAACTAATAATAATATTTTGGCCACGAGTGTCAAAGTTAATTTTCTCTTCATTGTGAGTGTCACAAAATGCCTAATATGTGTTCAAGGCACGTGCCTCACAAGCAGTCAGTCACAGATGTCCCCAGTCTGTAGCCAGCAATTCCCTGGAGTTCATTTTTTTTTATTTTCCAATGAATTCCATTGGATCCAGTTCTGAGTTAAAACAGCTCATGAGAGCTTTCATTGGCCTGAGACTTGTTGCAGTGGTGCGTGACCCCCAAACCTTTGGCTGGAAGAGGTGCGTAGCTGGAGTCTCGGAGAGCGAGGGCCAGGCTTTTGAGATGAGACGGGAACAGGCTCGCGCTCTGCACCTGGCTTATGAAGCCAAGCTGAGAATTTGTTCTTAAAAATCCCAAGAAAAGAAGGAAAAATTTATTTTTCCTCTCCAGAGTGCAAATGCATCTGGCACATGGCGTGCCTTTTATTTGCCAGGAGGTGACTGTCCCAAGACGGCTCAGCGAGGCAGCTTTAGAGCGGCCAGAATAACCCCCAGGTCTGCAAACCTCCGGTGCCGCGCTGGGCTCCTGCCGCCCGGCCGCCCTCGGCTGTGCCACACCACACCACACACGCTGCTCCTGCCCGCAGCCTTTCCCAGCCATCCCCTGAGATGCCACCAGGGAATGGTGACCATCGGTGACCACCATCATCTCGTCTTCCCGGTGGAAGGAGCTGGGCCGGTGCGGGCAGGGGCTGTCCTGCTTATGTCTCTGTCTTGGAGCTCTTCAAATTCCTCCCGCTGCTCCCCGCTTGTCTCCACCTGAGCTCTCAGCCCTGGCTGTTGGGTAAATTTTCCTGCTCACGTCAGACGTGTCCCAGCCTGTGAGCCTTGACTAGTTTCTACTGATTAGAGAAATCTGCAGGGGTTACCGATCCAGCTCACCTCTGCAGTTTAACAAGCTTTAAAGAGGGGAGACGTTTTACTGTGGAGTTAAAGATGTGGGACTTAGAGATGTTTTTAAAGAGAAGAAAAAGGCATGAAAGGAATTAGGCATCCAAAGAAACAGCTTGGCACTGGGGCGTGCCACCTCTGCGCTGCTGCGTTTTCTTTCTGTCGTGCTTTATACTCTGTCTGCGTGCTTGTGCATGATATGTATGAGGGCATTTTGTCTGAGGACAAGCAAGCTGAATCATATATATAGTGAGGATAAAGTAGTGTACATAAGGATAATATTATAGGTATTTCTGTCTTTAGCATGGAACTTACTTAGCATATTGCATCTTTATCCATTCCTTGGCTACATCGGGTAATGGCTGTGGTTTTAGTTTTCAAGCTTGCAGTGAGTATGGAGAAAAAGTAATTGAGCATTCAAAGCCATTTCACACGTTTTCTAAGAGTTTTCAAAGTGCTTTTTGTTCCCTGTGTTCAGAATGGTTAATGTTTTATCTGCACCATTTCCAGCTGAATCCTGTGAGATTCCCCTCAGAAAGACAAAGCACGGAGCGTCCTTCAGCTGGGAGGAGAGGGGGAATCAGCACGTGGTATTTGCTTCTCTTGATCTTGTCGTGTCCTTCCTGCTCGGTGTTTTGCTGGGTTGTCTGGAGTCTCCCACCAGAGAGAGCATGTGTACGGAGATGCAGCATGGATAGACTGTACCTGGTGCTGAGCACTCTCAGCACCGATCGTGACTTCCCGGGTTGGCATTTCATCCTTCCCTCTTGCTGCCGCTGCCTCGATGCTGCGGCTGTTGGTTGCTGGCACGTACTCGGTGGTGATTCCCCGTTGTGCTTTGCCGTGGCTGTCCTGCGCCCTCCAGCACTCGGCTCGTGGCAGCTGAGCATCGGGGCTGCACAGGGGAGTGACGGGCAATGCCACGTCCTGCCAGCCCATGGCCTGGGCCGGGCAAGGGGCACGCTGAAAGCAGGCGGTGCTAGCAGTGTGGGAATTTCTACTACACCAGGGTCAACCTGCGGACATCGAATAAAGTCAAGTGCTGCTGGTTGTGCCTGCTGAGAACAGCAGGGCTGGAGGGAAGGCAGAGGGATGGGGGGCTCATCTTAATGTGACCAGCACCACCTCGGAAGAGGAACCATGTCCTCTCTTGAGCCAAGGATCGTGGGAGGGTTTTGCCGTAGGCATGATCAGGTATGGATATGTGTCAGGAGGGGCTTTTCAGGTCAGTCATTACTCTTACACAACTCCTGACCACCAATAAGCAGAAGTAGGAGGTAGCTGGTTGCTTTGTGGAAATGTTACCCAGTTAGACTGTGTTTGTCACCAGACAGGAGATGGGGACCAGCTCCTTGAGCTGTCCGTTGCCAGGGGTGACATGTGATGGGAAGGAGTGGGAGAGTGCAGGATGGTTCCCCACCTCCAGCCACTGTGTCTCTGCTGTGACTTTCCACCTCTCCGCTGCTGAAATCCTCCTTCTGCCATATGGCACATGTCCTGTAAGCACGTTTCCCTCCCACGCACACAAAGAGAGATGATCAGCTGGGTGATACTCCCATGGTGTCAGAAGCTGTGGGAATATCATGGCCCAAGGAGATGTTGCTCCCATGTCCTTGGCTGCAGCCCACAACTGCAGAGGAGGCAGGGGCTGTGGGATGGGACCTGTGCCATGCCAGGGACTCCAGGAGAGACTTTCAGTGCAAATCCTGGTCTATGCTGTGGCAAACCACAGTGCTTGTCAGCATGACGCAGACAACCTGGAATTTCTTGAATTTAAAGTGGCTGCGCCGGGTACCACATTTGTTGCTGTGCTGAACTGCTTCACCTTCTGTTGATGCTGCCAGGAGATTTTTCCCAGCAGCAAGACCCCAGCTGGGACACAGACAGAGCAGAGCGTTGGTCTCCTCTGGTGGCCCTCTGCTTTTACTTCAAGGAGAGAAAGGCAAATAACACACAGGATGCTTTGCGCTGTACCAAACTTGTATTGAATGCGCCAGGGCAAAGTGGGTTGGCATAAGGGGAGTGTGAGGGCACAAAGTCTCCTAGAATAACTTTGACGCAATGTATTGAGCAAAGAGACCAAAATCCAGCATGGACCCTGTGGGATGTAGACCCATCCTCTGTTCTGTGGATAGGTTTCTCATCAGGGAGACTGCTTGGTTTGCCCAAGACTGGACCCCAGGCAGGAGTAACATGTACAGCTTTCAGATGACTGAGCGATAAGATTGCACCATGACACAGGGAAGAACCAACTCAGCAAAGGAAGATCACCTTGGTCTCTACCTTAGTCTTCAAGAGACTAAGAGCACCTTAGTCTCTCTCTTCAAATCTCTCTTGAAGCCAGAAGTTGCCAGGTGCAGGGCCTCCTAGTCCTTATCTAGAACTCTCTACATCTCACCAAGGTATTTTGCTTCCAGCACTTACTTAGGAGTTGTTGCAGCTCAGCAACACAAGGTGGTTTATCCTCTTGGAAATTAATTTCTGGTCATCTGAGACCCTTTCACTGTCTTTACTCCTTCCTAGGCATAACAACCTCTGCTTTTCCTTATACTTTTCCTCCTAATGAATTTTCCAGGATCAGAAAATAGAGATACAGAGGAAAGTTCATGATAAAAACCAGTGGAAAACATTGCTCCGTCAACCAAAAAGATCATTTACCATTTACAGTTGCAATAGCCCAGCCCCAACTGATTACAGAGCTGAGAAAAGTACTCTTAGCTAAACTCCAGACAAGGTTTTCAAAAACATACTGTGGGGCAGAGTCTCTACTTCTGGCTGCATGGGTACGGATAAGCTGAAATCAGTGAGTGACACCAGTGCACTTCAGTTGAGGATGGACTTCCCCACTGTTGTTCAGGTGAGATTGACGCAATGTACCTGTGCACGGGTGCAAAGTGTGAACTCTGCTCCCCATTCACAAGGATGTTTAGGGAACAGACAGTATCACCAGGAAATAATACAACCAGGTCAGATGTATACGGTTTTTCTGCTGGACTGAGTACAAGACGTATTTACAGACACACTGCTCGTTCCCGTCTGTTGCTGGAGTGGCGTCTTACTCAAGTTTTGCAAGAATGCATTTGTATTGTCAGGGACAGGTTAGCTGGACTTTTTCCCAGCTGTTTCAGTGCACACAAGGAAGCTGGCTCTGTAAAGTATTCCCTTCATGATCCAGGGCTTTGGTTTTCTCCTTGCTGTTGACGGTCCCTAGCAAATGATCCGATGAAGCAGAACTCTTGACTCTGCTCTGCAACAGCCTCCATGCCTTATGTGCCGTTAGTCCATCAGAAGCCAACGGCAGCTAGCTATTGTTGTCTGAATATCAAGACGTTGCCAAGGGTACAGGAAACAGCATCAGTGATGCATGTTTCTACGTGGCAAATGCAAGCAAATGAAGAAAATCTGATTACACGGTGCAGTTCCTGGTTATTTTGTAGAAGGGGTTATATGGCATGGATTGGGGGAATGACTTTGTCATTACCTTCCTTTCATACGTCACAGCTGAGCACAGCTGGACTTTCCTTTTCCTATTGCCTTCTCTGGGAACAATGCAGCCCAGAAGCTGTCAAGTGTGAGCAATGGGATCCAGGGACCTTACAGCTCACTTGCTCCAGGCTCCAGCTTTCCCCAAGCAGGGCAGTGGTGACATAGTCTCAGCTCGAGGTCTTGGCTTGTGTTGTCCTGATATGCCCTCAAACCCTCAAGGCTCGGTCTGCCAAGGCGTGCTTGTGAGTGATGCCTGTTTCACATTTGAGACAGGGCTTCAAGTTTTTTTTAGCCTGCCACCGACACGTGAAGTGCACGTGAAGAACCTGGGAGGTGGGTGTTGTCTTTTTTCCCCGTAAGGATGCCCCACGTTTCCTCCGCTGCTCCCATAGACAGCGAGTCTGCCAAAATAGCCCCAGGCACGGCTGAAACGCTGGGGCAGGACGCTGCCGGTGTGCTCCGGGGCATGGCTGCGCACCAGCCGGGCGAATGGAGCCAGAGCTCAGCAGAGCCGGGGTGCCATCTCCACCGCTGTCCTTGCTCCTGCTCCCCCACACTGCAGGGGCATCGCCAAAGCATGCAGGAACAGAGTCACAGGAGAGAAAATTCAGGAAGCAGATCCCAGATGCTTTCAGACAAAGCTTGATGGGAAAGAGTTGTTTGCACGACGAAGCAGGGATTCAGGAAGGTCTCTTGTAGATGTGCTCTAAGGTAGTCTATGATGGAGAGTTTGTGTCAGATCCAAACCTTTCCCACTGTATTTCTGATTTAGCTGCAGCCTTTCTCCAGTGCTGAAAAACCTATTTACAAGGGAAAAGGTTCTGACATAAGACTTGGCTCAGTGGTACAGCAAACAGAGAGACGGCTGTGGCGCCACAGAGGGAACACTCTGCAAGAGATAGAGCCTTCTGGCTAAGTGCAGAGAAAATTAAATTCAGGCTCTTAATCTTTATGCTTTGGGGAACAGATCATAACTGGGATGAAAAGCAAGGATCACCATACTTGGGATATCATATCACATCGTGTGAGTCAGTACAGTCACTTAACACCATCCGAGGCAGCAGGGCCAGCCGAGGGCAGAGACAGGAAAGAGAAGTCAGCTCAAATTGACCTCAAGGTCTTGATATCCTTCCGTGCGTGTGGTAGGACAGTGAACTCTAGCTTTTGCATCTGAGAGTAAGTAATGTCTCTCCATGTGCTGACAATTTCCTGGTGCTGATTTGACACTGTGTTTCTCTTGAAATGAACAGTGGGATACATTTATTCCTCATTTACACACCTCTTGCCACACTTCTGTTATCAGATATTTTGCCCTTCTCTAATAATTTTGCCATTCTCTAATAGATTTATGGCTTGCTTTGGCAGAGTCTTTATGGACCAGGTAAATAAACAAACACGGGGCCAGTACCCTTCACTCACACTTATTTCAGGACTCTCCTTCCCCAGCTGGTGAGCCAGATCTCACTGTCCTGGGATATGTGTGAAAGCAAAAGAGAAGCAACTGGAGCTTTACATTAGACATGCGATGGGACCGTGACTCCTTAGCATGGACCTCGGAGGCAGGACTTGCCTTCGGCACAGTTCGGCCACCTCGGGGCCCCGCTGGAGAGGTGCTGGGAGCTTGGCTGGAAGGTGGCATGGGCTCACCAGGGCTCAGGGGCTGCAGTGCTTCTTTGTGTGGGCTGGTGGAGAGGAGGTGAGGGGAAAGCCGCCTGCGTCTGTCTCATTGCTGGGAGGTTGGAAGGACTCTGCCAAAACCAGCCACTTGCCCAGGAGAAGCATTTGACCTCCTATGAGTTTTGAGATGTGTTGACTTGTGGCTTGTCACTGTATAAAAGTCATTAGCAAGCATCATGATACTGAGAAAGCACTTGTTTGGGTGGAAAGAATGTGATTAATAACTCTACAAGAAGAAAACCCATTGAGGTCCTTCTCTCTCTGGTTTTGGGCAGGATGCCCAGTCTTCAGCAGACAAGAATTTTACAAGTGATATTACCAGTGTGAACGTCTACAGCTTGGTCACATTGGGTTCTGTGAACATCACAGGAATTTGCACATAAATTTTATGATCAGCCTTCACTGCCAGGTCTTTATGGTCACTGTCACCTGAACCAATTAAATTAACGCTAGGATGGGTTCTAGCACTTACTGAAAATCTAAACCAGCAAGAGAGGTCCAAAGAAAACCAACATCCTCCCCCCTCATTTAAGCTGTAGAATTCCTTTCTGTAGCATATTGTGGATGCTGAAAATTTACATGGGTTCAAGCACATGCTAGATATGTTTATAGGAGTCCTCTGTGGGTACTAATTACTCAGAATTTGTGTGTCTTAGGAAGTCCTTAGGCCTCCAATTGCTGGAAGCTGAGGGAATGTTTTGGGGAAGCATTGTATATGTTTGCCCTCTTCATCTGCACCTGGGTGGGGGAGACTTGTGACATGCCTGTGGAAATGCCCTTGTGGTGGATCTCCAGCTGCAGGGACCAGACAGCAGGCAGTGTTGGGACACATGTGGAAACGACTCCACGGTGACTTCCTGATACTGCTGACTTATCACTGCTCCAACGGGAGGAAATAGATGGAGTTACCATGCCAGGTCTCGAGGCTGTAGCTGCAGGGTGGTGTGGATACTCGTTTTAGAGCATCAGAGGATGGGTGCCCACACTGGAGGAGGCCACGCTCAGTCTGCTTCCTTCTTTTGATCACTATTAATTACACATTTCCTGTTCTGAGCCTTTCAGCCCACTTATTAGTCCTTTCCAGAAACCTGGTCATTTGAGTAATATGTCTATGGTTTCCCCAGGTGGGTTGTGGAAGAGTATCCCCAAGTGGGTTGCTGGCAGCTGGCTTGTGCACTTGGCGTGGGATACTGCTCACTTGAATTGCTCTTCCCCTCCCGCCAACACACCCTTTCTGTTGGCTGCAATTCTGAAAAACCTGCTTGCCCACACAAAACTCTTACCCTACCTCAAATGAAATTAGGGATTAAGAAACAAATGCACTTCCACAGAGGCCGGAGAGGCAGTTTGCTAAAGGTTCTGCATGTCTGTTCTTCAGGAGCTGATCTTCAAACCGATGTTCTCAGAAACATGTTGTATCATGAGAAATTTCAGGGTTCCAGGTGGAAATAGCATGGGAAAGTTCTCCAAAACCAGTTTTACATTTTTAAATCTGTGGAGCAAATACACATTTCCAAAATGAAACAGGCTGGAAAAGGCATGAAGATTGTACATGGCATTTTTTTAGGCTGATTTTAATGCTTCACTCCCCCCTCTCTTACAGGCCCTGTGTGAGACTGCATGATCGTCTGATCGTTTCATTAACACAAAGAAATTTTAGTTCTACTGACACAGAGATTATAAACCCATGACAGGTACGTTTTTGTTGAATGTGAAGTACAGACAAGCAATTGTAGGTTATTATTCTGACACTCAAAAAAGGTGCAGGCACTAATATCAGCCAGGCTTGAGTTCATACAGTCTACCTTGCAGTGGGATAATTGCTTATTGTTTATTAGGGCAAGTGTAGGGTCCTG
>RSEF01000017.1:2562306-2643142 GCA_003993805.1 Himantopus leucocephalus
CAAAATACGTCCAAATCACACCACCACCATCTGGGCCGCCTGAGAGGCAGACACAGATCCAAATCTAAATCCACAGCAACTTCGGCCTCACCACAGTCCCTGTCCTGAAATGTTTCTTATCTTATGTCTCTGTTTCTTGCCGCTCTGCAGCCGCAGGATGGGACCCGGCCGCGGTCGCTGCAACTCCCTGCTCAGAGGCCAGCGAGCGATGCCTGGCAGCGTACGACAGCTCCCTGCCGAGGGGGCCTCAGTAAATTACCCGCTGCGATATATTAATCAATTAGCCCTGCTTTATGCATTTTAAGAGAAAAACAAAAGGCCATTGTGATTCGCTTACACTTGAATGCTCTGTTGCCCTGCCAGAGCTGTACAACAGAGACTGACAGGCAACGAGGGGTGGGCTGATACGGCACTTACACCCACTGCAAACAGCTTTCAGCAACTCCTTCTGCCTTGTGGGCTTTCTCTGTCCTTCCCTCCTTTGTCTTTCACTAATGGCATCATCTCAGACTTAGCAGCAGAATTCAGAGCAAGAGGGTGCCCGTAATTGATATTGACCCAAAGACAGAAAGGTTTCTGGCTAATGAAACGGCATCTTCTGCGTTCCCGGAGAGAGCGCGTTCCTCCCGCCTGGCGCCTGCCAGGTATTGATGAGGAGAAAAAGCAATTGGCACAGGTTGCCTGATATGAAATAAAAAATAATGATAATAAAAAAAATATATATAGCATAATGCACTTTTGGGTTAGTGAGACCTCTCCTCCCTACCCTGGCAACGCCAGTATGGTTCGTGCTTTGCTATGAAATAATACTGCCCTACAAATACAGTCTCTGTGGCTCCTCCTGAGTCAATCACCAGACTCCATGCCAACGGCTTTCGCTACCTCTTCCTAACTGGTGGTAAAATTCATTCAGGAAAACCAGCGCCGTTCTGGTGACTTCTCTGAGGTTACACTGTTTTACAAGAGCAGAGGTTCTGCTCTGGGACTGTACTGCCCCGCAGCCGCTGGGGAATCTCCATCATCACGGGGGGACCATGGGCAGCGAGGCCGATGCTTTGCATCCCATGAGGTTTGCAAAGCTCCTTTTGGGGCATCTTTTGGGACGCACTGGAGTGGGGCTGTGATGTGACTCTCCAAATGCCCTTATCCAAATCTGCCTTGTATGTTCAGACCCTGCTTTATATCTGAGGAACTTCAGGTACAAAATAAAGCACTAGAAGACTTAAGAAGGACTTAGAAAGACTTGAGGAGCTACTTAGGTTGATAGAGAGAAAGTAATATGTGCTTAGGATGTCCTAGGGACATCCTAAGGGGAAAAGAAAATTTCTCCAGGAATTGTAAAACCTAAAAAATGATGGTTAGGCAAAACGGGAAGTTCCCAGGAAGGACAGAGTGACATGCAGGGATTACTTTGAGACCTGTGGGCTGAAAAAAGCCCAATATGGAAGAATCACAGATTCAAAAGTTATGCAAGATAGAGCATGCATTGCCCAAATGCTGCACTGTGTCACCTGTGTTCAAAAACACAGCTGCAGAAAAGATGGTTACATGACTAGGACTCTCTGTACCTTGAAGTTCAATTTCCCATTCTGCCAACGCTTCTAGATGAACACTGTGCTTCATATTTCCCATCTGTAGGGTGGGAGGGAATGGCATCTCCTGTCCTTCAGGACTGACTATGTACTTTTGCAAGAAGTCAAAATACTTGATGTTAAGAGCCATATAATTAGGGAGGCAATGTCAATGAAATAAATTGTGCTCCTCCTGATTTATTCTAAGGAAAAGTACAATTTTGGTACGGTATCTCTGCTAGTCTAGTTAGACATTTTTTTCCTATTTTGGGCTCCCTGTGCTCATACTCTGCCTGTCTTAATTACTTGCTCTGTGCCTTTTGCTGCTGTTCTCCATTTGCCCCTTCTGGACCTACCCCTTCCCTCCTCCCTTTTCCCCACAAACTAGTAGGAAACACATGACTGCTCCAGGACAGAGGACTACAGGAGGAATTTCAGGTTTTTTGAAATATGTGCCAACACATTTGCACCCGCGCTTTGTGAAGATGGGGATGTAAAACGCCCACATGTGCAAGAGCCAGCCTTTAACATAAGACCTAATAGTCAGAGTGATGTTCACATCCTCTGGCAAAAAAGTTCTCTTGCAGAGACACCTCAGGGCAGATTCAGACATACTTGTTATTTCCTTAGCCATGCACTGGTTTCCGGAGGTACCGAGTAATTTTTTCTTCTTCTTTTTCTTCTTTTTTTTTTTTTTTTTCACTACCTTGGCTTTTCACCAAGAAGAACCTTTATGTGAAATGTTAAGATGTGCACAATTGGCTTTTTAGTGATCCTGGGCAATATTTGCATTACGGATGAGACAAATGGCATGTATAGTCAGTGTAGGTGTCTTACCTGTCCTGATAGGTTTTGCGATGGCCTCCGTGGCAGGATCAGCTGCCTGAAAGAGAAGCGAGAGAAGGGATGGTTATTCTGGGAGCGTACACATATTCAGGTACAACCCTGCTTTCAAAGCGTATCTTAAAAGTTTCCATTGCATGCCATGAAGGCAATACACAGCCTGAGGCACTGGCAGCCAGCCCCAGGTGCTACAGAGCATATGGCTCCTACAGAACCTCACAGGTCAGCGAGGGATTGCTGTGGAGCAAACAGCTCCAGCAAGTGCTCTGCACTCATCCAGATATCACCCACAGTCATCCCTCATCACTGCCCTTTTTTCTAACATAGAAAAATCTACATTTCTGACAGAGCCAGCAACTCTCAGGGCTGTTAGAAATGTCTGTGGCTTTTGTTGGGGTTGTTTGGGAAGCACAAGCCTTGAAAAGTCTCACTCTGTGGCTTGCAAAGCTTGGAGAGAGTAAGACAGAGAGGGACTGGGCACTCTTGAGAGGCAGTGTCCATCCCTGGGACGTCAATGGCTGGAGGAAAATAACAGTTGTAGAGCCCCAACATGGGTCTGAGAGTGACAGTGTCGTCTTGCTTCACCTCTCCTCCTACTCTTGCTGGGATGTAAACCCAAGGGTCAGAATGTCATGGGAACTTGTCCTCAGTCAACATGGCATGAAAACTGCTCAGGAAACATGCCTCCAAGTGTGACATGTGGTAGGCTTCATCTGTGGTCTTGCTTCTGTTTTACCACATCTCACCGCCATCCGGACATAAAACCCTGAAGCCTGTGCTTGCTTGCATATTACTTCCACACAGGTAAAGTCACTGACAGCTCATAGACGCTCAGCCATGCCCTCGAGGAGCAAACAAGTTCTCCCAACAGCCAAGGAAAGATACTGAGAGTACCTCAGTGCTGGAAACATTGTGTCACATCCATTCTCTCACACGCACTGGGAGTCCCACAGGGATTTCAGTATTAGGGAGTGGATTTTGCTCAGGCTAGCCTAAACCAGCTCCTTTTATCCGGATGCCAATTACCTGGGCTAATTGTGGGCTCACCACGTGTCCAAGAAGTTGGGAAGCTGGTACCAGCTTTGGCAGAACATCTAATAACCTCTTGGGAGAAGTGAGGCAGACCATGCATGTGGCGGGAAGCAACTTCATCCATAGTGGTCTTAAAACATAAGTACTTTATTCTGGGTGTAAATAGGATAATGTGTGGTGTAGGGAGAAGGAGGATGGTTGGACAGTGAGAGAAGTCATGTTGAATTTGTTATGGTACTTAATGTTCTAGCCTTAAATGTTTAAAAATACTTTTAATTAAACTTCGGCCTAATGTGACCAAGTTTTCAACCATGGCTGAAGTGTAAAGCTGCATCTGATCCCAGCAAAACAATGTTATCCTTTGATCTAATGCCAAAACACTGTGTCCTGCAGACAGAAATGGCGTAGGTTCTTCATGACTTGGATAGCTAATATCTGATTTGTTTGCTTTCCCTTCCCACACCTATGAAGGACACGGGAGCAGTTATCTGTTGAGACAAACTGTTTCTGCAGGTGATCTTCCTAAGCTGTACAGGAAGGCTGCTGGGTTAGGAGCTGAACGGGATTCTAGAGCTGTAGTTCGAAAAAACAGGCATTTCCAAGCTTTTTTGTGGCCTATGCAACATTCTCCCTCCCAAACTCTCATGGATCCTGTGCACCCATATCCTCAAATGTGGGACTGAGAACAGTCTCAGCTGAACACCCTCCCAAGGACCATCTGCCGTCTGGACGCTTGCACTGGGCTGTCCCTCTGACACGCACTCAGGGCGCAGGGAAGCATCACTTTTCAGTGCAATGTATGAGCATTCCTGCCTTCTGCGGAGAATTAAAGGCATTTTTGCACGGGAGAGAGGTGATGCTCTGTCCCCAACTAGATTATGCTAAATGACATCAGGCAGCAGATCCACTGCTGCCTGTAGAGAAGTGTTTGGTAAAGTGGTTGAGACATTATCATCAGTGAGGTGTTCTCATTGCAGCCCTCCCTTGGAGACGGCATGCAGGACAAGGCTGATGGCTTGCAGCTTGCTTTGTAGTCAGGGCAACAGAAACAAAATTAAAATGTACTAATGTATTGTGTTCTCACCTGGGAAGTCTCCCAGTGGGTGAAAACAGCAGATACTAATGCAATTTATTTTGGTGACAATTGAGTAGATATTCAAATAAAACTTTAGGGCTTGCTTTGAAATATTACTGGCTTTACCTCTTTCTTTTCTAACAGCAAAAACATTGCATGTAATGCTGTAATTTGGAATGCAAAGAGGCACACAGTAGGAGCCCAAAGAGATTAAATTCTACAGTGTCAGCTCTGGAAGAATTCATGACAATGAATTTCACCCCCTGTCTGGAGCGATCTGGGTGCTGATGGTGAAAGAGCTCAGTCTTTACTCAGCAAGCAGAATAATTTGAGTTTGCTTCATTAGAGAAAATAATAATCAGGTGTCAGTGAAAATAATTTCCTCTTTCCCTTAATCGTTTTACAAGATATTTTCCCAAGCTGAGACAGGCTGGTGCTGCTGGAGGGTCATTCTAATGTCCTGTGTCAGAACTGTGAATATTCATTTAACCAGAGGTCTCTGAAGTGTTTATCTGTCTCTAGAAAGTCCAAGAAAACACACCCTGAAACCAAAGTCCCCCAGAAACGGGCCTGGGCTCACCTTAAATAGGTCCAGGGCTCTTCCAAGAGCCTGTCCGCAGAGCAGCTCTGCAGGGGTGAGCTCTTTGGACTCCTGTCCTCCAGGGAAGTTTTGCAATTTGACAAAAAGCCTCCCGTGTTTCTGCTCAGCCTCAAACCATCGCTACCCGTCTCTGGCTGAGGGGGAAGGAAGGCAGTGGCACTTTCTGTAGGTGGCCCTGAGTTGCCAAGAGGCAAATGTAGCAACTAGACACGAAAACTCCAGAAAGCGGAGCGCCGTCCCCGCAGCTGATCTGATAATGAGCATCACAGGAAACAGCCCTGTGCGAAGTTCAGTTTTTCCAGTACTGACAAAACCTATTAAAGTGACACCTCTAGACAACAGGTGGCTGTCACTGGACACAATACCCATGGCAAGAGTTGGAACAGCGCAGTTTTGTTCTAAAATGCCTCAGTGGTTTTCCTGTGGCCTTCAAGGAGTGGGAAATCTGCTTTCAGGGGCAATTTCCAGCTTGGGTTTGGTTGTGTTTTTTTTTCCCTTTTAATTTTTGTCAGGGCTGTCCACCAGAGGGGGCCAATAGGCACCGGTTGGGGCAGCCCGTGGCAAGATTACTTTTAAGCAGCAATAAATCACCAAATAAAGAGCGAGGGAACATGCTAGATGCTGTAGGAGCAATTTCTGGTGATGGCAGTCCCGCTGCTAAAGGGGTTTTACATTTTTGACACCAGCAGCCTTGAAGACTAGATCAGCAAATATAAATATCTGCACCGAGTCTTATTTGCCACACTGGTGCCTTAACTCTGCTGAAAAGGTTTGTCCACTCAGTTTGGAGCTTAAAAATGTGAAGTCTACAAAATCCAGAGCAGTGATGGACCATCCCAGATTATGGACTTTGGATATTCACACAGAATTTTTTCCTAGAGGTAGGTGGCCTAGGGGTCTGATACAGCACCCCTTGCAGCACAGCGTGAGATTTGCCAGGGTCTGTCTGTCTTAAAATTACATTTGTCTAGTCCTTTCTGTCCCATACGCTTTCACTGATTTTACATATATCTCTCTATGTAATAAATATCTACACAGATGTGTATATATACATATAACGAGCAGCAGTGAAATGCAGCAGGCAGAAGGGTGGCATTTTTAGCACTCATAACAGTGTTAAGGAGAAAAAATGAAGGCTACAGACCATCATACAGTGACTATTCTTATTCCAGAGAAAAATAAAGTCACTTGTGAAAGACCAAGGCAAGTGAATGGCCTGAAGCCAAGGGTTTCTGCAGATGAAAGCTGAAGAAATGAACTGACTTCAGCACTGCATGTAGTTAGTTCCAAAAAATGTAGCTTAGTTCCAAAAAATGACAATTCCCAGGCCTGACAGTAATGTGCTGTGACACCCTTCTAGAAAACAAGACGCAAAGGAAATTTCTTGGGGTGTTGGAAAATTGGGGGAGGGGGCAGATAATGTGTATTAGAAGTGCTGTTAGATTCAGAGAAGCAGCTTTGGAATCATAGTTGCTTTTTTGTTTTGGTCTTTCATGTTGGATTCCCCTTGTTCAGAGTACCTAGACTCTGGGTGATGCAAATGCCTTGTTTCTACACAGTTTGATTTTCCCTTTCCAATGTGTCTTCCTTCATCTTAAACTAGAGTGTAAACTCATCAACAGGAAGGCAAGCAGCCAACTTCCCTGCAATGGGGCTAGGGGACTGTGTGATCTGCTTGCCACCAGAAGCCTCCTCTTAATGCAGTGGTACCTGAGACATGGGTCACAAGGCCTGCGTTGTCCCTAAGACCCTCTAACACTCCTTTGAACAGAGGAAAAAGAAAGTTTCTATTTCAGCTCTGCATAGGGAGGGCATGAAGTAGCCACTGCTGTGTGGTCAAGGACCGCTCACATAATCCAGCTGACAACATCTGGAGAGAAAACCAGATCACCCCAAGAGGCTGGTCACGCAAAATGTTCATCCCCTCTTGGGAAGTTACAAAGAAAATAATTAGGCCAACTGGTGATGCTGTACTCCCTACAGCAACAGGACTCAATTACCACAGGGCTTAAAGTACAAGAACCTCCCAGGACTCCTGTGCTGGAGCTGCTGAAGGCAATACTATGAGATGCTCAGCCCAGCCACAACTGTATTTACCAACAGAGTTTGTGCCTGGCCTTATGCTGACAGCGTGACCATGAGCTAAAGTGGTTTTGGAGCCAGACCTGGAGTTTCTTGAGGAACCTGTCTCACAGAATCAACACTTGTTCCCTGGTCTGGAAATTCAAGACCAGTCATGGATGGAGAATGACCATGCTGCCTTTGTACTGGGGGTCTTTCAGCTCCCTGAGAACAAGAACAGAAGTTATGCTTTTACTGCCAAATTCCTCTCACAGCGTAAAACTGCTCCTTCACTTTATTTGTGTTTCTCACGCACCTCAGCTTCCTACTTTCTCCTTCAGCCAAGCTCATTTCCAAAGCAGCTGCAATAATGTCATTACTCTTTTAAATGAAAACCTTGACTCTTCCAGTAATATTGTTCCTCTGGCAACTACTGTAACTGCGTTTATCCTGATGGAGAGGTAATTTAATGCTTACTTTCATAATAAGTACAAATGAAAGCCTCATTATATAGGAAAGCTGTGGCAATTCTGGAATTATCCAGGCTGTTATTTTAAAGATCTCCTTTAATGTCCCATTATTTATCACTTGAAAACCCCCATGTCTCATTCTAACTGTGCCCAAACTGCTTCTCTTTTGGAAGAATGCTGATTTCAGGTAAACGACTCCTCTCTGGTGCAACTTAAAGACGTATCTGTCAAGCCTTCATGGTTTAATTCCTGGGTAATGTGCATACGCAGACACACAAATTGCACAGGGTAAATTTAGTAAGAGAAAATATTGAACTGAAAGATTTTGTTGTCTGTGGCCAACTTCCTCCAGCAGCCCCGTGATGGTACTTTCATTCTATGAATAGCAGTGGAGGGATTTCAGCACTTAGATTTTTGCAATAAGATTTCAAAGCCTATAAAGCTTCTAACCTGTCATTTTGCCCTGGTGAAGTTCATGGCAACATTCCTGGTAAGATCAGAAAGGCACTTTTTATATTCACCACCACCTCTGCCCTGTCTGTGAATGTCTCACTGATTCTCCTTTCAACCCCAGATCCACTTGAAAGCATTGTACTTTATTTTAAGAAGGAAAAAATGTCTGTAGGCAGAGAGAACAGTTGTTTTTGTCAGACCTTGCCTCACTTATATCCTTCAGTCGTCCTTGCTATAATTCTCCTTTTGCATTAAAACTCACACCCAAAACCAGGACTGACAAAGAAGACAGCAGCAGTGAGCTACTTTGCCCCCATGCAGCGCTCTGGGTAGTTCGAGAGAGCTCTGCTTCACGGTGGATCCCAGCAGACAGCACCACACCGTGTCACACATAGCCATGTCTTGTGTTACATCCGTTACTAAAATTTATCAGTATCTCAGAGGAACACACGTAGACACTACCAGACAAGACCAGACCATCTTGGACACTGGTCAGTCTTTGCAGGAGCGACAGGAGACACATGTAAAACCAGGTAGCAGACACTAAACAGCTGATCTCTCGCTCCACCTCTCCTCCTAACTAGTTAGGACAGAGGGTGGCTTACATCTTAGATTATGAGCTTTCCACTTCCATTTACAGAGTAGAAATTGCGTGCTAGAAGTTAAGGTTGCCCATGAAGAAAGGTCGTCTTTTTTGGAAAGTTCTATCTTTGTTTCATCTTTCTCTCCCCTAATACATATGTGTGCATTTATAACAGGAGGCAGCATCTGGTTTTCTGGGCACAGGATAATTTTTGGAAAGCAGCAGGGTTAAAAAAAAAAAAAAAAAAAAANAGAAAAAGGCAATAAATAAAGTAAGAAATTGCTTACCGTCTTCTGAACCACTAAGACCATGATGGTGGCTATTGCAAAGACGAGTAGCACAACAAGGGTAGCGATGATGAAATACAAACAGGTTTTGTTAGTGGCTCCAAGCCTCCTTGA
This sequence comes from Himantopus leucocephalus, assembly GCA_003993805.1. Classification (NCBI taxonomy): domain Eukaryota; kingdom Metazoa; phylum Chordata; class Aves; order Charadriiformes; family Recurvirostridae; genus Himantopus; species Himantopus leucocephalus. The sequence goes on from RSEF01000017.1 coordinate 2,571,397, forward strand.
AACGGTGTCTTCATTCACATGCATGGCTGATTCATGAGAGTCCTTCACCTGAAAAAGTGTTTGCTCTTGTGCCGAGCACATTCTTATATAGCTCTCAGGGTATTGCTCTGTATCTCCCCTTGATCAGGTTCAAGCTGCAGCCCATCTCTGTTCCTGGCAGGATTTTCCCCCTTCATCCTGGCTCATGTGATCTGGAAAAAAAACTTCATCACTTGTAGTACAAAGAAAGAGGGACCTGGGGGCGTGAAGCAGGACGCAGCTGTGAAGAGGGGAAGGAGCTTCATGTTCTTGATCAGGGATTTCGCGACGGCAGTCTTGTATGCTGTATCGGAGGTTTCTGATGTCAGAAGGTGAATAGTTACCAAGATCGGTCGTTCCCGTCCCCCCCCCCCCCCCCCCCCCCCCCCCCCCCCCCCCCCCCCCCCCCCNAGAGCTATGCAAATTCTGTTTCATTTTGTACTCAGTGCAGCTACAGTTCGGTACAGTAAGTCACGCCGGAGTGCTGCCTTCCTGTTGCACAGAGTAACCTCTTCTTATTCCCTGTAGCGTCCCAGAGCTGCGACCTCCAGAGCTCTGTGTCCAGAGATGACCTAGGCTTTGAGTTTGGTGCCTGTACCTCCTGCTGGTGAAGGTCTGGAGATGTGGGGTGAGATTTTCATTGACGTGTTTTATAGAAATGTGCCAGGAAGACATCTTTGATGCAGGATGCAGGTTCTAGGCAGAGGCATAGGAAGAAAGCGGTCACACCAAAGTTGCTGAAAGCGTGGTGTTAGGATGTGCCCGCAGAGGGTGTCTGCATTCAGCTTCCTGCCCTGGCTTATTTGTCGCTAGTGAGTTAACGCTTGTTTCTATCCTGTCCACAAGCCTCTCCTCTGTTCTAGCCTGGGACCATCACCCAGTCATGGGGTTTCTCATGGAACCTAAATGAGATTTCTTCAACTGGAAATATTCTTACTTTATTCCAGTGTGAAAGGACCACCCGTTCCTAACCCTGCATTTTTTGTGTGAGATGACTCCTTGCTTTCTGGCCAGTCCAGCTCTGAAAACACTTGGGTATTTCTGAAAATTTTCACTGTTAGATGTTTCCTCTTTTGATTCATGTCAATGCAAGTCAGTTAACTCATGTAACACCGTGAAAATGACTAGGAGTGTTATCTGTCTCAGCTATTCCTGGTTCAGTCATACAAGGACATCAGAGAGGCTGAACGGGATCTTATCAATGGTCCTTCTAGCTCAACACCTTTCCTTTGGTAGAGAGCAACAAGAGATGTCTTGGGAAGAATATCAGAAACCAAAAAGCAGGTAGAGTTATTTATTGAGTTTAATTCTCCAGTTATGGGACTCCCAAACCAGAGTTTCTATTTTAATCCAGTTCTTTTTTACACCCCTGACATTAAGGAGTCTTGGCATCTTACTATTATTGCTACTTCTAGTAAAATCACTAGAGCACAGGACTACAAAAGCTTCTATAGATTTCCAAAATAGTGTTTTTCAGAGCATCTTTTATTGCTGTGGAAACAGGCACAATCTATTTTACTCAGAGACAAGGGGAAGCAGCCCCCTCTCCTTAAGGATGAGACAATAGTGTAACACGCTTGGTCAGGGCTTCCTCAGGACATCTGTCACTCAAGCCTGACAGGTTGGATGAGACGGATCCTCACCTGCTGGGTCCCCCCTGGTCAATGCAAAACCTTGGACAGCCACTAGCAGCAGTGGTTCCCACTCACCTTGGTTTGCACTGGAAATTAATCTTGTTTTGCAAGGGCAAGATTTACAGTCTTGCCTGTGAAAGTTCATTTGACCCCGTAAAGCAGTCAGTCCTGCAGAGCAGCCGACCCACCTTTTGCGAAGCAGAACACGGAGGTCCCCTAACACCGTCATTGCTCCCCAGCCCTCCTTGACAATGTGGCAATTGTGAAATGCAGGAAATCCAAACTACAAAGGTCTTGCAGTGACTGGCAACACCTACTCTTCTTGAAAAGCTCTTCAACATCTCTTGCTTATGGCTGAGCAGATACGTACCTCAGCAAGGAAAATGCTTTTTGAGAGAGTAACGGTGGTGTAGTTTTAAGGACGTCACATCACGCTTGGTGTCATGAGGACAGCGCAGTCCTCTGTGAGCTTGTAAGCTTTTGTGGTTGCACGTGGATGTGCATGGTTAGCTCTTCAAACTGTAAAACACTGGTGTCAAACTTACTTATAAGTAGACAACCAGATACTGTAGTGGTGATTACAAAAGGAAAAGAGATCAGTGGAGCCCGGTGAGGGAGAACAGAGCAAATTCATCCCCTGTGTAAACAAGTGCAATCCAGATTAAATTTGGCCTGCTACTTTCCAAGGTAAAAGTGGTTAGCCCACCAGTGCAGCACTGGAAACCCTCAGTTTAGTGAGCTGGACGTGCTGCAATCTGCTGGGAAGGTCACCTAGTAATACACAGGAGCATGGAGCATCCACTCGTGCAGTGGTATCATGCTATACAGTGTTCCAAGACAGCAAAGGCAAACACCTAAGATCGCTCCAGGTAACAAGAGGATCTATAAATGATTCCCCTTTAGTGATGAAATATCTTGAAACGTAGAAGTGAAATACTGCTCAGCTAAGACAGCCATACTGTTAAGGCAGCCAGTCATTTTTAAACAGGATAACACTGCAGAATGAGGGGATCCTTCCACAGCTTTGTCTTTGGCAGTAAATAAACAACTGCACCTCCCTGTTAAATGGGTGTTCTTGGGGTACTGTGGCTGTATATCCCGGCTTGTAGGTGGTGATTCAAACATAACTTCAGTACAATGCTCTGTGACCCTCCATTTCCTAACAGCATCACCCTGCAAACCCTCTCACACTATCATCTGCCTGATTATGCCTGATTTCCAGAGCACAGTTCACTGCTTTCATGCCTTCTGACCAATGTTGCATGAATTCTCACAAGCTCCAGTTCAAGAGGCTAAATAGCAGGTGCTTGCCCTGTATTTGCATTGGCGCGTGCTGCGTCCTCTGCAGCAAAGAGCTTTGCATAAAAGGACAAAGAGGGAGAAAACAAGTGAACCGCAAAACCAGCAATTCTAATTCTTTCTTGGTAGAGTTTGCAAGTGACTCCCTTTAGCAGAAAAATACGAAACATCCCAGCCACTTGTTAATATTTATTTATCTACTCCTCTGACAAAAGGAGATAAACTTGCTAAGAACTGAAAACCCATCCACGTGGTCAATGGAAATTCACCCTTGACTGAAGTTGGTGAGAACCGAAAAACTTTTCTGAAAGATAGTGATGGCCAGTTCTTCAGAGATGCATAGGTACCAGCTGCCACTGAAATCCAGGGTTATGGAGGGTAGAGGGGCCTTTAGAAGTTTTTGGTTTTATCCTCAGTGGGAACTCAGTGCATTTGTCTTCAAAACCATCATTCATGTTTGCTACCAGAACCTTGTCCTTAGCTTTTCAAGATTTAAAAGAGCTCAGAGAAGATGGACCGTAATGTATAGTCTATTATCCCAAGTGATTCCTAGTACCCCTCCAATTAAGGGTCTTAGATAGCAAAGATACTATTGGCCTTCTTATCTTCAAGGAGAGACCCCATTAAAGAGAGAGTTATTTACCTTCAGCTGAGTTGCACCTGAGTGCACGCATATAAACATGTGAGCACATGCGGGCACTTGTAAATCACTTGATATGGAAATGCAAAATCAGTAAATTGAGGTTACCGCAAAAGGCCATTAGCACTCAAGGTATGAATCACCTTGTTGTCGGAGGTTTTTAAGTTTCCTCCGATGAATCACTCTCTCATACTGCACTTCAGCATTATGTTTGTACTCCACATCTCCGCCCGAGCCAAGGGAGATGGGTGCCCGGGCCAGGGTTGAGAAAGTTGTTTGAGTTTTTTAAAATTATATTTATTAGAATCTGTGCCTATTCAAGTGATCCTGATGCAAAGGTTGTCACAGAATGAAGTAAAATGACCCTCCAACATCACCTTCCTAACACTGTTGCGATGACGTTTGCTGTTGCTACAAAATGGTCTTTTGAGGGAGATGCTGTGTATCTCTCATCCAAGCTTTCTGCTCCTGAAACATATGGGAAGATTTCCAGGAATAGCAATGTTCTTTTCTCATTTTGTTTCTCAAATAAAATTACTGAATAAAAATAGACATCAGATGGCAGGAAAATAAGATAAAAAAAGAAAGATTAGAGCTGCCATTGCACAGTATTATCTCCTAGGGAAGCTACATAGTGTTGTTTCATACTGTGCAACTGCCTTCCTTGCTCAAAAGAATTATATCACTCAGCCTTGTAAGGCAATAGAAAAACAAGGATATTAAATTAGCTGAAAACTGGCTATAGGAGGGAAAACCACCTTTTTATACTGTAGGTGATATGCACCATCCATCTCTTTTGAAGCGCAGGTAGAAACCAGAAGCATTAGGATAGATAATAAAATGCGATAATAAAGCAGTACAAATAGAACAGTTATAAAAGTGCAATAACTTCCACAGATTTGTCAGAGAGTGCATTTGCTCAGGACGAGTTATCGTCTGCCCAAAGAGTAACAGTTCTTCCCATGTAGCATCCTCCCCAACGAAGGGAGCTGCCGGCTTTGCTGGGAAATCTTCTGTGTCTTTCAGCAGCATTTGTTGGTAAGAGGCAATCCAAGTGGAAAACCTCTTTTCTGGGTAGTAAACCCCTCTGTATTCTGATTAATGACTTGAGAGTAAGATGAAGAAGATAATACATGAATCACAAAACTGGAAGAAAGAGGATAATTAATAACATAGCTTAAATTAAAAAAAAAAGGCAGATTTATTTAGAATGTGATTTTCGGGCATGTCTAGAGATTTCAGGTACCTGAAATTCCAGTTATTCTGTTACAAAATACTGGAAGGATCTTAATTTCCAGCATGGATCTCATCAATTCCTGAAAACCAGGCTGTTTCTGCGTGATTCAAGCAGCATAATAAAAAATTGAGCTGTCCAGAAATATATTGAGACTCTGGTGCCTATTCTGGGGTCTAAATTCAAAAGAAAGAGGATTGTATCACGTTGAACTTCATTAAGAGCAAAAAAAAAAGGGCATTTACACTTTCTGGTCCATGTACGGTTCTTAAAGTCTCTGGACACACCTGAAAATCTTGGCCTGAGCAAATCCATAAATGCATTTGGGTGGTAGGAAAAAATAACCATAAGCAATGAAACACACAGAAATGAAGGGAACTTCCCCATTTCATTGTGCTGGACTTCGGATGAGGTCTGCAGAGACCACACCGTGACCACGTGTTGTATGAGGGGCAGCGTCACTGGAACCTGCTGTATCGATATACCCAGGGCTGGCAGAGACATGCAGCACTGCGGTCAAGACATCATAGAAAAGGATCTTACGCTCAACGTGTGTAAGAGATTCACAGCTTTTAAGTCAGGAAAGGGCCTTTAGATCATATAATGTGACACGCTATTCAGGAAAAGGACATACGTTTTTTCCCAGAAAACATGGAAAATAATAATAATGCTGCTGAGCCAGGCGGGGTCCTCAGGTGGGGTCTGAGTTGTGGGATGGGATCGGACTTGTGCAGCGTCTTGCATCTGCGTGTGGCCCTCCCACCCCACCTATGGAAGAGTGTGAGGCTTGTAGACACCTGGGGATGCAGATGAGCAATGGTTTCGGAAATGATGACAGTGCCTCTTAGATGGAAAGGAGAACTCAGGTGTCTTTGGAGACATAGATATAAGGGTCTAGTTTAGGAAAGGCATTGCTGTGGCAATGTTAAACTGTAATAATAAGGATTTTCCTGTCTGTGAATATGAAACTTTTAGTAATTGGCTATGGTAAGAACCGGAATCCTGCACTAAAGACTGGTTGGTCTGATTTATGTGAAAACCTATTATTTGTGTTCCCTGTGCTTTAGAAGTGTGTTGAAAGCTTTTGATTGAAGAGAGATGAGTGATCTGGAGGTCAGATGGAAAGTAATGAAACCTTCGTAGGGACCCTATCATCTCTGGTTAAACTTCACTAGAAGGGAAGAATCACATCATGACTGAATTTAGATGGCAGTATAACATATCCAGATTAGAAATAAAGACCACATGAAAGGATGGCATTCTACATTTGACAGCTACTAAATCTCCCTGTGTCTTATATAGAGGGAAATATACAGTCTGCTCGGTGTGGCATTTGTACACTAAACCCTATCGGGAAATAATATGAGAACCATCAAAAACAAAAGTCACAACTAGCTTGAAAAGAAGTCTATACATCACAAGAAAAGCAGGAATGTAGGGTGAAAGTATATTTATAATTCTGGTAAGCTGAAAGGCTTCAGTACTTCACCTTTCTCAAAATAATAAAGCTCCATCACTCTTCTTCTCAGGGAAGAAACTGTGAAGTAGTTTATTTTTCCCATCCCTATAGTGCAAGGAAGGAAAGACCTTGCCAAATTTCTGCTGTAGCATATGTGACAGTTAGTTGCCTTAGGTTCCAGAGCTACCCTAGGTCACCTCACAGTCTGAGAGGGGTTTATCCTCACAGCACCTATTTAAGGTGGGCCAATGTTGATGTTTCTCTTCCATCTCCCTGTTAAAGACAAGTAATGAAGCATCAGAAGCTGAAAGTGCCTCTACAGAGGCTCGGTGGTTAAATACGGCTGTGCAGGCAAGTCTGGGGACCCTTTTCAGGTGTTGGTGCCCACAAAGGCTCCCAGAAGAGTCCACAGGCCTCTACAGTGTTGATGTGACATGGCTCAGGAGAAAAGCTGCAGCCAAGGGCACCTTAGCTTAAGTGATCTGCCAAAATTCACACAAAAAATCAAAGGTAAAAGAAGGAAATAAACCCTATCTCCTCGGGGAGATAGGAGCTTTCTCTCCAGACGTGGAATTGGTAGAAATCCTAAGAATGAGGCGAGAATGATGTTTCAAAAAGCCTTAAATGGTGAAAGTCATCTGGAGCTTTTTATTCATGGCAATTAGCACAAGGTCAGTTGAAGATACTGGTAGCTTTTGGTTACGAGCGTAGGCCTGGGACACCTGCAAGCAGTAGCTGCTTTCTGGTCTCCCATAAGTATAGTTAAAGACAAAATTCACCATACATGAAGCTACTAGTTCCCTCCTTGGAGCAGTGTGGCTCTTGGCTGCTATCAGCATCTCTAGACAGAGCTGTTCAGATCCCAGCCCTATGCAATTTACAATTATGCTAATTTGCAGTTGTGCTAATTTACAACTCTGGATGAGCATTTTTCTGCAGTTAATTTTCAGGGTTGCTTGGCTTCTCACAAGCTCTACTTATTGGCAAGGGGCAAGTTTTTTATAAATGTGTTGGCTGAAATGCTCCTCGCCTCCCCAGGCCAATTCTGAAGGCAGGCATCAGTGCTTTCTCGGTAAGTGATTCATCCTGGCTTAAAATAGTTGAGTTAGGTGGGGTGAATCAGTTTGGTAATGTTTGTGTCGCCAGCCGATATCACGGAGGGATTACAAAAACAGCCTAGACAACATTCGGTCTAGATATCTTTCAGATAGCTAAAGGCAGGGAAAATGACGGGGGGCCCCTGTGATTGAGGAGCATGAGCCTCATTTAGCAGGCGGAGGGCTGGGAGGTTAATCATTGTGGTTCTTGTGAAAAATCACACCCACCTTTTGACATCACCCTTCTGAGGGTGGCAGCCACCAATGCACCACATTCGGGAATGAAATCATAAAAGGCCACCATCGAGCAGGGATGACCCGGGGATTGAGAGCCATCTCAGTCGGGCGCATCCAGGGAGGAGCGGTAACAGCGGGATGAGGAAATCGAGGCATCACTGTGTCACACAACAGCCACGACTGCCAGGGCATGATCACCTCTGGAAAAACTGGCTGTTCGTTTATGTAAGCCAGAGAAAATGTATAAGTCACAGGAGAATAAAAAAGCAAAAGCAAAATATTCAGCCTTGAGTGACAGTCCTTCTTTGTCCCTGCAAAGGTAAATGTCAGGCAAAGTACTGCAGTATTTTCACTAGAACATTTGCTCTAAAAATACCCAAAGCTTTTATCAAAGCTGTATTTCTTATCCACAACAAGGACATATCCACCACGGATCCTGTTTTGTTTGCCCTCCAAAGGAATTAAATTTGGTGTTTCTGTCTTTGATTCCAATCACAGTGTACAAAAGCTCTGTGCATTTCCATTGATATTCATATCATTTCTACTTCAGCTTCTCTTGAATTAATGTAACCCAGGAACCTTAGCAATGGCAGTCTCAATTTATGCAGGCTTATGCTGAAAAATTTAATCTTCTCCGTTCTTGAATTTCACCCCCCCACCCCACCCCCAAATTCCTGTATTTCTTTCTTTGATGCCTTTATGCAGATGTCTTAGTACTTCCTTGGGCATTCAACACTCAGCAGGTTTTGCTGATGGAAAAGCAGGTTTTTCACCCTGTCCAGAATAGTTGGGCACTGGGATGCTTGAAGGACAATCAAGACAACCCATCAATGCGAACCACTGTACCAAATAGCAAGTGTTTTTCTGGCAATACTATTTCTCCATGCTTTTCCCCCAGACTTTTCCACACTGGAGGCCTGGCAGCCTACCTGTGGATTTCTAGCTGATTAGAGCAAAGTAGAAGGAATGCCACAAGGCCAGGCTCAGCCATGCATTCAAAGGTCCTACCTTGAAAACAGCAGCCCTTGGGTACCTGTGTGTTCCCACAGCAGCTTGACAACTCACAAGTAGCCGAAGAGTCATGGTGTCCACCAAACAGCAGCCATGGCTCAGTGCATCAGCAGTGAACACCGTGCGGAGCAACTCGAGGTAGTGCTAAACTCAGTTAGCAAACCTGACCTGCGGTTTCATGCAAACCCTTTTTCCTTCTTTTAGACTATATGGGTTCATGCCCCCTAAATTTCGCTCTCAGTTTCAGGTATGAATGAATTCAAAATCATAAGGTAAAATTCAGCTAGAAGAAACTACCTAGTTTGGACTAGTTTCAGTACAAACCTAAGCAAAACCACAGAATTGCTCATGGTTTCCAGACCAAACCATACATTTCACCTAGTTTTTCGGGGTTTCATTACGAAAGTTTCATGGAGTCTGAAAAAAAAGTAAGCATGAAATTTAAGCACTTTGAATTGCTATCTATACACTTTTGCCTACTGGGAATATAATGGTTGACGATGCAAGTCTTTGCTATCCGATGCCTGGTTGCAGAGACAGTTCTCTGAACCGTGTGAACCCCCAGTTCATTTTAAGTGAAGATAGATTGGTTTATTGGCCCTCCTTGGCTCTTGAGCTTTGGGCTTGATTTTTGGCCCTCGTATTGGTCTTGTTAGTATAGTTTCAGCCTTGAATCTATACCTGGAAGACAAAAATCAAGGGTTCTTTTTGTCATGGTGGCAAATCTATGGATGGTATAGGCTTGACATAGACACGTTTACATCTTTTATATCTCAGGGTTTAAAGAGACTGGGAAAATACTAAGACTCTAGTGTTGTTCCCTCTCATTGATTAACAGCAGCTTCTTCCTGTAGAGAAGAATACCTGGATCATTTGTAAGTCAGGCCAGGGAACTCATCAAGCACTTGCTAGCTCAGGCTGCTCACACACATGTGAGCGTGGTGCAGCAAGGGCTGTGCACAGAAAAGATAGCTTCGGCCTTGAACTCATCACAGTCAGGTAGTAGATAAATGAAAATAGGAGTGAGATGAAGGATGGGCAGTACTGGAGGTATATTATACTGTAGAAAATTTGTCTTGAAATGCAATGCATTTTTAGTCATATATAAACAAATATGTGTATTTTTGCTGGGTACATTTCCGAAGGCTGTGTCTCACCTACTGAGCCAGTTCTGTCATCCAGGATACGTCAGTACTAATTCTCTTGCTGAATTCCTTATAAATTACCTTATTGAGCACAACTGAACCAGGAAACTCGACTAGACTGGAAGATTTCATTTAAAAAGACAGCTAGCTTTCATTTCAAAGACATCAAGTCATGATGAACTTGCCATTTTTTTCAAGAAGTCATGCCAACACGTAGCTAACGTCAGTCTCGGAGATTTGCTTCTCTTTCCTATTGGAGTGACAGAAAGTCAGACAGAAAGACAGAAAAGAGGAAAGCTTTGGGGTTTTCTTTCACCTCATCTGTCATTAACTCTCATTTCCACTAGTCAAAACTTCCCTTTTGTTAACTTAAATTCACATGGACCCAGGTTCAAATTTTCTGCATGCCTTAGTTTGATTAAATAAATAAACCTAATTGCTCAAATTTCTCTCATTAAAGGCATTTTCTAGACCCCAAATCATTCGCTCTACTCCTGCCTCTGCAACTGTTTAGCAGGGAAAATCTGGAACAGAGCAAGTTCCTCAGAACATGCAGGATGGAAAACTGCAAACTGCAGCTTGAAACAGTGCTTTGAATGAAAAAAACAACAACACAGCAAACAACTGAAAGCCAGAGGCACCCACTCAAATGCAAAAGTATCCCATTTTCTCTGTGGCAGCTGTTCAATGTAATTAGGCAGTTTCAGGATGTGTCTTGACAAGATGGTTTGGTTTGGTTTGGTTTAGCTATTTTCTAGAGTGGTTTGGCCCATGGGTAAAACTCAGACTGAAAGGAAACCTGGTTTCAGGTCTGGGCTTTGCCACAGCCATCCTGCTGGACTGGTGCCATGTCACTGGCCGTGTCCCACTGTCCCCAGTGGCTCTGGGAGGAAAGAGGCACGCTCACCCGGCCGGGAGCCGTGCAAACATACGGCCTCACCATCTGCCAGCATCCCTTGGAAGAGGAGGATAATTTTAGATGAGTTGATAATGACTTTGCCTTGAGTTTCTTAGGCCAAAGGCCCAACGGAGCAGGGTGGGAGGGGACCCAATGACTGCTCTGCGAGGAAACGCTGAACTCGCCTGCTTCTTCTGTGAGTGCTTTGGGAAGAGACATGTTTGAATCCAGCACTGAGCAGAAGGACTTGCTAATGCCTTTGGGTCTGTTGCAATACACCTAACTCCAGCCATGTCCACCCTAAGAGCTCATACCTTTTTACAAGAAAGATCCACCTCATCTCTACCACTCTACAAACAGACAAACTGAGGCAGAGGATGGAGATGTAACTAACAGAGCAGAGAGGTCCCCACGTCTTTCCAAAGCCTTTGCCAGATGTATTGGACGAGCGAGATCCATGGAGCTGCCGTGAGTTTCTGCCCTGATCTCAGTTTGCAGAAACAGCATCACAGGCCGAGGAACAGCGCCATGGGCACTTGTGACAGTGGGCTGTCCCGGCTGTCCCGGCTGGGCCAGGGCTGTCTCTTCATACGAAGCTGGGCAAGGCAAGGAATGAGGGAAGGAGTTTGGTGAAGACAATGAGAAAGAGGAGGTGGTAGTGTAGGTTGTGAGAGAAGATGAAACAGCTTTGACACAAGCAAAGGAAACTTCACGTTTGGAATTTCAAAAACTCGACTCAACATTTCTGCTGTAGCAGATAAACATCTATCTGTTTTATTACTGGGAATCATCTTTTTCTGTTTATAAATAGACAAAACATGTTACCTCATGTTATTTCCTCTGGGGTTTTTTGGGCTTAGATACATGTGGGTGGTAAACAGCTCGCAAAGAAGTTGTTGTTATTATTAGTCAATATGAAGAACAGGAGGGCAGGGGCTGAGGCTGTGATGTACCAGGTACGGGTTAGCCACAAGCCAAATATAGGTCATTCACTCATCTATGGTGAAGGAGGGACAGCACAGCCGAACCGCTAATCTGTGCCTGTGCTATTGTTGCTTGGCGATACGATCTATATTCCTATAAGCATTTTTCTTGCCAAAAGACGACTTGGGCAGAGACACAAATACCTCAAAGTCTAAAAACTAGCAATGACACATAAAAGCATCGATAAGCAGCTAGACAGGGTTATCAGTGCGCTTGTTTATGAAAGCTTTTTCGCCTTGACAAAGCCTTTTTTTTGTGTCGTTGGTAAGAGCTAGCAATGGAAACATGCGGTATTGGGTGTTGTACAAACATATTGCAAGGCAGTCTTGTGAGTTTGCAGTCTGAACAGGCGATACGAAGTCTGATAGGAAGCAAAAGCACGGAGCAGCGGTTATCTGGTCTTTAATACTCCGCCTTCCAGCCTGAAGTGCATGAACTGCTCTTGCTTGCCTGGAGCAGCCCCAGGGGTGGGCAGCAAATCCCTTCAGTGCTGGTGCACAAGGGATGGTCCTGCAGGGAGCCGAGGGAAAGGGAGGACCAGCAGGAGCAGGGACTCTGGAGATGGGGCTCCTGGGGCCCCCACGTGTCTGCATGCCCAGCCGGGCTCCAGGCACGGGGGAGAGTCTCAGCAAGTGATAGCTGCTAGATATATGCCAGTAGGTTCATTAAACCCAAGGAAAACTTAATCCTGTGGGTGCCATGGCATATTTGGGGTTTACTGTGGATATATCTGGCCACTGCAGGCTTCAGAGCGACCTTCAGGGCAATGTTAGTTATCAGGGTAGCTGTAGCCTGAAGGAAGTGACTTGTGGCAGTCACACCGCAGCTCCGTGTCAGCTCCCACACCGGGACTATGGGATTCTGAGCCCGAGTCCAAAATGGCCTGCCACCAGTTGGAAACATTGCAGTGGATTCCTGCCCCCCCCCAAAAAAAACCCCAAATGCTCATTTGTTAAAAGCAAAACGCTTTTTTGGAAAGATGGTCATTCTGATAAAACTTTTCAGAAAATTAAAAAAACCTTTATGTTTTAATAAGCTTGAAAGACGTAAGTTCAGCATTTTGGGAATACAGTGATTTCATTTTTCTATAAAAATGACGTTTTGTTTTGGAACATTTCACTTGATACTACTTTATTTATTCAATGTATTTATTCAGCTTGAAACCATGGGAAAAATCAAACCCTTTGATCTCCACTTTGGTGGTGGAGAAAGGGACTTTTGCTTTGTGACACATTTCTAGGATTTTTTTTTCTGAATATAAGTTATTCTTAAACTGCATCATTACAACCGAAATACAAAAGCTAGTTCCTGATCAAATATTTGCATGACCAGTGGTTCTCCAGTGATAGCAAATTCTGTCAGCATGTTTATTTGGTAATTCAGGAAGACTCCTCTTACTGATGATCTAATGAATTTCATAACACTTTGAAAAACGATCGGTTTACTTTGCTTCCCGAAGAGACACCTCAGTGCACTAAAGGTTGAATGATGGTGCACAAAGCCACGGGGAGAGGGGTCAGGGACTAGCAGACAGGCAAGGTAGGTGGAATATAGGAAGAGCTGGAGGAGAAGTAAGGAGCTGTAGCAATAGGTGAGGGACTGAGTGGCTGAAAGATTAACTCCGTGGGGTCCACGGGAATGAAAAGGATGTTCTTCATGAAGACAAGTCCTCTGTGACGTGGCCTTGAGCCAGGGGCTCCCTAATTCTGCTGCCACTAAATCTCACTTGGGAACATTGTCAAATGCATTGGGCTTCCCTGGAAAAGGAGTGTAGGGCCACCAAAAAAAGGGTCATGACTATTCACAATACAGTCACACATCACAGATGAATTGCTGCACTCTCAGTGACTCTATTAAAGCAAGAAGAGGCTGCCTTGCTAGCGAGGGAGCAGCTTCTGCCCTTCTTGATGCAGCACTTGAGAGAGCGGCAGAAGGCTGGAGGAGGCAGCTGGGGTGATGGGACAGCCATGGGGTGCTGGGGATGAGGGTCAAGGTAAGGGTGTGGGGGCAAACCAAAGATGAAGAGACTGTATGGGCATGGTCCAGAGTTGGACAGGACATCTATACGTATGATTGGGGGACTGAAGAGGAACAGAGAATAAGAGGTGATTGGGGATAAAGGCAGTGCAGTGGGGACACCAGAGGCTGTGTGCCCTGAGCTGACGCCGGGGTGATGCACAGGAGCTGGACGGTACAACCGGTGGTGAGTCACTATGTAGGCAGAGGATGTGGTGCATGGCTCGGAGGAGCGGGGAAGGCCCAGCCCCACCGCTGCTGCTCACCCCTCCGCTTTGGCGAAGAGCGAGCAACAGCGGGGGGAGAAGGCCGAGGGCACAGCTTGGCCAGGTTTCATGGGACATGGGCACGAGGAGCAGGTGCCCATCCTCGCAGGCAACTGCCACTGGGGATGGAGACAGGCAGAGGTCGGGCAGCTCCTCCAGTGAGTACTCCAGCAGAGCAGCAGACAGACACTAGTGACTGCACTTTATTTCATAGGGGAAATTGTTGGTTTGGGTACTATTTTTTGTCATTAAAACCAGTGGCTGGGACAGCGGTTCTCCACACCAAGGGGAATTTTCTATAGGCTACCTTTGACACATTTTATCTGTCTTCTTTTATGTTAAAATCTAAATATTTAGCCTGACCTACATCTGACTGTGCAGCATAAAAGGAGGGAAAACCAGCCAGGTGGAAAGCAAAATGACAGAGCACACAATGGATCTGCAAATCAAAACACATCCCAATCACAAGGAGAATGCAAAGTCTGATAAGTTAAACCCTGGTTATTAGTTTACTGAATGCAGCAGCTAAATGGCAATAAATCTGTTAGATTACTGAAAGGTAGAGGAGGAGGTACAAGTGTTCAAGTTACCACAGAAGATAGTCCTAGACGGTTGCACAGCCCACTGCCTGCGCTTTCAACACTCCTACGGTGGAATCGGTTTGTGATAGCCATCTCTCCGAGCAAAGAACTGGCTTCCATGAAATGCTGTGGCTCTAAAGCTGGGAGAAAATGTTTCAATGAATCATCAATTCATTGGAAAAGCCATTTCCGGGTTGGCCAAGCCAGTTCATGAATTTGAGTTGAATTTTGCTGAATGGTTGAGGCGAAACTGCAAGTGCTGAAACTCTTTGGAAGTGCTGAAACAGTGGAATTAGACAAGATTAAACAGTGATTTAGACAGATCCAAGATTAATTGCCTTTATTCTTCTGACAGGTTTGATTCTTGCCAAAACCTGAGCTCAATGATGGAGATGTCGTTCGTCATCCATTGACTGACTGATTAACCTACCAGTGCACACCATAATAATGTAGATATGATCTCCCTCTCTGAGTAATTCAGACCACAGATCTGAGCAATTTTCTGCAATCCTCAGTAAATCATTATTATTAAAAAATGTGCACAAACCAGAATACCATAAACTAAATGAAAGGGTAGTAAAATACCTGATAATAATTTCCTGAAAACCGCAAGTTAAATTTCCCTCCCTGGGACTCACTTTTACAGGATGAGTACCTATTAGATAAGTCTGTGAATTCAAACATTTATGACCTGGACCTTGCAGGACATCAACAGCCCTTTCAATATGAGCTGGATAAGGAGAGAGCTGAATTTTATTTTTATGCCAGCAACAGCAGCAACATTAGGCACGAGAAAGGTGTGCTCCATATGTACAATAAAACCATTCTGGAGCCAGTGGATCGAGATTGTAAAGAGACACTTAACGAAATGTCAAATAGGTCACCACCCGCTGTCTTTGGCCACTGCAATGTATCAGAGCACTGTACTGAGTCAGCCCAAACACCCATCTAGCCCAATACATCATCTGCAAGCACAGTAATTAAGTACAAGATGCTTTGGGAGACAGTATAAGCTACAGACAAAATACAGTGGGCATTCACCTGTGTTATCTAATTCCCATTTGAGTCCAGTTACACACTGTGACAATAAGATCCATAATTTAATCATGCAACCTGTAAAGCAAATGCTCTTTTCATTTATTTTAAATGTTTTGAAGGGTTTATTTTCCTGGGGTGCCCCTTAGGCTAGTTAGAAAAAGAACTGCATTCATCTCTGGCTCGCTGCCTCCATGCACTCAATATAGTGCTCTTTCATACCTCCTCTCCTAGGGATGGTGGTGAAGCCTAGAATCTCTTGCATCCTCTAGCCCTCCCTGTACTGCCCCCTCTGCCTGGTCCCCTTCCAGACCTTCCAGCTCCCTACGAGGTGAGACAGCAGCTACAGCACCAAAAAGTGCCTTTTCCAGTACATGATAATGTTGCCCAAACACTTGTTGTTGGAAAAAAAAAAAGTAGCTAAGAGCATCAGCGCCATTGTGCAGGGCTTTCCCTGTGATCAGACCTTGGTCCAAGAAGGTGTCCCGGGTAAATCCCAGCTGCAGCCCTCTGGGTGCAGGAGATGGATGTCGGTGAGGAGCTTTCCCTGAACCAAAAGTACCCCGAGATCTGTGCGCCAGTTTTTATGGCACGCAGACTGAGCTGGGAGAGCACCTTTTCATTTGGCGGCTGCTGGCTTTGGAGGACACGAGAGAGTTACTTTCACCCAGCTTTAGACGTCTGCGATGGGACTTACCTGCATATTGTGCTCTTTATTTTGCAATCAAGAGGGAGAAATAGACACCTTTCAGAAGGAGTTTGTCTAACTTATTTTATGTAACTGGTTGCTTCAAGAGGGGATGATTCATGCCTGGAGGTATTTAAAAGACGGGCAGACGCAGTGCTGAGGGACGTGGTTTAGTGGTGGGTTTGGTAGTGTTAGGTTAATGGTTGGACTCGATGATCTTAGAGGTCCCTTCCAACCCAGGCGAGTCTATGGTTCCATNGTCAGCTTCTACTAAGGGGGCTCCGTCTCCAAGACACTGGAATGTCTGGTCAAACAGCGAGCCCGGCCGTATTGGGGATCAGCTGCCTGAAGTCTCGGACCCTGGGAAAGAATAAGGAAAATCAAATTCAAGGTGTGCTCTTTCACATGAACCCTGCAGGGCAGCCAGACCTGAAAGGCTGTGCCCCCCCAGGAGCCGCCCCCGGCAGCTGCTAATGAAACGCCGTGAGCCACCGAGCGAAAGGAGCTGTGCGCCGGTGTTTTGGCTTGGAGCAAAAGGCACGGCGAAAGGGGAAGAAGGTGTCCCTGCGGGTTTCTGGGTGGAAGGGACACAGGCAGCAGGCAGGACTCCCTGCCTGTCCCCACGGGGGGACCAGCGCTGCCAGCCCCCGCGCCCCATCCGCTGCAGGAAGAGCCAGGAGGGACACAGCCCTCCCCGGGGACAGCCCCCCGCCCCCGGCGGGACAACACTGACCATCTCTGCTTTGTCTTGAGAGGTTTATCCGAGAGCAGGAAATCCCAAGCTGGTCAAAATCACGAAGAAAAACTCAAACGGACAATATTTACTTGTTAAAAGAGCTGAGGCAGGGGTTTTTTTTAGGTTTGTTTTCATTTCAGCTAATGCCAGGTCAGTTTTT
The DNA here is from genome assembly GCA_003993805.1 of Himantopus leucocephalus. NCBI lineage: Eukaryota > Metazoa > Chordata > Aves > Charadriiformes > Recurvirostridae > Himantopus > Himantopus leucocephalus. Next base: position 2,588,535 of record RSEF01000017.1, read on the forward strand.
CTTTTGATCTGTATTAGTCCCCCCCGTCCCTACTGAGGCAGGCGCAGTGAAAACACACTTCAGACTAGCTGACAGATAATCTGGTGTGGTTTTTGTACGGTTTCCTGAGAATCGGGGGACATTTCTTGTTTTGCAATTTTACAGAAACCCGCAAGTATGCCTAAGTGCTTTAAAGACCTAATAAACAGGTAGGTGTTGTGAAAGGTTAGCGAGGGGCAAAAAATTGTAGTGCTGCCGCGGTCAGCTCGTCTGCTGGCCCCTCGCAGCTGCTTTGAGGTTACTCGTAGCTGAGGCGAGCACGCCACGCCGAGGGGTTTTGACACACCGATGAGGCGGATGGTTATGAAGCTGCAAGAAAAATGCGGTTAGTTTTACTAGCACCTGTGGCAAATTCCTCTCAGAGGTCCTCCCACAAGGCAGCGTGTGTTGTACAAGATGATGCAGAAAGAACAGGAGGAGGGAGATGATTGTGTCATATGTTCCCCCAGGGCTCACTATTTAAAAAAAAAAAAAAGCTTTAGAGTTTTTGTTTTTTTTTTTCTTTCACAGGGGACATTCAGTGGAAACTATTACAGTGGCATCGTAGGAAGGAGCCAGGCAGCCTCTGTCTGCGTGCTGAGCTCATCCCGATCCCTGTGCCTCGAGGAGGAGAGCGAGCTGAGGAGGAGAGCAGACGCTCGCATGATCAAAGCAATGGGGATGGCAGCCGAGGGAGGAAGGTGATGATGCTTTCGCCTCTGGCAGTGCTTCGCTGTATGTGTTGAACGGGACATTTAGTGCCTCTGTGCTTGGGTTTTGACACAGACAAAATGGAAATCCCCAGGAGTGAGGAGGTCTGTTGTGGGGCTGCTGTCTCGATGTGTTTGAGAGATTCCAATGGGAAGTGTTTTCTATGAGATTTCTCTATGCGAAAAGAAAAAGTTAATTTAAGAAGAGGAAGGTGTAGGAAAACATTTAAAGTACAGAATGGCAGTAAATAGCTCTTATTTTGCACTCTTCCCTATGCCCACATGTCCCTGGAGAACACCTGTATCTGGCTATGCTTTTTTGCAATTATACAAGCAAAGATATAAGGAAAGCCTTCTTCCGTAAGTGTTCAGCTAAGAAGAAAGCAAGAAAGTTATAGAATCAACGATACCACATGATTAATGAACCAAACCATCTCTCTTGCCCCAACCACAGCACCGCACAATGGGTTTTCACTTTCTCCGAATGGCCTTGAAAACATCCTCATCCTGAGGAGCATACTGTTTCAAGCTGATGTTTCTGTACCTCATTCTGTAGAAAGGGACTGGGGCGCTCAGAAAGGAGGGCACTTCTGTACAATTTCTGATATGCCTCTTCCTTGACAGATGGGTAAGAAACATTAAAACCCTATGATGTCTCTTACACGAGAACGTAGGAAGGACAATGTCCTCCTGGAAGGACAATGACATGACAAATAATCTCGTGACTCTCACAAGGACTAGCTGTGTGGCCTTCAACTTAGTAAATTAAAAATAACACCAGTGCCATTGATTGCTGTACACCCAGCTAGAACCAATGTAAGCAGTGAAATAAGAGCTGCCAGATGTGAAAACTGGCCAAAAATGATCAGATTTGGACAATAGCTCTAGGTTTCCTGCTTTTTGAAGTCCAACTTGATAAGCTTCATACTGATTTGCTGAGTACCTTCAGCCCCACTGGCAGTCGAAGGGAAGGACCTGCAGCTAAGCCTGGCTGAAGAGAGAAGCCTTGAAATCTCTCACATTGGCCAAGTGGAATGAAGGCTCCCAAAGTCACAGGTGACGTCCATAGAGTCGTCACGTTGGCTGAAGTGAGAGGCCTTTCTGCCCGACTTGGACCTTCCTTCACAGGTTGTAGGCATAGGGCTGTCAACAGCTTTAAACCACAAAAAAAAGGCAATAGTCCACAAGGGAAATTTAAGAGTATGGTGCCAAGACTGCATTAATGGCAGCTTGTGTATGCATGTGGTTCAAAGGGATGGATGTTTGCAGTAACTCCATTAAAATAAGCTGCGGTAATTCGAGGGGGGGAATTTTCCTTTCTGGCGAAGTTCATCTGGCAGCTTACCCACAACTGGGCAAACACAGTGATGTGCCAACTCACAACACTGCTAAGGTGCAAAGCTTTTGTTAGAAATAGATTGGGGGGGTGGATTTTTTTTTTTTTTTTAAGAGTGTTTGTTTTCTGTGCTTTATTTTTTCCAGGAAGAGATAGCTGAATCTCAGAACTGGTGCACTCCAAACTCTTAAATGCTGGCAATGCTTATTAGCTGCTTGCTCAGTGGAGAATATTCTTCCTTATATAGGCCTTTCAGAAACTAGGTCAGAGGATTAACATGAGTACTGGTTGCTCAAAATCCTCTTTGACAGCCTGCCTTCCTTTATTATTTTCTCACTTTGCCCATTGCAGACGCCAGTGCCTGCCAGCTTCTCCATTGATTTCTCCTGGGGTGAGCCGGGATGCCCGCAGAAGGTAGCGCCACTGCGCGCCGCCGCTGCAGACCCTGCAGACACCCTCGGCCGGTTGGCCCATTCAGCGTGTTTGACCCCCGACAGCAGTTGTCGTCCCAGGAAGGAGAGGTTGTTTTTCCGAGAAACGTGGCAGCGCGGCGCCAGCCTAGGCGTTGGGTTGATTTGTCAGTGGAAAAACATCTGAAGACAGATGCCCTCCTGTGCTAAGGGATGGCGCGCTCAGGAGACGCTGCCTTCATTTTCTGAAGGTCCTGTTCTGAGAAGAGTGTAGCTGGGCTAAATGCCAGGCAGGGTGCTAGATGCTCACGCAACGGTCCCCCTAAAAAGCTGCCTCTTCTCCATTGGAGGTTCTAGGAAGTACTGCATGGCACATACTGACAATAATAACTCAGGCCTTCTGTGAAATGTTTGCACTGAAACTCCACGGAATATTCTTGCTTTTAGACACTGTTGTTAACTCTGAAGGATCACACACAATGCATTTGTGCTGATGGGACATTTCTTGCCATGCAGTTTGCGGGAGATAGATAACATCTTTCTGTGAGAGAGAGAGATATGTATATAAAAGATATACCCACACATATTCACATATGCAGATCATCAATAAAAGATTTTAAAACTATCATTATACACCCACTTGTCTGAAATAGAAGTGATTTCCTAGCAGGAACAGCACACACTGTTGTCATACATTGACTTTAATACACTTTTAATCTGATTCCTAATCTGTATGCACATGCATAAAATAAGATTCTCAGTGAGGGTTTTAAAATCTCTAGACGGCCACTTGGCAAGGTGATCTTTGTTTCAGAGATGCTCAGTGCAGAACAGCCCCCCCCCCCCACCTCTGTACCTTCANCCCCCCAACCTCTGTACCTTCAGCACTTTGAAAATCTGACCACCTGGGAGGGAGCAAAGCCCTTACAATAAGTTCTGGTTTCGCAGCTAATCATGCAGCTTTCAGCTGAAAAATAAAGCAGCTGATGTTTGTTTGGCCAGTAATGTACGCAAAGCTACAGAAACGTTAAACTCTTATCATGTGCTGTTTGCTTTGCAGGTGGAATAAAAGTCGCCTGTCAGCCGTGTGTAGCCTTTCTGCTGTTTCTTCCCCCGAACCACAGTCTAACCGAGTGTACGCACAAGTTCTCCAATTTTCAGTTGGGCACTAAGTGTTCAGAGCGCTGAGCATGCCGATGATTTGCTTTCTTGCTCTGTTCTGACTCCAGACAGCCATCGGTTGCAGCTGCCTTTGGTCTTGCTGCCTTTGTGATAGAGCCGCGGGGATATCCTCATTTTTACTGCCTCCCACTTCGATGAAAAGTTGGGCTCTTGGCTCAGAGGTGCCATGTGTCTCCAGTTTTGCTGTGCTGTAACGTTCCCTGGGTATCCACACGGGTAACGTGATCAGGTGGTGTTTATTCAATGTTCCACTAAGATGAAGAAACAGACTTCTCCAGAAGCCGGTGTGCTGCAGAGCCTCCCGGATCAGTGCTTTACCGAGATGGGAGGTTTGATGAGAGTTGGCAAACTGTAGCAAGGAGAGAAGCTCTAAAGGCACAGATTGTTAAAATCCTTCCCTGGGAGAAGCAAAACTTTCCAGCTAGGAGCATTAAACAAAGCTGGAAGTACATGACTACTGTTCCTTTGCTTTGATGTCGTTCCCCACCTGCTCAGGCCTTGGGCACACGAAGCAAGCGCTGATCTGGCGTGAATTCCTCCCAGGACAGGGACACCTCTTTGTTTCTTCCTTTCTTTTTCTGTAATGTGCTTTGAAGCGTGTACGTAAGTGAATGAGCGGATTGCTACAGAAATCAGAGAACTCCTACTCATAAACACGCTATAACAAGAAAGATAAGTGTGCTTTTATCACACACTAACAGAGGCGTGGAAGGGGGTATCCATCAAAATGTTTTGGAATAGTGGTGATTTCTGCCCGCCTGTAGCGTGGGGCCGGCGGGGCTCGGCAGCCACGGGCAGTTGCTGTCAGCTGGCCAGGGCCGATGCTGAGACCCTGCTACCATCTGAAACCTCCGTGGTTTCTGCTCCCTTTCTGGGCTGCAAGAAGAAATACTGAAGTTTACGCTGATCTGGCAGCACTTGGGGCTCTCTCTACCAGTGATGCTCAGCTAAACACCTCCCAGCCTTGCAATGAGTATATTTATATATATGTGTGTGTATATGTGTGTGTATGTGCTGTTCAGGTGTACTCACTCACTCACACACACACACACTCCCGTGCACAATGTACACACCCCAGTACAGATGTGGGCAAATGCATATACAGACATGGACAGTTTCTACGTGTGCAGAGGTATACACATATATGCATATGTATACACATGTACATCACCTGCTGACGTACAGCTGACTCACTGAAGTCTGAAACTCTTTGGCAGCTCACAGCAGTGCTTCCCCTGCACTCGGGCCAGCAGTGAAACAGCCAGAAGGAGGAAGGCTGGCGGGGTGCGGGACGCTCAGCCAGCCCCAAAGCTGCCGGGGCGAGCCGTTGCCCGGGCACAAACCCACAGCAGCCCACAGCAGCCTGTGCAAGGCAAACAGGAAAGAAAACACGCTGAAGCGACTGCACCCGGTAGCACTGCAGCGCGGGTGGCGCAGAAGTGACCAGGGATGTGTCACCTAAAGTGACTTATTACATCCTCCAGCACACGGGATTTTACCAGGGGAGTTTCCTGTCTGAATTCTTCCCTTGTTCTGCACGATGGCAGCTGTAAGGCAGCACAGCTACAGGGCACTTGCACGCACCCAAACACATAAACACCTCCATCTGCACTGGTATATGTGAGTGTCGCGCTCTATATGCAGAGCAATCCTGTTTCCCTCACTCTCCCACTGCAGTGTGGAAGCATCACCTCATCAAAGAGCTGGTTTTCAGCTCCATAGCCAAGTGAGATGACAAGGGTTGGGGACAGGGGAGATGGGTGCAGGTGAAGCAGGGCTTAGGATTGAGATTTTGCTCAGGGGAGCTGAAATTTTGGTAGGTGAGAGACCTTAACCCATTTCAGTGGGAAGAGTTCAGAGCAGTGGCTGGAGCTGCGAGAGCCTGGAAAGGCTTTTGGAAAGCAAAGTTCAGGCTGGTCAGATGCAATCACAAACGTGAAATCAGGGTACCCTCCTCCTTAAGCCTCCCCCCCTCCACCGCCCCGGTATCCATATATCCAAGTATAACCATGGCTGGAATACATTCACACACAGAGCTTCAGAGGACACTCCTTGGGCTGATGGGAGACTACCAAAACACAGAGCTGCCACCTGTATCATGGTCTGATGGACTAATTAAAAAAGCATCTGCAATTAATTTGACTGATATGCCAGCACTGCAGCGGGGCGTGTTATTTCCAGGTAGTCTGGTTACTATTAAGTAGAGGACGCACATAGCTCGGACTTAAAACACATAAAAATTGTCATCTCGGGGGTCTGAGCACGTTTTCACTATTTATTTTCTAGGAGAAAGTCAAATGGTTCAGGATATGTGCATACTCAGAATATGATGGATTTTCTTTTTTTTCCCAGTTTATCTCAGCCAGTTACACTTCTTGGGTCTGTCAAAACGGACTTGAAACATCTCTGTGGGGGCTACTTCAAGATTTCCCTCCAAAATCTTTTTCTAGGGAAGGCAGCTTTTTTGGCTAAGTGCCTTCTTTGCAAACAGCATCCTGTTTGCATGGAAACCTAGAACATCTTGTTAATAAAAAAATCCCAGCTCTTCCCAAAGCTGAGACTTTTACAATTGGTTTGATGAAAAAGTGGAAAATATCTTTGAAAAGTTTGACTGGTTGTGCTCTAGTGACAGAGCCAGGATTTTTTTTTTTTTTTGCTTGTACTTGGACAAGAAAGAGTCTTTTTCACATTATTTTTCCTCTCTCTTTGCCAGTTACAGAAATAGAAGGACAAGGTGCTAAGCAAAGTAAAAGTAAAGAGGCAGGGGAAGGGGCGGAGGAAATGAGCACTTTCAGTCCTGAAAGTAGTTTCAGTTTAAGCAATGGACAAGATTTGTGTTAGCTGTTGTTTTTAACCCTTTCTGCACAGCTATAAAGGGGCATGCTTTTGGCAAAGGGAGCCACAAAAGTGGCAGTGAAAGGGATTATGTGTACGGAAACCATCCCTGTGTTGGTTTCCCCCCCCCCCCCCTCTATCTGTCTTGGTCNGTCTCTTTCTCTCTTTCCTCTTTGCAGCATATAATTTACAGTAAAAACACAGGAAGCTGAATGATTTCCTCTGAGGAAAGTACCTGACAAAGAGGTGAACGAGTAAAATCATCAGGCCCTTTGACTTCATCACTACCCGTGTATCCTCGATGGTTTCAGGCCGAGACGCTATCTTGCAGCGAGACACCTTTGAAGTGGTTTTGCCAGTTCGCGGCAGGAGAGAGGTACACGAGGTTTGACTTTTTCCCTCTGGCAATCCGAGCCCAGGGAGTCCTGAATTTGTGAATAGCAGCAGCTCTTAGTCACATTGCGTGTTGTACACCAAAAAAAACCCTCTTAACCGTTAACACATGGTGACTAGTGGTCATTCTGCACACACCGCGTGGGTTTTGGAGGCTCCTCTCCGTGGCCAGAGACTGGACAGTGCGGGGCGGCCAGGCTGGCTCTCGGGAGCTGCAACGGGGGCACTCAGGCGGGGGGGAGGCAGTTTACAAGCTCCTGGCTGTGTGGCATAGCCATAGCTGCCATTTCAAATCTGTCCCCTCTACTCCTCTCCGCAGGCTGCTGAGAAGCCACATTGGGGACGCAAAACATCAGCACAGAGGAATGTGATGTGGGCCTCCTACATGGCAAGATCCCTTAAAAAAGCTTAGGGCAAACTTTTGCCATTTCAATGCTCCTGAAGCGGGACTTTTACCCTAAAAAAGCCCCTTATCCTCAATGTCACCTAAAAGGACACAAGTGAGTAACTCTTCAGATACCATCTCGCTGAGACCATGAGTTCCCCACGCTTTAAAAGTGACTAAAAGTGAAGTGGGTTTTTCAGTGTTCATGTGTCTAAATGTAGGAGTAGAAGGGATAAAAGACAGACAGAGATTGTATACTTGGGCAGAACATCAGCTTCTTTGTTTAACTTCCTCTGCAATAACTTCCTCTATCTTTCTTTTCCAACTCCTACTACCTCCAGAAAACCTTCCTTTAAATTACAGAGGTGTTGAAAATCTTGCATGTGGTTGTATTTTCCGGCTCCATCCTCCACTCGGGATGTCATTTCCACTACAAAATGAAATAGGACTGATTCATTTTGCAGAAGGAACATGATTGATACGAGCCCGGGTAGAGACTCATTCTCAGCCCTGTGGAAATTCCTCACCAAGGTTGCTAGTCAAGTGAAAACCTCTTCACCGTACAATCATCAGCGTTGTGGTGCTACTCCTAAACTTCTTGGGCTCGAGCCAGGAAGAGCCTGCGAGCAACTGAGGATGACCCAGAAAACCAGAGCTGTTCTTACATTGCCGTTTTATTCCTTCTTTTTTTTTTTTTTTTCTGAGAATTGTCTTTCTCTCTCACTTAAACCAGCTGCTTCTTCACCGCAGAGAGGTCATGTTATTCTCTAGATTGAAGGTCTGATTAAGGTGTGTTTTTTTACACTGAGGCTCTCAGCCTTCCAAGAACAACGATCATATGTGCAGCCTTTGCTGTTATTTGCTTGCAGTCTCTTGGCGACAAACCACACCTTGTTTATTGAGACAAACATATGTTGTACCCACACAAAGCTGCTATAGCACTACAGGCTGAGATTTCTTTACCTGGTGAGGCTGCCGGGGAAATATCCAAGAAAAAGGCACATGAACAAAGACTAGAGTCGGGAGGGTTTCCGAGCAGACTTTTTTCAAAGAAAATGATAAGGCAATCCTGAACAGGGGATATCCCCACATGGAGCTCTGAAGCTGCTGAAGAGTTCGTGCCTTAATTTTTTTTTTTTTTCAATTTTACATAGTTTTTTTCCCCTCAGTTCCCATAAAATACATTTTATCATTTTGCCTGATCATTTTGTCAAGATCCTATGCTTGTAACTTCATATGAAGGTGTCTCATATCTGCTCATTACTTCCAGTCTGCCTCTAGCTCCTGAGGGACTGCAGAGACCCAGCAGCAACCAGCCAAGCACCGTCTTAGCAATCCCAGCTCTGTTCCAGAGGCCTGTGTCATCTTGTCCACGTGCCTGGAAGGCAGAAGTACGAAGTGACAAGGTACCTATGAAGCTGATGCCACCACCTTGCCATTTTCTGGGTGGAGGATCAAGCTGCTGCTTATTGATGACACCTACACATCAGCTTTCCTTTCTGCTAATCAAGGTCTGACAGGGAAAGTTCATTAGGGTAAGCACAAAGAATGCTTAAAAGAAGGAGAAGCGGAAGAAAAGCGAAAAAGAAAAGCGAAAAAGAAAAAGAAAAAGAAAAGTGGCAAAGGGAAAGGGAAAGAAAAAGAAAAGCGGGAAAGGGAAAGGGAAAGAAGAGAAAAAGTACTGCTCCTGCAGAGTTTAACAGTCCTCAGAATTAGCGTGGCAGCTATGAGATGTTTTTTCAAGGTTGCAGTTCGGGATTCAAGCAGTGAAGACCCAGACCAAATGAGTAGAGGGGGCAGCCACTGGATCACTCTACACTTAATTCCTAGTTTTACACACTCTAACCCCCAATTATGCCTAATTATGCCCAACCTCTCCTAAAGTATAGCAAGTCAAACTTGTAATTTTGAATGAAGTGACATCTTTGTACAGGAAAGGTGGGGAATAGAAAGTGTCTTCTGTTACAGATCACTGCAATAGTTTGGGCTACTTATTCACTAACGCAGGCTCATTGTGGTTACGTTTAGGCCAGCAATCAACTCCCTTGATTAATGAACAAAACAGAATGGCAGCAGGAGAAGAGGTAAGGGAGCTGCACCCAGAGAGGGTGCTGCAGAGGAGGGTGCTCTCCTGGGGTCAAACTGAGCCGGCACCAAGGTCCTACTCTGGTTCAGGTAGATGGGGGAATTCAAAGTATCTGTTATCTCCCACATCACACCGGAGTGCTCCAGCTGCTCGCTCAGTGCGGCTGCACACTCATGCCTGGAGTCAGAAAAAACCTCATCATTCAGTAGTCTGAGTCCCACAGAAAGCCAGAGGATTTACTTAATAAGCTAAGAGCTGCTATCGATTTAAGCCTCAGTCCCCCAAAATTACCTATCCAGCTGTCTTTTGCCCAACTGGCTTGAGGCGCTTCACCTCACCCAAATTTAAGTAAGAAATCCAAGTCTGAGATCTTGCTAGGACTGCAGTATGAATAAGGGTCCCTGCAGGGACTGCCCGTTGGCTGAAGGAGGGAGGACAGGTACAGCAGCACTGGAAAAGGTGCTTTGTCATCTACATGTCTCAAAAATAGCCCTTATGGATATAGCCCTAACCCCATATATCCCACTCACTTCCCCAAATATCTCCTTCACTGCCTTTGAGACCTTGGGTCTTGCTGCCTAAGTATTTTTGAAGCCCCTCCTCTCCCGCCCCCTTGAAGCTCTGAAACTGCTTCATCACGTTAAGTATTAACACCAGCACTAAGGTGGCTTACGTTTTTTTAAGTTGACAAACCAACCAGACAGCAATTTGGTCCACCCTTGGCAGGTTTCTAAATAAATTTCAAAAACGAGGGTGTTTTTAAGCTATTCTCACAAGTTACAGCCAGGAGAGGGGGGAGAGAAAAGGCAGAAAGCGAATATCCCTTACGATAGCCCGTGGTGGAGCTGTTTGGTACCGAGTCAAACTTGTGTCAGCTCTGCAGGGTGTTTTGGCATGTGTTACTTCAAGGATTTGCCAGTTTCTCTCTTGCAGTAGTAATCATGAAAAATACCAATCAGGGCATCTGTCAGTGAGTAATTACAGGAAATATCATCTTTCTTCTGTGCAGTGCGTTCGCATCATTTCTGGAGCGAGGTACAAACCTGAGCCTGTCTCCAGCAGCCCTGTTTGGATCTGCCAAGCTAAATGACATCACAGCCAGATACCATCAGCTTTGTGATGTTACTAGAAAAGAGGAAATAATTTCATAAATGGAAATTCTTCCTCTGAATGCCTGCAAGCAGACTGTAAGAGCTTTCAAGTCACCAGTCATACTGATTTAGTGCCATTTCCTAATAATTTGAAAAGTATCTTGAGAGCGAAGCGTATTTCTTCATTACTGGATTTGCTCTCTTTTATACTGCCAATCATTTGCTCTGACAAACACCAAACAAGGGCTATTGATTACAGAGAATTAATTTAATATTGTGCTGCAGCTCAGACCCTTGCCAGTGCTCTGGAAGGTAGGAGGAGGCTTCTGTTCCCTGTGCAAAACAAACAATATTCACTAGTACAAGTTCAATTATTTGGGGGGGGGAAAGAAGAAATAAATTCCAAGTACATGAAATAATATTCATGAAGAAAGTAAATAGTAGTTCCTCTTTGACATGTGCTTTTGCTGTGACCTAACCCGTGCAAGCCTAAAATAACCTTTTTCTCACAGACGTCCTTGCAAAGATCCTGCTGTGTGGCCACAGGGCAATGCTTTAGTACAGGCGGTTGGTTTTCCTAACAGAGACCACTGCTGCAGAGACACCGACAACAGCGGGGAAGCTGGGAGTGCTGGACATCACCACCCGAGAAGACAGCAGTGAAGAACGGCAGGGTCTGGAGGATGCTGGAGATGTGCAGGATTTCCGAGTGCTGCATAAGAGCGCAGGCACAGACCAAGACAGACGGACTCCGTGTGCCATCTGCCGGTAGCTGGGCTTAAAATGGGCGAGGAGAGTGAGCAGGGCTGCCAAGAGATGCTGGGATAGAAACTGGATGAGCAGAAGACCTCCAATTTTTTACTAATTCTGTTAGGAGCTTCTCCCACTTCCCCAGCACAGGCATTGCCTGTTCCCAGCCAGTAAATCCTCTGCACCACCCCTGTGCATTCTCTTAACCTGTGGTCCTAAAATCTGCGTAGTGATGAACAGCTGCTCCCTGTGTGAGATGGTTCCTGGGAGATGCGGTATAAATACCTACAGAAATTGGACATTTCTGAAACGCGGTTGCTGAGACTGACCATTAATAAAGCACAGCACACAGGCTTTGATGCTCCTGTCTGCAGCACCTTCTGTGTCTCCATACAGCAAATTCCTGCTGTCCCAGGGTGCTCTCACAGCAAAACTGGTCCCAGTGCCCCCCCAGCATGGGGGTCCCCACCAGGCTCTCCCCTCTGGGGCGATGCCAAAGTTTCAGTGAAGACCGTGAACAAGATGGCCCTGGGACATATCCATTCCCACCGGCTAACGCTCAGCTAAAGCTCAGAAGCGCAATAACCACAGGATCGCAAGTGAAAACACTAACAATATTAAAAGAAGAAAAAAATAGGAAGACAGGACCTAAGGATGAAGGGAAGTGATTCCCTCCCTCCTGCCTTCCCTCCCTCCTGGTTTTGAAGTTTTTTAGTGATATTTCCTATGCACACACATCTTTTACACCCTGTGTCAATTCAGCAATATCCGACCTTACCTAACAGCTAGCACTTCACAGTAAGTCTTATTTGCAGAGCTGATCACATCGGCTCTGACTGAAAGCATCTTCTTTCCCAGCCACCTTCCAGTGATCGGCACCGGGGAGGCAGAAACATTTGCTCTGTTTGAAAAGTGCAACCTTGAAGTAGGGCAGAGAGACTGGATTAAAACAAAAGATCTTTTATTGTCTTCAGCTGAAGAGTATGGTACAGAGGAACTACGCATAGGTTTCATTCATATAAAAAAAGAGCGCCCTTTATTTACACAAGAGTTCAAAGTCGCCAATAGTATCTAACATCAACTCTGTATTTTCTTTGTATTCTTTTGTTAGTTATTCCCACCTAGACGGAGCAAGCATTGGTCAGTAACACTTCGAAAAACATGTCACAAACTTTTGGGCAGGAAAAAAAAAAGAGAAATATGTTCTAAAAAACCCCCAAACCTTACGGGCATTTCACTGTAACAAACCCAGCAGAATACTTACAACAAATCACTGACAAAAGGAACAGTTTTCGGTACGGGCTCAGCAGCCTGATCATTCTCAGCCTTTCTTTTACTTCCCCATCTAAGTAAATATACCCTGGACATGCACAAACTCAACATGTATGAAAACAGGTAGAAATTTATTTAAAAGTAATTGTGCTTTTATTTATTAAAAAAATTTACAATCAGACACTGTCCTGCTGTGTTTCCAAAAGCATGGTTCTCTTAAAAATGACAAAAACTTAGCTTATTATTATCATTATTATTATTACTTTGTCATTATATTAATAATATTAATCTTAAGCTTAAGTTTAAAAACATACTGCTTTCCCTTTCCCAACCCCTCCTTCTGCGTGGTACTTAATATATATAAAAAAAGGCTTTCCAACAACCAAATAATTTCCATTGTAACTAATAATAATAATAATAATGATAATTAATCGTACACATTTCCGTGTGTAAAATATGGCTGGTTCTAAAACAAACTACCAATGCACAAAACTGTTCTCCCTCCCCTACCCTGGGTCACCCAAGAGATAGTCAGACTGTGGAAGAACTTTATCCCAGAGGCTTTCTGAGAAAACAAAAATTAATAAAACAACATAACAACCCTTGAGATCGTTGTCTTTGGTGTGGAGGACATTACTGACGGGCAGCCGGAGCTGCTCTGCTGAAAACGCTGGGACACTTAAGGCTCGTTGTTGGGACTGCTGCAGAAGCCTCTGTTGGGCCAAGGGGCACCGATGCTTTGGTACGACTACCAGCTCCTCACACCCCACCACCCCAGTGATGCCAGAGGATCCCCCCACACCCCCGCTCTATATCCCTCCCCCCCATCACCCTGCCCGTAGCCCCTTCACCACCTCTGGGGCTTTATGCTCGCTTTCGTCTTCCTTCCAGGTTTCGGAAGCTGGAGGGTCTCAGCTTCATCTCTGCAAACTGGATGGAATATTCATGGCCCTTCCAGTGGAACCAGTTAACACCCTGCAAAGACAAAGATGAAGCGCGGGATGTCACACACTGACTTCTCCTGTTGTCAGACTTTACCACTCTCGTTTCGGATTGCAGGCTGTTTTCTAACTCGGGAACAGAGGCGCAACAGTCGCAGGGCTTTGGGAAGCACATGGCCCTGGCCACTAGCACGCTCTACCTGTACTTGCTGTCCCCAGAGCTGTCACTCTTTGCCTGGCTTTCATGGCAGGAAGAACATTTTGTTTCACATGTTGAAAACTACAATTGTTCCCTGCACACTTGGGATATTCCCTTGGAAAATCATACAAAACCATCAATATTTCACCAGCTGACATTAAATTCTTGTTTTGTGAGCAACTGCCTGTATCTTTCTGTATGATCCTTTGGTCTGGAGAGTGTTTGGTTGCTGCTCTGATGTCTGGTTAGCTGAACCACCAGACAGATCCATAATTGCTATTCCCCTTCTTCTAATGCATTACAGAATCCTTCAAACACCAAACTCACCTGACTGTGGCTGTTGTCACCATATCTGCCCATCAGATTGACTCGGTGACAATTCTTGTACCAGAATGCACCCTTGTATGACAAAGCACAGTTGGTGATGGCAGAATCATTGTCCTTGTCAAAGGTGGAGAAGGACCTTCCGTTGTGGTATGTCATGGAATCACCTGAATGGGGGAGACGAAAGAGCGAGGTCAATGGTTTGCCTGGTTTAGATTACGTGGGAGTGACCGTTCTGCAGAAAATGTTCGGACTGTGCCATGCACTGTCTGTAAACCTGGCTGTGCGTCTAAGGGGTTTTTTGGTTTTTTTTTTGTTTGTTTTTTTGTTTTTTTTTAAAACTGACTTGTTTTAATACTGAAAGAAGTACACAATTTTTGGTTTTGGAGGCAAGTCAAAGTATTTTCCCAGGTACTCTCTAACCCCCAACTTATTAATTGGCTTTTATACAGCTGTTTCTGCAGTTCTTGCTGAAAGCCAGATTTTGGCCCTGTAGAGCAGGCAGTGTGGACAAACCGAGTCCAGAGAGACCTCCACAAGGAGTCAATCAAGACCCGAGGAGTCTCCATGCAGTAAACCCATCGTCTTTAGCTGGAAACACAGAGAGAGAGATGTCTGCCTTCCGTTGAGTTCCCACTCCCAGGGTCTGGGAGCCCATTTACAGGCGGGTGCAATAGGAGCAGCCCCCAGCGCGGGCCTGAAGCAGAGCTCACGTTCACGCCTGGGGATCTGTGTTGCTCCATCCATTCATCGCAGACCCGATTGCTTAGGAAGAGGAAGTAGTAGGATTGGATCCTACTAGCTGTAGCAACTACTACTGCTCTGCATCACCGTGTTTGCCTTACCTAGACACGAATTCTACTGTTGCTGCCTATCCTTTGTATCCTATCGGCTGTGCACGAAGTTCAGGCGGTCACAGGGCAGAATCTGTACACACATATCTCAGGGGTCTGATTTATACACCTTGCAGTACGAATAGTACCTCCTTTTAAGCCATCCTGTGGAGCTGGATTTATCTCTTAATCCTCTGAAGCCCTGACTCAATAAAGGCTGCAGGGTTTGCCCCAGTGTGATTACAAAAGGCAGGCGATTTGCTCAGCAAAATTACAAATCATGTTATAGCAGGACTCTGCTGCATATTCCGCTGACAAGAGACGAGGCTGCGCCAAGCTAGTATTAGCTGTATAAATGACAGTCAAGCATTGGCTGAACGAGATATATGGCTGTTTAATATACTTGTTTATATTCTGTCATAAGCATGCCATAAAATGTGGCACCTAAGCAACTGGAGGATTTAAAACGGAAACATAAAATATATCGATGTGTTCATATTTTCAAACACCTGACATACAAGAGGTACCTGCTGTGATGGTGATCTGCAACATTCACACCCTGTTACCTTGAGCCAACTGGGAAGAAATTGCAAATCAGAAGGAAAAAAAAATATTCCGTCTCACCTGCTGTGCCACTGTACCCATCCACTCTTAGCCGGTATCTGCTCTTTGCGTCCCCAACGCTGAACTTGTCATAGACAGCATAAGCTGTCTCACCTTGGTCCTGCAGATCCACACGCAGCTCGTACTGGCCCTGAGAAGTGATTTTGTGGAGGTTCTCCAGACCTGTGGAAATAAATGAACAATCCATTTATCTCCCTGTGGTTTAGGGTTGGAAAGGACCTTGAAGATCATCCAGTTCCAACCCCCTGCCCTGGGCAGGGACACCTCCCACCAGCCCAGGTTGCTCCAAGCCCCGTCCAACCTGGCCTTGAACACCTCCAGGGATGGGGCAGCCACAGCTTCTCGGGGCAACCTGCGCCAGGGGCTCACCGCCCTCACAGGGAAACATTTCTTCCTAATACCTAATCTAAATCTCCCCTCTTCCAGTTTAAAGCCATTCCCCCCCCAAAAGTCCCTCCCCAGCTCTCCTGGAGCCCCTTTAGGCACTGGAAGGGGCTCTAAGGTCTCCCCGGAGCCTTCTCTTCTCCAGGCTGAACCCCCCCAACTCTCCCAGCCTGTCCTCCCAGCAGAGGGGCTCCAGCCCTCGCAGCATCTTTGTGGCGCCTTTGTCTACCATCATGTTATCCCATAAAGGAGGTCATACTGGCCTGTACAGATACACCAGGGCACAAACACTGGTGAGGAAAGTGAGCTGTAAGGTAACGTTAGCACAAAAACAAATAGATAAGAACAGGCTGGTTGGGAGACCTCTCCCCTTCAAATCACAGCAGCAGGTAGCCCTTTGGCAAAAGTAATCAGAGTTGTGCTGTATGATCATCATCGTCTTTCATTCACAACCAAATTAAATGTAGCACAATCTTTGAAATTTTGCTTTTTACTTCTATTTTCCCCACTTCGCTTTCGTTGCCGAGGGTGTCCTAGGAGCACAGGAAGAAGGTTTGCAGTTGCTTCTCAGGTTGCGTCCTGACTTCTCACAGAGCACCAGAGAGCATTGGTTTTGTACGTTTGGTGACCCAAGAAGCATGACATCTATGAACTGCAACTGGAGGGACCGGCTTGGACCTGGCAATTCCAATCATCTGCCTCGCGGCATGCTGTCCCTAGCCTCCTTCGCGCAGATTATGTTCCCATTTACAAATGCTCTTTCCAACTAAATGAAGGCTTCAAAGCAGCTCCTAGTCTCTTGGGCTTTTTGTTTTCTTTTTAAAAAAAGACAAATTCTTGCCACTTACCTATCCAGAATTCATCCTTAGGATCTCCAAAACCAGCCACGTAAGTCTTCCAGTTCTTGTAGAAATCTTCCTTTCCATTTTGACGCCTCAGGAACACCTGCAAACACCACATACAAGAAGTGTCATCGCCAGAGTGCCTTTGACAGAAGGGCACTAGCAATGCAGCTTTTACAAATGCAGAGGTTGGCATTGCTGCTCCCCTGCCCTTACCACCCGAAGCAGCAATCTCACTGCAATTGCTCAATGGTACCAAGTCTGTTGAATGCACCTTGCTTTTTTTCACAGAATGACAGAATCGTCTAGGTTGAAAGAGACCTTTAAGATCATCCAGTCCAACCATCAACCTAACTCTGCTGAGTCCACCACTAACCCACGTCCCTCAGCACCATGGCTACCTGTCTTTTAAGTACCTCCAGGGATGGCAAGTCCACCACTTCCCTGGGCAGCCTGTTCCAATGTTTGGTAACCTTTTCAGTGAAGAAATTTCTCCTAATATCCAATCTAAACCTCCCCTGATGCAACTTGAGGTCGTTTCCTCTTGTCCTGTTGCTTGTTACTTGGGAGAAGAGACAGACCCCCACCTCACTACACCCTCCTTTCAGGTAGTTGTAGAGAGCAATAAGGTCTCTCCGCAGCTTCTCCTCATCAGACTTGTGCTCCAGATCCCTCACCAGCTCCGTTGCCCTTCTCTGGACACGCTCCAGCGCTTCAACGTCTGTCTTTTCGTG
Source organism: Himantopus leucocephalus (assembly GCA_003993805.1). NCBI lineage: Eukaryota > Metazoa > Chordata > Aves > Charadriiformes > Recurvirostridae > Himantopus > Himantopus leucocephalus. The sequence goes on from RSEF01000017.1 coordinate 2,605,884, forward strand.
AGGGGCCCCAAACTGAACACAGCACTCGAGGCGGGGTCTCGCCAGTGCTGAGTACAGGGGGATGATCACTGCCCCACTCCTGCTGGCCACACTGTTGCTGATACAGGCCAGGATGCTGTTGGCCTTCTTGGCCACCTGGGCACACTGCTGGCTCACATTCAGCCGGCTGTTGACCAATACCCCCAGGTCCTTTTCCACCGGGCAGCTTTCCAGCCACTCTTCCCCAAGCCTGTAGCAGTTGTGTGGGGTTGTTTCTAAGTCTCTAGTTTGTCTCCTGGGTTCCCGGGCTCCCCTGGGTGACTGGCCGTGCAGTTCCTGCTCTCTTCTTTTTTAACAGCCCCTTGCAGTTATTTCTCAGCCAAAACTTCCTACATCATCTAGTCTCCTAGCCATGCGTTTCTGCAGCTCCTCCTTCCTTTCTGTGCCCTGGGTCCCTCCGACACGTGCAGATTTGAGGACATCAGCACAGAGAGCTGGCATTTTTACTGCCACTCATTTGTTGTCTGGGTGGGATGTGTGCCTTGTATAACGGCTTGGGAACCCTGGCCAGCCACCAGGCCATGGGGCTGCTGAACAAGTGCTTTCTCTGGCCTGTGGTTTAACCTCCTTCACTGTTTCTCTGATTCAAACAGTGAGTCTGCCCTCCTCTCACCTAATTAGCTATTTATAAGGTATGTATCTGATCTGAGATGGTCATTCCAGCACCCCCTATAGCAAGTGGAGAGAGATCAGTGCTTTTCCCAGGTGCTGAAACCACTGATGTGACCCATCCTTTGGAGACATCTCTGTCTCCTCCAACTACAGAAAGAGCTGGGAACGTTGTTCTAGGCACCTAGGTGCCCTACCCGAGATAAAATTCCCCATGTTTATAGACAGGTCAGCCCTACTCTGATAATAGAGCACTACGAGGGATGTCATAGATGAGCAGGGACGGGATCTGCTACTCTGCTCTTAGCACAGGCAGCTGCACGTGAGGGTGGTGTGGGCCCTCTCCCTCTTACTCACAATCCATCCGCCCCCGTCCTCGGCCATGTCGCAGAAGACTTGCAGAGGCTGAGCCTTGTCCCCGTTCAGGTAAATGGTGTAGAGCCCAGAGGTGGTTTCTCCATTGAGGAGAGCCTGGGAGCAGTCCTTAGGGTAAGGATAGAGAAGACCAGCTGCACACACACAAAAGAAGAGAAAGCAGTCCTTAAGAAATCAGCAATTACAAGGAATTTTTTGAATACAGATGACTCATGAAAATCCGCTGTGGGCCAATGGCACGGCCAGGTACAGAGCCCAGGAACAGGCTTGTAATTGCTATCCTACATAAAAAAAGATTCACAGTAAACAGCAGATGATGTAAATTTTTCTTTTGAATATGTTTTTGCACATCTGTCTATGCTTTTGGAAGTGCTGTGAATGCCAGACAACTACTCCTTGCTGTGATGGGAGTGCATCCTCCAGCTAAATATTTAAATGGCACGAGCTCCGATTACAGCGACTTTTGGGTAAAACCAAATCTACCAATCTCTGAGTATGTGACAGAAAAGGCAGGGGGAAATAGAAAGACAGGACTACAACCAAAAATAAATAAATATGGAATATTTTGCTAGCAAGTATAATATTAAGTATGTTCTAAAACTGGGCTTTTAAAAAAGAAAGCAAACAACAGTTGAAACTACAGGGAAACATTAAGCATTTCTTTTTGACAACAAGCTAATAGCATCATTGCTGTCAGAACAATTTCTAACCCCCAAAAAAGCTTTTCTGTTTTTTCTTTTTAAATTCACTCAAGCCATTAACTTTTTCAGCCAATGGTCTAATAAAGTGATGTTCTAGGTGTGTCCACAGGAGAGTTGTTAACTGTGGCTGCTCACAGAGCGGCAGTTGCTCCCTTTCCAGCGTGTTGCACAGCCCTGCCTGTGCCTCAGCTACAGAGAATTTACATCAGCTTTGGGATTTGGAGAAAAGTGGCTGTCTGCAGGGAGCTACTTCAGTGTTTCCCTCTCACTAAATGGCACACAAACGTATGTTTAGATGTAAGGGCAGGCTTAAGCATCTGCCTGAACGAGGCTGACGCTGTGTTAGTATGGGCGAAGGCACCCCGATCAGTCCCTGCTTATGCTCAATTTGCCAAACGTCACTGAAATACACCCAGATTTAATTCTTCTCCTGTTTCTGGTTGTAGATTGTGGCCTGTTGGTGGAGTTCATCCTGCTCTACACAAGGAGTGACTGTGAGCAGGCTCGGGGCTGCGTGACCTTTATTAGCGTTTCTGTGAGTCCTGGGGGCTGAAGTTGGCACAAGCGGCAGAAGGGAGAATGGAAAGGGCTGAAGGTCCTGCTGGGTCTGAAAGGCTGGAAACCATGAAAAGTGAGACAAATGAGAGGCAAGGTTTCACAGCAAATACTGAACAACAATTTTTTTTTTAATGTCAGCTGTGAAGCGACCTAGTGACCTTCGGAGAACCCAATCTATTCTTGCATTCAGCTCACCGGAGAGCTGTCCCGCTAGAGCTGGAACAGACATGCCGTGTGGCTTTGAGAAATCCGATCTCAGAAAGAGGAGGAAAAAAAACCTGCCCAGAAATTCATCTCCTCGGACCACTGAACTGATTTGCGTGCACGTGTGGTTTGCTTCATTTCCAACTTAAAATGCTGATTTGTTTGAACAGTTTGCTATGCAGGAATACAGAGGGGTAAATCAGGGTGTCAGTTTGGGTTTTAAAGGGTAATGTTCCTTTTGATATTTTACATGGGAAAGACAGGATGTTTCATCAGAGAGAGGACTATAGAGGTGACGTGGATGGATAGAAAGAAAAGAATTTCATCCTGCCAGTCCGGGGAAAGCAGATGACACTACAGCTCTGGGGAAACAGGGACTTTTGCACCGACACTACAAGCAAATGAAGTGCATACTGACAACTGGATTAAAAATCTTCTATGAGGTCTGTGTCTGCTTGTTGCAGAGCTCAGCTCTGTCCTGAGAGCAGTAACTTATATGTTATTTCAGCTGTGTGTGTGCTGTAAAGTCCTTACTTGTGGTGAAAATAGTCTGGATCGTTTTGCTCTTCAGGGATCCGTTCAGTGCCTGGAGTTTGACCGTGTACTGGGTAGACGGGCTCAGCTCTGTCAGGGTGTAGGAAGTTGTCTCGGGCCTTAGGACGTCTTCCTACGGGGAGGAGAAATAACACAGGGAAATCTCAGCAAGAAAATCGTAATGACCAGAACTGTTACATATTAGTTTGTCACATTATTTTTTGTGTTAATTATTTATGGTATTTTTAACCATCTAAATTATCTAATACAAAACTTCTATTCCTCTAAGATTTTTATCACACTAACTTTCTTTAGAAGTTCGAGAAAGTTGCCTGGAAATGAATGTTTACCATCATAATGTATAAGCTGTGTGGTTTAAAAGCAAGTCAGTGTAAACGTTTACATGCCTTGAGCATACACATTGTATAGATGTCTCTGTGAAACTCATAAAAACTGAGAAGAATCACCCTTTAGGACAAGGAAATGTCATACTCCAGTCTTCAAAAGGCTGTTTTTCTGTAACTTTAAAAGATGGATTTTCAGTATGCTTAGGGAATTTGCCTTCTTGAAAATCAGAACCCTTTCTGATGCACCAGGCTGGGCATCCAGAATTATCTGCCATTTTTGCTGGGATTCCCCTCACTCATATTTAAGCATCTAGTATAATGTAATACAATTATTGGAGTGCAAGAGGCACTTTCAGAGGCGATTCACCCTGCCTTAGACACCTCACTTACACAGGAATGGATTCTCCTGAATTTAGAAAGGGAAATATCATTCTTTGGGGTGTGTGAGTTTATTCCACGATACAGGCTTGGAATGATGGAAAACGGTTGCTTGTGCTTTTATCCATATTGTGGAGAGATGACTGTCAAAATACAGTCTGCAATTGAGCTTCTGTTTCAGGACATAATATAGGAAAGTACTTAAGAAGGTTTTAAATGCATTTGTGTTCAAGCTAGCACTGAAACAGGTTCTTAGTATTTTACCATGTTTAACTTAAGGCACATGATTGTGTTCCTTTGCTGGACGCTTCAGAGCATCTCTACTGCCCAGTTTTGAGGCACAGCCCTTCTGGTTTGGTTACAAGTGCTATACCTTGACTCTGCCATCAATGGACTCATAGATCAGGAGATAATCTGTGACGGGAGCACGTGGAGGCCTCCAAGTTATCACAGCTGTTTCTGACTGAACCTCAGTGGCACTTAAATCTCTCGGAGCATCCAGTCCTGAAGGAGACAACAGATCAATTACAATCACATCTATATGGAGTTTAGTACACAGGCTATGTTATGGGCAGCATATTAAAACAGGCCAGGAAAGAAAACGTCTTCTCTCCAGATATTTGAAATTAAAAAATATTTCAACCTAAATTTTGTGTTTAAAAAGTAATTTTCCCATTGGAAGTTTTAAAATAAAGGTATTCATCTAAGTTAAAATATTGCCTCATCTCAGGCACTTTAATTTACAAGCACTGACATTTCTTTTGAAACAAAATCGTGCCTTTCATTATTTCACACAAGAAGACAGATTGGTATTTACATATTCCCAGGAAGAAAAACTTTGGTTCCAATGATGCCTTTTTTTGAATAGGAAAACTTTTCATACTTGGTCTGGCTACAGCTTCCCTTCTTCACTGTAATTATAACACTGAATGCGTATGGCTCTTGGCTCTTTAGTTAATGCCCTGGCACACCAAGTAACAGTCCGGAAAATGAGAAACATCCATGATTTCATTGATGCTCACGGAAAGCCGTAAGTATGAGACCAACTGGATACCTTCAGCACTGGTACCCTAACATCAGCGCCCAAAGAAGAGCTCCTGCTCTCGCGTTGTGTGAGAATCTGTAGAATTGGTGGCAGAAAACCACCTCCTGGATAAGTCACGCTAGCCTTTCACCAGAGAAAATTTGGTACAAATACCGTCAAAAACCAGGTTTCTAGTGAAAGATGCACAATGTGCTGGCTGACTTTATGGTATTAGAGAAATGTACGCTGGTGGGACTAGGAGAGATGGCAGCTCTCCCTGCAGTGAGGTGGGACATAGCACCTGTAGTAAACTGGGTGGAGAGGGTCTCGCTCTTCTGCGTGTCCTTCAGTGCGTGGACACTCAGCGTATACTCAGTTGCAGGTCGAAGGCCCTTCAGGTCATACTCCACAGTGTTTCCTGATACCATCTGAGTAACTTCTGGTTCTAAGAAGAAAACATAGAAGAGAACAGGTCCCGGCATTATTCAGACATGTCATGATGTACTCAACTCCATGCTGCACTCACTGGTTGTTTTTTTTAAACTACCCAGGAGCAAGCACAAAATAGTAAAAACCCAGAGCCCATCTCTCTGCTCTACACCTGTGCTAAATCTAAATTAGCACCAGAGTCCTTTATCTAAAAGTATTAGCACTCTCTAGTGTTCATATGAATTATAACACCATCTTTTCTTTTCAAGAATATCAGTTATCTCTGTTCATGTCTGGATTGGGAATGCTTAACTAAAACGGTTCTTTTTCAAATGCTTCCGGCGAGGCCTCTCCTTCAGAAACAGCCCCCCGCCATCCTCCTGGAGTCACACTGCTGCGCCCGTTTCTGAGCATCCCTCGCGAGCTGTAACGCTGTCAGCTCCCTGACCCGTCACTAACTCTTCTTACCATCCTCGGAAGCGTAGGAGACAACGTAATTATCCACAGCAGCAATCGCTGGCTGCCAGGTTGCCAGAGCCTCAGAGTCTGTGATGTTCACCACTACTAGGCCTGACGGGCTGTCCAGAGCTGCAAGAAAGAGGATAACAGATTGAAGGAATTTGACAAACATCCTCAGCTCTGTGCAATGCTCTGTTGTAAATATATGACATAAAATGCGCAAACACTGCTGCTCGATGCAGCTTTTATGATCCCCTTTGGAATAGCGGAGCTCTGCAGAAAAGACGTCAGTGCCTATAACGAGGCACCAAGTGCCTCCACTGGAAAGGGAGGTCAACGCGTGAAAAGATTAAACACTGGGAACGGACATAACTAACTCTGTTCTCAGATCAGTCTTGGTATCATCAATCTTAACGGCTCTGTCAGAGCTGACATATTTCTCTCAACGCCCTCAAAGCTGGACTGCTTTTTGGAGCAAACTCAAGAGACGGAGCTGGGAAAAATAACTAATGTGACGGCAATTGATAGCCACTGTGACCTTCCACCAGCTTGCCCTGCATGTTTAAAAATAAACCAATCAAACAGCCAGCCAACCATCCAAAATCCCCACACGTCCTGCCTTGCTTCCTCATGGGACTCTTATGCTGCATACAGTTTTATGCTCTCCCTGAATTGGGATGGGTATCTACCTCCAACACATCTGGAATTGGCTAGAAATTTCATGTTATTATCTAACGCTTATCATCGTGTTCCTTGCCTCAGTTCTCTGAGTCCTTGTTAGCCCCCCAAAAAGAATGAATGAATGAGACTGCAGGGGGGGTCAGCAGGAGCACAGTGGACCCTCATTTCCTGCAGGGGTATTTAAAGCTGTATTGAAGAAAAACCAGGAGAGAGAATGTTTTTCTGCGTAGGACACAATCTGGAACCTGCGAGATGTGGAGTCTGAGTCCACAACAGAAACGGGTCTGAACCGTTTAGCCGAGCCGGCCCTTTGCTCCCTCGTCCATAAAATGGTATTAATTAAACTTCTGCTTTTTTCTGATGTATTAGGACTGTAAATACATGAATTGTCTCTCTCTCACTGCAACCTGTTTCAGCACTTAGAAATGGGAGCCTGATTAAACTTACAAGTTCTATACTCATCTGAAACACAAAGACACAAAGAAAGAGTGGGCAAAAAACTTCCCACAGTTTGTGCAGGCAGCAAAAATAGGATCTCAGTGGGTCTTCAGCTCCAGTTCCTGAGTCTCTGCTACAGCACAGACAACACGTTTGAAAATCTGCTATTTCCTCTTTATGTATTACCTGTTTTCAGAGTGCCAGAGATGGGTTCACTTTCTTCAAAGCCTTTCACAGAGATGATACTAACATTGTAGTCTACACCTGGGATTAACTTCACCAACTTGGTCCTTGTCTTGCTTCCATCGACTGTGACAACATTTGGAGTACCTAGGATAAAACCAAATGCCAAGGGATTAGTGACACAAGACTCCAGTAAATGTTTGAGAGATCTGTTTCAAGTTAAAGACATTATGACCAATACAGATATACAGGAGGAGTTGAATTTCCCCCATTTAGTTACAATCACTCAGGAAAAAACATTGCTGCCGTGACACCTAAATCTCAGACGTTGGTTTGTATTCATTCCTAGCGGCATGCAAATAGTAAGGAAAAAATAACATTTCTGTTCAGAAAAAAGTAATTTTACAAATGAGATGTAAGGTGAAAACACAGCACACTCTACATGGAAGTTCATACGTGTGTGAGGACGCAGTTTATATCTGCTTTGTTTCTGGTAATAAAGGCTGGAAGTTTCTCCTTTACCCATCTCATTTTGAATGAAGATACAGTCTATATTATTTTAAGAGGTGCTGCATGTGTGGGTGAGGAATTAGGACACATATTTGTTTCAAATTCTGGGTTTATTCCAGGAAAGCACTTGTCTAAGTGCCTAACCTTATGATTGTGGATTGCTCCTTTTCTTCTGTTGGATCACTATACGTTTAAAGTTACATGCGTGCTATATTGTCTGAAGGCCTATATCTTTACTCTTTACTTGTCTCAGTCAGTAGCATGTCTGTAGTATTTGCTCTTTAGCTGTTTCATCTCTATTCAGAGATGTCCCTAAGTTATGCTAAAAATCTGTTTAAGTATGGGAAGTTTTTTAAGCTGAACACTAAAACAGTTATAATGGATGGAATGCAACAACATTGGGGAGTACTAAGGAAAATCACTGCCTTGGAAAACTATTATAACCATGCATTACGATTATTATTTCCAAGGGTCATCTTTTCAAATACACTTAGCTCACGAAGTGCCTACAAAATAATGAGACAGTTTGGAAATAAATCCCTATTTAGGAGATTCAGCAGGAACAGAAATTTTTGTGAATGTGGCCCTATTAGGGCCATTCCAGCATCCAGCTCTGAGCTCGCTCACAAGCCTTGCCCGTGGGATGTGGGACACTATGTTCACAGAGGCTGGCTACTGGGATCGTGTATGCACACCCACATTCCTGGTCAGCAGTTCGAAGAAAAAGCAGATGATCTGTGTAAGACCATCTAGGAGAGATGGATATCAGCACAACAAACCCTTTCTGCTGTCCCTTTTACCGTCTTCCTCCCTATCCCTCCTCACAGTTACCTCCTGTGACAGGGACGTAGGAGATCCGGTAGCTCTCCACGCGGGTGCGAGGGGGTGTCCAGCTGACTGTAGCGGAGTTTTCCGTGATGTCAGAGAAAGAAATTCCCTTGGGAGATCCAACAACTGTCCGTGGAGAACAGAGAACAAACACACCACACAGAAAGAAAAGGTAAATAATTTGTTTATCAGTACTTAGTGCTGGAACACTGATTTGTCTTATCCTTCTATCCCAAGAGCTGATGCTATCAGTATTCTGTTCTAAACACCACCAATGCAGCGAGCACTAAACAGTTAATGGTTTCATCACATGCTGATAGCAACCATCTATTTGGTCTAAGTTTTCCTTTTTCAGTAACATTACAGTAGTGCATAACTTAAAAATACCCCAGACGTATATCTACGTATCATGTACACAGAAGTAACAGAGATTTCAGTGTGACAGAAGGGTATGGAGGAATAACTACATTACTGCAATTCTATTACCCGGGAGTCATTGTATTTATACTCTTTCCTACCCCAGTTTCACTCGAATGATCTTTAGACTTTCAGTTGGGTCTCAGAGCCCTACCTGTGACACACAGCAATCACAGCCTTTAGCAGTGGAGAGATAAGAATAAAGTTTTTTCTACACGATGCCTAAAAAAAGACCTGGACTCAGTTGCGCAAGTTCATCGAGGGTCCATCTTCTCAAGCACTGACTGCCTGGGACTTCTGTTGCCTTCAAACCAGAAGTGAGAAGATATTCCTCTTGGAACCTCTATCTGAGACCATGATTTTTCTTAGGTACATTCAAGCACATCCATCCAGAGGACACTGAAGTACAGCCATCATAAGGAAGGCTCTTGTGGTTCCGCTGAAGCTGTTTGTCATACAACCCAGCCTTTCCCTGTATAAACCTCAGCAGTACATTTGCCCATACCAGTTAGGTCAGTAAGCTGGGCAAACAAAGCCCAAGTTTTACCAAAATGATCCAATCTTAAGATGCAAACCAACACCTGTCTGAAACATTCCAGTCTAAGGCTTAATTAAGCTACTGCAAAACAAGCACGGAAAGGGCTTCTGGAAGGAGATGGTAAAGAGACCTGCAACTTCCAAGTTGACACTGAGCATCTCACAGCCAATTTGCTTTTTTGACTGTAACCAAAACAACCCCGACACGTGTTAAAAAAATAAACAGCCCACACAGAGTAGGCCATTAGCACAAAGAGGAGAGATACCAAACATCAGCCACATTAAGAGCGGAGGAGACAGGCTGAGGGCAGGGGAAGGGGGGCAAAGGCAGAAAAAAAGTGACAGTGCTTGAAATAGTTTGGAAAGAACGCATCTGCGGGAAAGAAGTCAGTGGGCTGTTTGTTCCACGTGTCCCCAAAGTTCTAGCAGCAATGCACTAAATCAACTGAAAGGCAAGGAAAGAAAAACAACTGAGCTCTCAAGGGAAATGTAAATTATTTCTCTGGAGCTCACTAGACATGTTGGGTTTGTGGGGTTTGCTCAGATGGAAAAGCCAAAAGAAAAGAATTAAAGATAATGAAGAAAGCAAGGTGGGGTTAGCACATTGCACGCAAAGTTGCTACTGACTTAGGCACAGTCTGAAGGAAACAGAAGAGCATAAAGAAAACCTGGGGAAGACAGAGAAGTGAAAATTTTGTAGCACATTGCAGGTGCTCTTAGTGACTGGTGAAAAGTGCTAGAGTGATGACTCTAGAGACCAAAGAGAAGGACCAGCACTCGGTTTTCATACACCCAGGGAATTTCAGCCTTTCCCGGAAAATAAAGTACCCAATCAATCCCACTTGGACTCTGCTGTGCACATTTCCACAGGCTTCATGTTTGTTTTCTGTACCAGGTGAACTGCTGCGTAAGAAACAGTAGTAAGAACAGCCTTGACTACATGAGAGTTCCCCATCCCCAACTACGGCTATTTTCCTAGGAGCAAATCTGGCAAAGAAAGTGTAACAGACCATCAGGGCAAGCACCAGTCCTGAAAGGAATCCCAAAGATGTAAGACAGTGGTACCTTTGAGCACAGGGAAGTGAAAAAGGAGCAAATGAAACCATCTTCTTGAGCTACCTGAAAGCTAAAATTAAGCAGGCATAAAAAACGGCCAGTGTGCTTCTCTCTTGTCACTCATATAAAAACTCAGTTCATCTGTTGGGTAGATACAGGTAATTAGCATTATCCTCCAGCATCACTCCCCATTAGTCGTATGAGAGACAGAGAACTTTTTTGTTAGGTTGCTAAAGTACCCTTGATACCTGAGTAGCTGCTATTCTTTTGGGATTTTTTGCTAAAAAATTGTTGTTTCATTACTATCCGACTATAGGAGTTATGTTCACTGGCTTTCTTCTCCTACGCAACAGGAAGCATCAGGTTGCATTTATTATGTATAAAGAGCGTGTGAAGAGTTTTGTGATCCTCTCAGATGAAAAATGCTGTCACAGCATGGCAAAACACCATTAGAAGAGGAGGAAAGTAGCAGCATGAGATCCACACTTCCTACCAAGGATATTAAGTGGCACATAGCCGTGTTGTGGTCCCCTGGTGAGGGCTGAATGGCACCTTAACAGACATTATACTGATGAATTTCCAAAAGACACCGACTGAGAGCAGCAATGGACAAACGCCATCGTGCTGGCTGGCACACTGCAGATCCGTATGATGCTGCCTTGCACTACAGTGATTTTCTAATTAATGTTTTCTGTCACAGCAGAATTGATGAGAGTAAAACGACAGACAAATGCAGAGGGTAGGGAGAGTTGATACGATCATCACCCCAAAGAGGACAACCTTTTAACAACATTATCAACAGCAATTCTGGGGGAAAACTATTGCTGTTTGCTTGTACATGAGTAATGATGGAGGAAGAACTACTTGTGATGGGTGTGGGAAGATAGGACTTTATTGTCACCTCAGCGGTTGACAACTCAACTGCCCAGCAGTTTCACACCACGTTCCTGGTGTGACGGGAGCAAGGGAGACCATCTCAGCCTCCAGGCAAGTTACCAGCTGCAGAACCAACACAAGCTACATAGAGAAAATGGCAAATACCATTCCTACTCATCCTTTCCATATTCAAAGCCCACGGCTGTCACTCGATCAACTGCCTTGCTGACTTCTTAAAAGAGAAAGAAGGAAAAGAAACCACGGAGGAGGATGAGGCACCAAAAGGTGAGCCCTGCAAGATGCTTCCTCCCCCTCCTTCCTCATGGCGGGCGGGCGGATTGCTGTACAGAGAGGTCAGACCCTCAGAGAGGATCGCTTGGCAATGCTCAAACCCGCCTCCCTCAACTGCACCAGTTACACCAGTTGAGGACCTGATCCCTGAAGGCTCAGGGTGCAGGCAAGGGTACGTGCCCAGATAGGGAAGAAGGGGGAAGCTGTGAGTGATAAATACAGAGAAGGCTTTTCAATCTAGATTATTTTGCTGCCTTCATTTCCATGGTAGTGTTTGCTATGGGGTTTGCTGGTCTGTTTGCTAGCTTCGTCCCACTGTTATTTTACTATGTCCTCTACTACAGCTAAAGTCTTTCGAGCTAATTTATTCCTTGCTCACTTGTAACTTGTACACAGGCCAGAATAAAGCAAGGCTGAATATAAGCCTGTCTGAGCTACCCCCTTCAGGGATAGAAATACTTCTTTGCAACCAGACTGGAAATGCTATAAATATACATATGTTTGTCTAATAATCAACTCCTAAAAAAGACATTGGTTAGATGCCTTGGTGGCCCAGCTTCCCAATGTGATGTGACTTGCAGTTCGAATTATTTAGCTGGATTTTTGTGGCTCCAGCTCTATTATCAATTATCCACGGGCTATTTACATCTGTCAAACATCTTTTGGGCTATTGGCTTCAGTAGGTGACATGTGCTAAATCTCCCTGAGAGAACCGAATAAGAATGTAGTCATGAGGAAAATGATAACTCTTAGTGGTTTACCATAAATATCCTGGAAGTCAGTGAAAATGGGGACATGCTGCTAACAAGTGCAGTTGACTTTAAACATCCCTCTCCATTATGAGTCAACCCGCATGAGCCTGGAGAAAGGTGCTTGTGATGGATGCATGTTCTGCTTCATGTAAGTGTCTGGGTGAGTGTATATATGCCCCTGCTGTTTATTCAAGGGATGTGATGGCCATCAGTGGAGCTGGTCAGCAACGTGCCTTTCCGTGCTAACAACTGGCACTACGGACATTAAGGTGAATCATGAGGCCACGCTATTTCAGGAAAAGCTGTTCAATACTGAGTTATTATTGTCCCTTTTCTGTGCGTTGTGTCTGGAGTACACTGCTACAGCTCAGCAAATGCCTCTTTTATGCATTTCTGTTGGCTTCCTCACACGCTGAATCTACCTGTCCCTTTCTCATTCCCCTACTTTTGGAATTAGATTGAGTTGAAACTATTATGTTCTCATATCAGCAAGCTCAAAACACTTTTAAAAGAGAGAATTTGGGTCACAGGACATTGCTTCATTTGCTTTAGATGTAAATAAGTTTCAAAATGAAACCACGATTTTGGTGGAAAAAAAATGGAAAGCTTCATTCAAAAGCACCAAAATGAAATGTTTCAAATTATAAACCTTTTTTTGTTTAAGTTAATCTCAGGAATTCAACCTAAGCCTTGAGAACTTTTCATTAGATTAACATCTGCTTATTTTCATAGAAAAATACTATAAGAAAAATATTCCAGTTACAAATAGCAAAAACTTCCTTCTTCTCCCTGGCACTGAGAAAATGAAGCTCTGTCCTGGCGGAGATTTTTCAGAAACATATAAAGGTTTAGGCTGACTTTCGACAGAAGACATCTGCATTTACGTTTACAATGTTTCTTCACTAGTGTGAGACTGTGAAAGGCAAGAACTCCAGCTTTGTGGAATTGGCATGCTGCAATTAAGGATTAAGGCCTTGGTGTTTTTAGAACAAAATAGCATGAATTGGCTGTCACAACTGCATCTTTTCTTCCAGATGATTTTACCTGGGTAAGTCACTAAGCCAATTTACATCAGAATTTTTGACACACAAGAATGAGAATATAAAGCAACTTCTGCTGAGGGAGTTCAAAGCTTTGATTTTGCAAGAAACTCAAGTTTATTTTTAATTCTCAAGCACATGTTGCTCCTGGTAAGATCAGCTTAAGTTAATGGTGCTTAGTCCTTTGCTGATCTAGCCATCAATAAACTTCTCAATAGCTCTGGTAAATTCATTTTGTCATACCTCTTTTCTAGGGAGGTAAGTAAATTGTTGTGGAGTGCTAATATGTAATTAGTCCCAGGAAATCACTGAAAAAGGCTGATACAGAGACAATATTTCTTAGCTCTCAAAGCCAATTGCTAGACTCCCTAATTCTAGATCATGAAATTAATTAAATGAAACCATATTAAGCAGACAGTGATGAAGCTACGGAATCTGAGATGAACGATTATAAATAACTACACCCCATTGAACCAGTAACACGGATAAGGGGCGTGCAGGAGACCGTTCGAACACCTCGGTAACAGCCGAAGCGGGCTACGAAAAGAAGACATGCTGAATGAAACAGGCATAGACATGTTACGCTATTCCTACTGCGAAGACAATACCTGTGGTTGCTACTGCATTTACGGGTTGGGAACGCCGTCCACTGCTAACTCCATAGAGCTCAATTTCGTATTCAGTACCCTCTTTCAGCCCTGTTATATCCTGGGTGCGCTCATGGCCTGGTACTATTAGTTCCAGGGGATCAGATTTCCTTTTGGTATCCCTGATTTTTAGAACAAAACTGTCGAAAACCCCATCGTCTGCAGTCCAGGACAGACGGAATCCATCTGGAGTAGCATCTGAAACCAGAAGGTTGTCGACCTCGGGTTCTGCTTCTAAAAAAGGAGAAGATAGCAGTAGGGAAAAGATTTTTTTTTTTTAATCAGTTCATTAGAGACCTGCCTGAGGTCTGGATATAGCATACTGCAAGAATCCAACCACAGTTCAAAGAAAGGGAAACAATCTGCCAGCTATTGAAATAAATAAATAATAAAAAAAGAACATTAGCATTATACACATACTGAAGAAGATACATGTGAGTGTGTGCAGGCCCATTCCAACTTTCACTCTTTAATAGCAAATCCACTGCATGGACATACCCCGTTTGCCTCTGACATGCAAAGTTACACATGCTCAAAGGAAGTTTCATGTGCATTTCTCTCTTGCTACCTATATGAAACCTTTATATACCATGAAAACGAGCTCTTGTTACAGAACCGCAGGCATGCCTGTAATATTGTCAGGTGTCTCTCTGTTAGGAGGACAACATAGAAGCCCCTTGAAAGAGTCTTTTTCTTCATGCAAAACCCTTATTTCATGCACTTCTGTCATCTGTGATGCTTCTGACCAGATGAATCCTTTACTTTGATATTAAACAAATGCTGAAGCAGCAAAGGGGAATCAACAAAAATTCATATCCCTTAAACAGCACACTTCCACCCAAACGCAAGACCTACTGCCTTTAGTGGAAGAACTCATCAAGAGCACCCCAGGAGCTGTAAGTTATGAATTACCTGCAAAATAAGTTTAGCTCAGTATGGTCAGGCATCGTTATCTACAGAAATGCTACTGGAGTGGTTACTGCCTCACAGCATCTCCAATGCACTTCTTTCTTCCACAGAACGACATTCCTATTTATTTTCTAGCAAACCCCCAATTGGGTCACCCCCAGCTTTACTGCTGCACAGTCAGCAACATGGAAATGAGACTTGATGGTTATGGGGCCAGAGAACAAGTCTGCAATGATTTTTCAAGAGAGCTCAAATGCTGCTGGGAAACAGCAGCTATGATGAGGCTGAACACATGAGCTAAGGCCTTCTGGAGAGAGATGCCAACTTCATGGGTGGCAATAATAGCACTCAATGGTCTGTGGGTAAAACCCACACAGAGAGTGAAAGAGAGGAGGCCATGGGCAAGAAATCCAGCATGACTCTTCCTGCAGGTCCTGTTGGTTGGCGAGCTGGGGAATGCTGATGTGCCCCGCAGCTGTTAACGAGATGAGCTCCCGCATGCAGTCATTTTTCTTTAAAGATTTCAGTTAGAAGCACCTGCATGACCATACCAGAAACTTTCACCCCTCAACCCACATCATGCGCCTCTACAGGATCCCTCATAAAGACAGAAGGGAAACATCAAGTTAAAAGGAACAGAATTTCACTGGTGGACCTATCGTAAATCAGGAGGAGTTATGTGTAGCCACGATGCAGAAAAGGATGCAAAAGCCAGGGTTTGCTTTGCAAATGGATTGCACAAAACATCTTCTGCGTGAGAAGAAAAGCAAGAAAGAAAGGGTGGAAGAGAACAAGTTGTTCACATTAAAATACCTGTAACAGCCACAGTGCTCAGGGGCTTTGTTTGGTGCCCCTTGGCAAAACCATAAAGCATAACCTCATAGCCAATGCCAGTAATAAGGCCTTTAAGCTTCAGTTGCCGCTGGGCTCCCGTAAGGAGGAACTCCTGTGGGTCCAGCAGCTTGCCAGAATCCACCACGACTACTAGAAAGTTGTCAAAGGCATTCTCCGATGCCATCCACGACACTGTGAACCCATAAGGGTTAATATCAGAGACAGTTAGGTTTTCCAGTGGGGGCATGGCCTCTAAAAGAAGGGAAGGTGCAAAAACATACAAAAAAAGAAGCGAAAAACATTGTAAATTAGAAAGCGTCACAGATTCCACCAAACATAAATCACATTTTTCCCCAAAGTATGGATTTAATAGAAGTGCATAGCCAGGACCACAAGACTTGGATTTTCAATGGAGCCTCTAGAAGGCAGATGCTCAATTCTTGATTTTCAGTAAGGGCGTCTCAGCACCTCCTATCGCAAGCTCCATTGAAATTCCTTCCAAGCTCACTGCGTAAGCACATTTCTCCTGTTACACATGCACTGAAAGACAGTTACAACCAAAACTGTTTCAGAAATGCTATGCATAGAGCTTTCCTTTCCTTCCACTTGTGCCCACCATCAGTGCTTTAGGGACAAGCCTCAACTTTGGCATCCACAATTCCTGCATTCTGCTTCTTTACCTCGCTACTTCACATGAATACCTCCAGCTTTTCAATGGTGGAGGGGTCAGAGATGCCACAAGGACTGCCAGAAGCAGGACGCTGACCGGTCAGGGTCATCACCAGTGCGAGTACTAAATAGTTACAAGATTGTTTTTTGTGGGGGATAGGAGAGAAGCCAGAGTTTGCGCTGGCTAAGGGCAGGGGCTAGTGACTGCAGAACAGGGCAATAATCTGTCCAAAGAGCTTCACAGGCAGCTGCTACTGTGGTATGTTGACAATTTAAAGAAATTCCAGTGAAGGGTCTTTTTTTTTTTTTTTTCACATCAGCATGACATTTGTCAAAGTTTCGAGGCTGTGGATAAACTCCTCAAAACTTTCCCATCAAGTCTCTGGGAAAAAAAAAAAAAAAAAAAAAAAGGCCAAATTTTCACAAGACAGTTTCTCAGTGTGTTTTGCTCACTCAAAACCTGACAAGTCAAATAGGAAGATCAGCTGGCTCTGCCAAGCCCTGGCTTTGATCCTGGATCCCAGGCGTTGCTAGTATTTCTCTAAATTATTTGACAAACTTTGCTTTGTTGTCTCAGGAGCGAACTCATCTGATCTTCCAATCACTCCGATTCCACTCACTTCAGAAAATACCCATTAGTTAAACACAGAACTTTCCCTGGGAAAGCGATTTGGGTTTGGTTTTGACATTTCACAACTGCTGAAACAGGTGTTCTGTTAGAATTTGGCATAAAAATTCCCTTCTAAATTTTAGAATTTGGAAGTCCTTATGTTTTGATGTTTACACATTTGGGTGCCAGAGATTCAGCTCAAATTTACTCAATTTGGAGACATTTTTGCAGCTGACTTGCTTCTAATCAAGCAACCCCCTCAAAGAGTCACATTTCGCTTTGGTTTCTGTGAGGGTGGGTAAACAAATTAAGAGCCCAAACTGCTGAAATTCTTTTCCTGGGAGAGGTGTTGAGTGACACCAACACACTAACCCCAGCAGCTTTAAGTGAACTGCTGGCACATCCTTCTGCTGTGTAGAGTGCGCCACGTGTTTACCTAGTGTGGGAAGCTTCCTTTCAAAATACCAATCTCCATGGTTTGTTTTCAAAAAGGAAGCATCTGTGCTCCGGTGGAGCAAAAGAGCGGGCATTTGGAAAGCTGAGTTGCGCACTTCTGGCTATGTGATGGAATGTCATGAAGGGGCAGATCAGAGCTGGTGCAAAAGGCAACAATTCGCCTTAACGAAAATGATGCTGGACGTTGCCTTTCCCAGACGGTGACAGCCCAGATGCCATGAGGGATGCTGCTATTGCGGCTGGTGTTCCTACTGCACGTTGATGAAGAGAGGAGAAAGAGGAAAAGGCCTCAATTTCTCCATTCATCCTATTTAAGGCGTCCCTGTGTCTATGACAAGCCCCAGTAGCACATACTGGCCACATAACACACAGACGGTGAATTACCAGGAGGCATGTGATGTACAACTGATCCCAGCCAAAATCTGGCCAAAATATTCAGACAAAAGGGATGTGTTGAAGGGACATCAGAGGAAAGGAGGTGTTCTAAAATCCAGTCCTCTCTGGAACCTTCAGATGCAACTACTGAGTATTAGGTAAACTTCCTCCTCAAACTTCAGGAGTTAAAAAAGATTATTACACGTGGGAGAAAGACTCCAGAGGGCTTTTAACTCACTTTAAACTAGTACTCATCCTAGAAATTTTTCTTAAGGTCAACATGACCAGTCTGACCCATCCTTGCACAAAGTTCACAAAC
This sequence comes from Himantopus leucocephalus, assembly GCA_003993805.1. Taxonomy (NCBI): domain Eukaryota; kingdom Metazoa; phylum Chordata; class Aves; order Charadriiformes; family Recurvirostridae; genus Himantopus; species Himantopus leucocephalus. The sequence continues at coordinate 2,623,969 of RSEF01000017.1, forward strand.
AAGACCATTGTTGCTGGACAAGATATTCAGTGCTGTAGAGAGTCTTTTTTTTTTTTTTTAAATCCATGCTGGAATATATATTTTTATAAGCCAATAAATAGACTCCAAACCTTGAAGCGGGTACCTGTCATGACAAAAGCAGTGAGGGGCTCTGTGTGAACACCTGCAGTGGTGGTCCCCTTAATGTTAATGTCATAGCCAGTGTACTCTAGCAGGCCTGAGATGTGAGCGCTGCGAGCGCCTCCCGACACCGTAAGCTCCTGAGGTTCGTGTGCTGCATAGGAATCTCTAATGTGTATAACAAACTTGGCAAAAGGCCCATCTCTTGTGGTCCACGAGAGGTTGAAGCTGTCGGGGGTAACGTTTGTGAGTGTGAGCGTGCCCAGCTGTGGCTCAGCCTCTGAAGGAGAAAGGAACACAGGTTGAAGAGACAAGCGTTACTCCGGGGGCTGGGGGAATTAGCAGGGGAGGTTTATAGACGATTAAAGATAAGGCTGAATGTTTTAGCCTTGCCTTGCAGTGGTTGAAGAAAAAAAAAAAAACCACAAACAACAAACCCAAACCAAAAAGAAGGAGTGCAAGAGTTATTTTGTAAGGTTTTGGAAAGAAGCCACTGAAATTAGTGCTGACTCTAAATTTATTTTTTCATTTAATTTTCTTAAACACTCTCAATTTTCCCAATGAAATGTGAGCCTGATTTACGGAAGCACCAACAGCGTACAGTCCTGTGGTAAAACCACAGAAGTTGCAGGAACTTTGCACTGGGAATTTGATGGGAATACAAACCCAGAGCAACTCCAAAGTAGATAAAGTAGAATTCAGGCAGGAATTAGGTGAGTCCAAAATAGACATCCTTGAATTCCCAGTTCAGCCTCTGTTTAGGGTTTCTGTTGCCTGGAGTTGTAGAAACTTCTATTTTTGGACCCTGAATTTTATGAAGGGTTTCAGTCCTAACAGTGATTATCTCAGCACTAATCTCGGGCCAAAACCTCCCTGGACTCCGCAGATAAGGTGTTCCTCATCCTCTGACCAGGCACAATCGGAGAGTATCTAACAGACTGAACAAAGCCCCCCACAACACTGCTGTTGCTCTCCTTTCTGACTGTGCAGTGCTCAGGGCACTTCTTTAAGAAGCAAAGACTCTCCTTTTCTGCTAGAGGAAATTCAAAACCACATCTCTCCCTTGCCAGGGGAGAAACTTGGCCTTCAGGCTACAGGAGGGGGAGAGCTCCTCACCCGTGCTGTTTTAAGGCTATTCCATTTAGCATAAAATCATTAAAGATTCGTTAGAGCACAAAGAGAGCGCAGACATGACCCAGCAGCCAGGTGGTCAGAGAATCCCGTGTCTCCTCTCAGAGCTGATTATCTATTTTTTCTCTTCCCAATTGAGTATAAACCAAGAACACCTTGGGAAATGCAGCCAGTGAGATACAGGAAAATAACTATGTAAGCGATTCATGCTAGGAAAAAAGTAAGAAAGATGTATCCCGCCAACAAAGAGAACAGTGAAAGAATGAAATCCTTTTCTTAACTGAAACATGAACTGCTGCAAGATGTTCCAACTTTTACTCCCGTCCCTTATTGCAAGACTTTTAAAAATAATAGCCCACCTTCTTCTCTGGAAATGTCTAGGAACAGGTGAATCCAAGTGGCCCCAATTAAGGACACATGCTGTTGTCATGCTGTCAACCAGTGACCATCAATGCCTTCATGGCTGACAGTGAAGATGTCACCATGTAAGCATGGTACTTCCAAAGACAGGGGAGGAGATGAGAAATTATCCACAAAGCAAACAGGCTTGGGTGCAGAACCCAGTGAAACCGAGCATGGAGCCACCAGCCCCGCATGCAGTCAGAGAGGACAAAGGGATCCTTTCCAGTCTCATCCTGAAATGGCCACATTCCTTCACATGCCACTTGCACCCAGTCAGGCACGTTCACATCATGACACCCAGACTCCAAAGAACACTACATGCAAAATAAGTTGACATTATCTCTTCAGGCAAGCCTTAGTGATCTTCCGCGATCCTAGAATCACCATCACCACAGGAAAAGCTCTGACATCCAGTGAAACAAGACAGGTCTTAGAGCCTCAAAGGTAGCAATGCAAGTGACAGCGTGGTGAGCTGACCATCAAGAAAAGGTGAACTTGCTTTTTTGAGCTCTGCTCTCTGCTGGGAACGCGTAAAAACGCTAGGCAGAGAAGAACATCAGAACCAGCACAAGGCAGCCAGCCCACTCCATGCAGTTTTGATCGGTCATTTAGCATGCTGAATGAAACGTCCTCAAGATACAAATGTCTTGGAAAACATTTGGTTTTAAGAATGAAGAACCAAAATGGCATGCAGGTGCCTCTCCAGGCTGATAAAGACATGAAGGTCTCCCACCCACAACAAAGCAAGTGAGGATGGGATGAACAAGAACTTTATTCCAGATGAAGTGCAAAGATACTCTATGAAAAATACTGACTATCTGGAGCAAGTCAGTTATATATACACAGAACTTGCAGACAAGTGTATATATAAGGAAACCAATCATGGTTTACTACTGGCTCCCTTAATGCTGGGGGCACTTCTTCAGCCTTTTCCATAGTCTCAGATCTCTGTTTTTCCAAGCACTCTCGAGTCCAGCTTATTTCAGCCTCCCCTCATAGTGATGTCCCTATAATTTGCCAAAGGAACGATGATGAGTTGGAGCCATGTTTTAGAGCAGTTCGGTGGACAGCAAAGGAAGAAGAGAAAAAAGCAAACCTGGAAGGCGAAACAGTGAAATACCTGTGGTTGCCAGTGCTGTCAAGGTCTGACCACCTTGCCCATCAATTACACCATGGAGTTGGACAGTGTAATTAGTGGCAGCTTTGAGGTTGGTGACTACATAGCGCCGGGAAGCCCCTGGCACCGTGTGCACCAGGGAGTCCAAAGGGAAGTCAGAGTTTCTGACTTCTAAAATAAAATGGTCAAAGGCATTGTCCTGCGCTTCCCACGTGAGTGACATGCTGTCTGAGGTAGCATTTGATACAGTGAGTTTGCTAAGGAGAGGTTCCTCTACTACAGGAAGAAAAACAAATGGAAATGTATTGCAATTATTAAAACCCAAAGTGACAAAATAAAATGATACAGAAGTCACAAATGATACAGGTCACAAAAATCATCTAGCCTTGTGTTTCTCGATGTTTTCCATACCACAACCCCTGCAGTCACCCTGCCCACATTAGTCATGATTCAGTGAGGATATTCACAGGTTTTCAAGTTGCTAGAAACTGCAACTCCGTATTATCTGATCACTGAAATTTGATATTCTGTTTAATGTCATTGACCACATTAATCTATTGCTATGACAACTTCTCCTAAGATCATGTCAGCAGGCAAAATTTGCTAGAGATATTAAATGATCACAAAGTGAGCTATTATCTGCCTACTATGAGAATACACCTTCTGCTTCCATAATCTCTCCTTTCACTTTCCTACTGTAATTAGCTAGAGCACATTGAACATTTGACTTCCCTGTCTTTTCTGGAAAAGCTCTCAACTGTAAAACCTCGAGATGCACAATGTGTCAACAATTAAACACCTACTTATTTCATTCACATCATTAAGTCAAATGGACTCTTTCAATCTCTCATCCCACGTAAACTGAATTCTGAAGCTGAATTTAAGCAACGCATCTGCCTTGTAGGAGTCTGCTGTCACAGACTGAAATGTGCCTGAAATCTATTTAGCGAATAGGGATAAAAACTGTATCTGGCAGTCAGCTTATCTGACAGAAACAGCATCTCCTCTATGCTGTGCGACAGATGCAAAGACAGGCTGCAAGGCTAACGTAATGAATCATCTCCCACTTTGTTCTTGGGAAATTTCTTTTGCTTCTCATCTGTGTCAGAGGTTGTCCTAACCTTAATGTTTGGACAAGAGCAAACTTGTCGTGTGAATGAAATCACTTCACGGTGCGATTGACTGACTTTGCTGTATGTGACGGTGGATTAACATTCACAGTTCAAAACGTCTCCGGAAGGTCTTCCTTAGAAGGTGTCAAACAATGAGGTAGAGGATTTGGTAATGGGTAGAGTGATGGGGTAGCTGAGGGCAGGGAAAGGGGCACAACCTGTAAGGAAGAGTTAGAAGAAAGGAGAGTTAGCACTGAGGTAGGTTTTATATACCTGTTGTAGCTGCAGCACTTATTGCCTGTGTGCGGAAATCATGAGAGATTCCATAGAGGTAGACAATAAAATCAGTGCTGGGGGAAAGCCCTGAGATATGAGCAGTTCTTGAATTGCCTGAGATGTTGAACTCCATGGGCTCCAGCAACCTGTTAGAATCAATAATTTCAATAGTAAAGACGTCGAAGTCCCCATTGGTGGTTGTCCAAGAAAGGTTGAAGCTTTCAGGAGTAATGTCGGAAACGGTTAGCTCACCAACTTCTGGGTGCACTCCTGAGGAGGGAAACAACATTGGTCAGAAGGGGAGAGCCCTGTACCTCCTCCTGCTCAGAAATGCTGTGCTTCTCTCTGCTCATGCTGGCAGCAATCCAAGCTGCCGCTGGAGAACAGGGTTTGAGTAAAAGCTTGCTACAAGCAGACAGGTACTAAGTGAAGAAATCAAATTAAAGCATCTCAAAATGTTAAATAAGAAAAAAAAGAAGGGAAAAAAAAAAAAAGAAAAACAAGCGTCTAAGCTATGGCTATTTCCTTTTAGCTCCAGGAGCAGCCATGTGTCTTCGAGGTCTGAGCATGAAAGCAGATGCAAAAGAACTTTTCTGAATGTCCCTAGGGCATTTGGAAAAGTCAGCTTCCAGTTTCAGGAGAAGCTATAACTAAGCTATTTCTTTATCCAAAGGACAAGTTTGTGGGTTTTTTGCCTTTCTACTTTCCCTTTCAGCTCAAGCCTGTGAAAGCTGGCATGTAATTTTGGAGCTGGAGCCAAAATGCAAAGCAGTGATAGCTGCCTTGGGGTTTCTTCCTCTCTGCAGACATCCCTGACGTGTTACAGGAAGGCTCAGAAAATTCTGACAATTGGAAGTCCCCAGAAGGGAAAATTTTGAAAAGCTGGGTGCTGAGCATGACCCAGAAAGGAAGGGAAAACCTCAGCGGGGCATCTTCAGCTGTTTTCATTAAGTTCGTAAAAAGAGAGCACATTGCATATTTAGGCAGGACACCCATGATGTCTGTTTTCTTGTTTGTCCCCATACGGCCTCCTTTGTCTAGCCACATTTGTCTATTTTCAATGGGCAATCTGCTACCAGCTCACACTCAGGACTCTCAAAGCACAGGACTTCTAGCCTGCAGCGGGACACAGCCCAACGCAAGTGCCTTGTGCCAGACACGTTTCTACCTAAGCCAGGCGGCTTAAAGCATTATTGAAACAAGCAAGCTCTATTGTGTTTAATGTTTTAATTCTATTTAGTTCTTATGTGTACTTTTATTCCCTTCTGTGCTGGGTAACATGTGCTTTGGGAAATCAAACACATGCAAATTCTCGCCATGTCACAATCACAGGAGGTTGCAAAGATCTGTAAGGAAGCCCAGAGGCAGCGGATATTTCCTACAAGAAATTACCTGAAGGAAGAGCTGCTGGTGCCCCTTTATTGCCAATTAATTCATACCCTGTTTGTTACCAATGATCATAACACCTGGCAGAGTCAGTGAGCCATACAGGATAGACATAAGTATACATTTACTTCTCACAGTCAAAGCTCATGATAAGCTCTCGTTTAAAACTGTAGTCTTTCACGACATCAGCTAGAAAATTACTTTTGTGGCTCTTGATTAGTTTCATGCATCCTTCTGGTAACGTGGGGCTTACCTTCCTTCTTTCAGGTCAGTTTTGAGCCAGGGTAGTTCTGCTGAATTTGGTCTTCTTGCATTATATCTTTTCCAGACCAATCAGACTGTTTAACAGCCTTACGTGGCTTAATACTATTCCTGGTAGGAATCACTTCTGTTCTTTTCTACATGAGAACATACAGAAGGTGTCTGTCCTTGCCATGGAGACAGATGCACACAGTATACTCCTGAGTTTGTATTTACACAGAAGCTGGTGCATAATTTCAGAGGTAGCTTCTGGAGGGTAAAAACTAAAAATGCTCTCGGGCACTATAAAGAACAGATTTTTGTAACGTTACATGGCAATGTGGGCTTTCCCAAGCACGTACAACAATGAGCTGGGTTTTACTGTTAGTGTCAACCAGCAGAGAAGTGAGTAAAGGGAACAAACCAACCCTTCTGAGGTGGGGGGGAAAAGCATTCCTAAAAGCGAAGGGCTCCAGGGGGGCACCGAGGCTCTTATTGGAAAGTCTGATCATGAGACATTTCCATGCCAGAGATGTTCAGCCAAGCTTTAATGAGTTCAGTGCACCCCATGCAAAGCCGAGCAAGTGAGCAAGCTTTGCCGAGCAGTTGCAATAGCCCTGGCTCACATCCCTGTCCGAAAGAAATGGAGCCAAGAGACTGGATGAGCGACTTGAAAAGATACCTGTCATGGTTTCAACAGAAAGAGGTTTGGTCCTGTAGCCTTGAATCACACCATGAAGTGTGATGTTATAAGGTGTGTTGGCCTTGAGGCCTGTAACATTCATAAAGCGCAGTCCGCCTGGGACTGTGATATTCCAGGTTTCTTCGGGATTGTCAGACTCCTGCACCTGAATGATAAAGTTCTCATAGGCCCCATCGGCGGCTGTCCAGGTGAGCTGGAAACCATCCCAGCCAGTCTCTGATACTGATAATTTTCCAAGCTCAGGTTCCTCCTCTGAATAAGGACAGAGAGTCAATCAGTTACTCAGATTACAGAGCAGTGGTGATGTTCCACATTAATGAATTTCATTTGTAATCAGTGACACGGAGATGCACCCCCACACACACACATTTACATCCTCAGCTGCCTCAGATAACTCGTAAAGTCTCTTGAGAGACATGGCAAAGCAGAACATTAAGAAAAGAACTGTAGCAATAATTAATAACCACATTAATACTGAAGGACCGCTTACAGAAAGCGGCTTATAGACCATCTTACAGCTGCAAGTGTTTTGCCAACATTAATTACAACTCCCTATGAGACAAGTAAGTCTTCCTATAACCCCTTTACTGCACTACCAACAACTCAGTGTTTGCCATTATGAAGCGACTGTGAATACTGCAATAGTGCCCGTTGTAATGGTAGGAAGACACTGAGTTTAGAGTACTTGGGATTCACATTTATGTTTTCAATTGTGTCCACAAGAAGGAGGCTATTTATTCTTCCAAGCTATTTTTAATCCAAAACAATAAAGAAGGGGAAAATTCCTCCATGTCTGCATGTCTTCAGTTTAATGGATTTGTCTTCCTTATATGACACTATTCTGTCCACAAAACCATCCCGGAGGCAGGGAAGGTTGGATTTTCAGAGTTACTGATACTAATCTCAAATTGAAATCCGCATTCACAGAAATCAACATTCTCAAAAGCCATCACCGGGGTGGCCAAGGTAGCTGGGAATCATCAGGGCTAACTCTGATGCTGTTAAATCCGAAAGTTTAGGTCATTTTCTCAGCAAGAATAGAAAGTCCTCTGTTATAGAGGAAATCAAGTTATTCCTTAAAGTTAGCAGTCACATGGGAAAATGACAGAATACTACCTGTTTTTTTTCTACATGAAAAATCTTGCTATATTATCTATCATTGGCCTGTGGACTTCTCTTATTTACTTGCCTTGTCGATACATAAGCCTTATAATACGAGAGTCTAGTTGAATAATCCCAATCTGCACAACTAAGAATTTATAAGAGACAATGCAGGTGGGAAATAGATCTGATTTGTCAGTTGTTAACTTCAACTTTAAGATTTATGTATATTTCAAGGCAGAAGGTAAAGGGGCCCTGGAATTAACGAAAATTAGGCTCAGCAACATTACTCAAATAAATTCTCCCCCTGTAAAAACAGAGCGCTTGTTGTATGACTGCTGCAGAGCCTTATATAGGTAGCTGAGGTTGTATTTTCAGAAGTTGAGCACTCATAAATCACAGCCAATTATCTTCGGTGAGATTCAGTAATGTATAGTAAATTGCTACCAGTCAGGAACACAAACGTTTTGATGAGCTTTTCCCATCCTGTTAGAAAGGAAGAGATCGTTTATGAAATAACACAGTGATGTTCAATTAAAAAAAATGCATAAATCCAGAGCTGTTCTGCTTTATCAGGAACAGAAATGAACAGAAATTGAGGCAAAATATGAATCCTGTAAAAATAGCACTGTTTAGTTGAAAAAGGGAAAGCAGGACAGAAAAGGAACTGGTTGTATCAGAACTAATGATCTTTTGTGGTAACAGAAACAAATATAACAAACACACTTCCTTAAAATGAAAATGATACTAAACCAAAAGTTACAGTAAGGTAAAATCTTTTAAGTAAAACCTTGATTATAATAAGTAATGCAGTAATCATCACAGCTTAAAAGCAATTCAGATTTCTCTGAAGAGTGCTCAGTTTCGTTCACCTCCAAGATGCAGAGTCCCTTCTCCTCCCATTTGTTTCTCATGCACGGCTGAAATGGGAGCGCACACAACCCCATCATGCTCTCGAGCGACTAAGAAATTCTCATACAAAATCATGCACCAGCTTGGACTGCTGGAGACCTCCAAAAGCCTCATCCATAAAGCATCCAACATATATGACAAAACAATGACAATGTCATGGCAAATGATGTCAAGGGATGATGTTTCTTATTAAAAAAAAAAAAGAGAGAACAAACCATTGAGAGATGAGACTGCTCTAGCCTTGTGGTAGGTGTGAAATAGTCTGTGTGCATCTATGTAAATATTTCATCTCATGTTGTGAATTTGGTTGTGGGTGATGGACAGGTACAGTCACTAGTCTCCAGCTAGGTTCTCCAGATATGAACTTACACGCTGGTACTTTGATCCTTATTGAACTGAGCCCTGAGGCTATAGGCCTGCTTCCTCACGAAATTCATGTAATAGGGATAAGAGGTGGAAGTTTTCAGAAAGCTACACTCCCAATGTGTTTCAATCTTTTTTTTCTCTAACATCACCGCTTCCATGCCAATGCTGCAAACCACAACCTCCTTGCGAGCCTTCTTGCGTTTGAGCCGCAATCCACATAAATACTTATAGCATCTTGCTATTTTCATGTTCCTTGTAAATAGCAGATGCATCAATGTCTCTCTTTGCATGCAGTTTGAAAAGAGAGAACTGATGCTACATCACCTTAGAAGCTGCATGGGGCATTGTCCATGCTGCACCACTCAAGGCTCACATTCCATAGCAATAAGAGCTTTACCCCGTGCAAAAGGAAGAAAGAAAAAAAAAAAAAACAACTAAGAAGAAAGGCATGACCCACAAAGCCTAGCATTTCTGCAGTGGAACAGCAGTATGAAAATGAAGTTCTGTATTTCAGAGCAGAAAAGGAACATACGGCTAATGAATCCGTAGAAAATACCTGTAGCAGCTAGGGCTTCCAGGGACCAAGACAGCTGACCTTGAGTGCTTCCATGGAGGTTAATCTGGTATTGTGTGCCAGCTGTGAGATTGGTAATTTCTGTTTCTCGATGGTTTCCCGGCAAAAAGATTTCCTGTGTTCTGTTTAAACCGGACAGGTCTTTCAGAGCGATAAAGAACTGATCAAATACCTCATCTTGTGCTGCCCAAGACAAGGTGAAACTACTGAAAGTCCTGTGTGTTATATTAAGGTCATGAAGAGCACCAGTGGCTTCTGAGATGGGAAGGTCAGTGGGCACCAAAAGCAGAGCATGAGAATCAGTGCTGGGGTTTGTTAAATGACTTAGCTCTGTAGGTGCAGGGCTGGTAGGATTAAGTGACGTTTCATTGTTTGATTCTCCAGGTGTTGTGACTAGATGCGCTAAACAGAGGTAAATTATAAGTTAAAATTTCCCGATAATAAACCCCCAAACACACCAAAAGACAGCAAACATCTGCTACAAAACAGTTTGTGTGCTTTGCATTAAAGAACTCTAAGAACAGAGAAAACAGATGGGTACTTCTTTTTTGGAGACTGAATCCAGGCCACAAGCACAGGTAGCATCACCAGGCACAGCATGGCTCTCTCGCAACCACACTAACTAGCAGATCCAGCGCAACAACCATTAAACACAGAGACGAGCTGAAATGCTTCCAGCAGAGAAATGAGCACANAAGCTGAAGTGCTTCCAGCAGAGAAATGGGCACATCCTCAGTTGATGTAAATCAGTACACTTTGACTACCTCCAAAGAACTTCGCTGATTTACATCGGTGAGGATTTCAACCCTAAGTCTCTCAAACATGCCTCTTATCTTTACTACAGCACGTCAGTTTATTGCTTCCGATACAAACCATAAGTGGAATGCATGCCAAATATCACAAACATATCCGAATCCAGACTAAGAAATCAGCCACAGCAGAAGCATGCTAAATCTCATCCCATCCAATCAAAAACAGGCTTGGAGGAGTTATCCATCTGGATACATGCAGAACTTTCAAAAAAGGCAGGGGGACACACATCCTTACCTAAAAACCAAGACAGAAAGAACTTGAGCAATCTTTCTTTAAAGACATCCAAAGGAACGGAAGGGACAAAGACTTGGCCTTCAACATGCTGAATGATCTGTGAATGTATCTTGTACTACAGTCAGATTCTGAAAATCTGAGAACTGTGGAGATCACAGAGAATGTGTTTCTGATCACAGCTGCAAGGCAACAGGCAGGTAATTTTTCTGACATGCAGAATTATCTCCTCATTAGCAGAAAACCACATCGTTTCACACCTCAGTGACTACCCTTGCTTTCATGCTCCACTTGCATTCGAGAGAGCAAGTCATCTACCACCATCAATCAGATCAGCACAAGTATGTACTCAGGATTCAGTATCTGTCTCCAAATTCACACATGTATCAAAAAAAAACGTTCTTAGAGGAGAAAGATCAAATAAAAATGTTTTCAAATAAATGCAGAAATGGTATCTTGAAAATATACTCTCAGGACAAATACAGATGTAAACCCACTGTTTTCTGCTCACCTCCAGGAAGGAGAGAAGCCTGTGAGGCAAACAGTTATTTATATCTTCATATATCATTGATATTCTTGACTTAGTAAGGGCCCTCCTTAAATTAGCCCAGCCCATGATCTCCACCAGGCCCTACCTACGGTGCAACCTGAAGACGGCCACGTTGGCATCGTACCAGCATGCCTGCAATGGTAACCACTAGCGTAACGCCTTCTTTCTCAGTAAACGGACTGCCAGAACTATCCGACTGCCCCAGGTCTCCTGAGCTCACGTCACAAAGCAGGAAGACATGCAGTGGGGAAGCGTCAGCCTTCCGCGACTCTCAGCTGCTTGTGCACAACCAGATGCCAACCAGGTCTTTCCTGTTCTGGGAACAGACAAAAAACTATGGCATCAAGCAAGGGCACTGCTACTTGTTCAGCCTCAAGGTTGTCTACTTAACATGCATAGCGGTAGCCGGGCTTTACTGTGGAGTACTTCTGCAGAAGACATGCATAAACAGAGCGAACAGACCAGCGGGGAGGAAAGGGCAGCGGTACATGACACATGTACAGCTCCATGCTGTGGATGGTCCCACTGGGAACACCTCAAAATACAAGGGAAAAAGGAAAAAACAAGGCCGCATTACACTCCTGATATACCAAGGATCCCTGAGAAAACCCTGTGTAATATTACTCGAAATTGGCTTCTCATTTTCCCTCACTTTACTTGACCACCCCTACCGCCTCTTCTCCCCAACTCCTGTCAGTTACAGTACAACCACACAAGGACCTGGTTTCTCTAATCTGGATGGGAAATACAGCAACAGCTCAACTGCATTATACAAAAACTGAGGGACCAACCACATGATTGGTGTTTTAAAGCAGAATTTTGCTGTCACAAGTGGGTTTATTTTGCCAACTTTGACAACTGCATGGGAGGTTGCCATGTACAGCTTGTCTCATGGAGTATATGTCATAATATGCAGTTACATTACTTCTGACTTTTTTTCAGGCCTAATTCTGACTATTACCTTAGGTTTAATGACTTGACTCCATAAATGAATTTGTGGATAAGAAAGTGGTCTACCCTCTACACATACATACAAACACACATGTACCCCACATCATGTCCACATGTGATAGAGGAATATGTGGCTTTGTGTACAAACATACAACAGACAGAAAAATGAAAATTATATGAATACATGGAAAATACTATGATATCACAGACAGCATCAGTGTTCATTGTTTAGCACATACAGTACTATAACAGATAATGGAAAATCTGGAAAAAAAATCAAAGTATAGGATAACAAGACCAATGGAATTCAAACATTTGACTTAGCAGTAAGGGAAATAGGGGAGAAGAGAAAGAGAGCTCTAGCAGCCCTAGGTGGGCGGGTGAGCCAGATAGAATGATTCATGGCGGCAAGATGAATGAACAGTAGACGCCAAAGAGCTGAAAGCTATGTAGAAGGAACACTGGATGGACAACAAACATACGCTCTTTCTCAGACTGGAATACTTCTCAATATCATTCTCTTAGTAAAATATTCAGGCTGAACATGGCCTAAGTATGCCCATACTGCTGTTGCTGGCCTTTTGAGGAATTCCATTTTAATGCTTCACTGGCGATTTTACCAAAAAAGAATGTTAATGTCCTGCCAGGACATTTCCCCAGTTACTTGGGATGGAGCAAACAGCATTCTGTGTTATTTCTTGCTTCTATCTCTTGGATTTTATATTATTTTCCAAGAGGGGCTATCAGCCAGTTTCACTGCGGAGCGTCTCATTGGCTCAAGCACGCTTCAAGACATGATGGCCTCCCAAGGTATTTGTGTTCTTTTCAGACCCCTTTGGCTAAATAGCTTTCCCCTCTCTCAACCAGCTGATTAAACTGGGCTTACGGTACCAGTGCACCTCTGAATTTCATAAAGAAAGCACTGCAGTAGATCCCAAGCCCAAAATACTACAGTAACTACCACTAAAAATCCTCATACTGAAGTCAGCTTCCAGGTACTCTTAGCAGTGGAATCAGCTGAAGAGATGGACAATCTTTACTGGCAAATTTATTTTCCCAGTGGTCAGCACTGTATTTTCCCATCTAACTGGCTCACCTAATGATCCCTCCTGATGTTTCTTTGAGTTTGTAATAAAACGGGTGGCGTAATCTAAGACTAGTAGAAGCCAAGAGAGGAAGAGGGAGTGATGCACAACACAGACAAGGGTCTTTGGCAAACAGCATAAATCTTCTTAAAAACATTCAACAGAATGGAAAAGTTACTTCTCCAAGCCATGCTCCTTTGGGCAACTCACTTCCAGAGGCAAGACAGTATCACATCCACGATTCATCAGCAGTTGCTGCACAATCTGGGTCCTTCAGCAGAGGAATTTGAGGTTGGCACTTGGTTTCTCTAATGTCCACTCATTTATCTCCACAGGCCTCTCATGCCTTATGTATTACCACCCGTCCTCCTCCAGGACCCACATTGTGCTATGCAGGCAGGGCTCCAGAACCAGAGCAAGAAGGAACAAAGCTGTCGTCTGACTGCTCAGCTTCCTCAGAGCTGGGTTACGTGCTCACCTTACAGATTAGTTGTTAATCTGATGTAACATTCTCAAGACATGCTGTCAGAAATATCCCTCCAACTAGTAAAATGGCCCATTTTCTTTGATTTCTGAAGTGGTTCTAAACCAAAACCTTAGTGCAATGCTGGGTGGGACCTCTAACAAGTAAGCAGTACCCTATTTTGTGATATCTTCGTTAATAACAGAAAGCAGGTACCTGTTGTAGCCACAGCTTCCAGAGGAGAAGAGCGCTGTTCTCCAGCCAATCCATACACCTTGATTTTATAGGAAGTGTTAGCTTGGAGGCCGTCAATCACAGCACCTAGGGATTCTCTGGGCAGGAAGGTTTCTGCAGGGGGCCCAGCTGCCAATGACACTTGCTCGTACTCCACCACAAAACTACTGTAGAATCCTGTATTCGCGTACCACGAGACACTAAAGCTGTGGTCTGTTACCCTCGAGACCACAAGGTCCCTCAGTGCATCCTCCTGCATCCCTGAGGCCTCTGGAGCAAGAAAGCTCCCAGAGCCAGAAAGCTGCTCTGGGTCAGGAGTCATTGCCCGCATTGGGGTTAGACTATCCAGAGCTACAAAGAAACAAACAAGCAAATGGCAGTGTGAAATATTCAGTCTTTCCTTGTCAGCAAAACAAAATAACATTTAGCAAACTGTTCACTTTATAATCTTTACCATCCCTTGAATGCAAAATCACGGACATCAGTTAAAAAAAACTTTGTCGCTTGAGCTGCACTTCATCCACGTGAAGAGAGAGAAGCAGCAGAAGGCTGCCATCCTACACTGTGGAAGATTTTGTGACACGTCCTTTGCTAGAGACTGATGAGCTCTGAATGTTTCAGCTGTCTGTGCGTAAAGTTGATATACATAAAGAGATAACAGGAAGAACGTGAGAGGGGAGAGAAGGCACCAACAGAAGATCTTCAGCTCTGGGGCTTAAAGAAGTTTTACCCTCAGTGACAGAAAATCCACTATGCAAACAAATAAAAATAACGCGTGGGAAACTCCTGAATACCTGCCGGCAGAGAAGTCTGACTGGACCATCAAGAGGCTGGGAAGAATATGAGATGGAAAACTGACAATCTGGAGAAGCAAAGGAAGCTCTGAACAGAAAAACTCTCAGCCCTTCCACAGTCCCTGGCCCCCTTGTCCAGCGGGGATGGTGCATGCCCCTCTGAACAGCAGGACCGTCTCCTCCACCCACCAAGGAGAGCTAGTCCAGTCCTAGCTGTGCTACTGGCATTTTCCACTTCGATCATTCCTTTCTCTCCTTGGTTGCTCCAAGTACTCTCCCCAGCACTGCAATGGACCTGAGGTCCCCCACAGCTCTGCAAGAGAGGGCAAAACAACAAGTCTGTTTGGCTTAGCCTGAGGACTTCAGGACCTCCCAAGTACTGGGAACATGGATAAAGAGGACTGACTTGAGGGTGGACGAAAAAGTAAACTGAAGAAGAGACCTCTTGTCTTATACCCCCCAGGCTCACACAGCATTTCTCCCTCCCCGTGCTCATGTGTTTGGATTTGTCCATTCCTACGCAAGAGGAAGGTCACAGTGACAGGTTATGTCAACTACTGCTGTTGCTTCTAAGGAGCCCACTGTACAGAACTCTTTGTTTACTGGCTGCTCTGAGTAAAGACTTAAAACAAACACACTGGCCAGATGAATGTATTTATAAAAAAAAAAACCAAAAAACCAAAAACCAAACCAGAAAAAAGAAGCCACCTTGTAGGACTTTGGAAACTGGTGCTGGAAAGACCAGACTGTGAAATTCCACAGCATGTTGTTTTTGCCTTTTCACCATCTATGCATACTTCTTTTGAGACCGCTCAGTTTTCAGACAGATGGGAAAACAGATAACTTTGGAAAAATCGAAGCCTGCTCACTCCTGTCACAGAATCCTTCAGCTTCCTTTTGTATGTGTGTGCCTCAAGGCTTCCTAGTTTTTCCCTACATGGCACACAGGCCTGACTTACGCAGCAAACAAGTAACTCAGTACTGATGGTTTTCTGCAGTTTACACCATACCATATAACTCTCTGCTGGACTGGATTCCTTGACTCTATAAAGCGTTCAGAGGTTCTGCTGGCATGAACACTGCCAGGGAATATGAAACCAGTTTTGATCAGTTAAGCTGTATAGTTATTAATTTGTAAAATCCACAGCTTCTACCTCATAGATGGTATTTGGGGAGAAAAGGATAAACACCTTGGTATATGCTAAGGACAATAATTGTAGTCCGGCTGACTGATTTCAATGTCTCTCCTTACTTAGAGCAGTTAAGGCTTCGCCTCACAGGTTTTAGCCTGAAGGCACATAAAGATTCAGGCCTTATTTGTGTTCTATACCAAGATATAATTCTGGTATGCAACAAACTTTGGGTCAAAATGTTTCACGAAGAGTAAAACCTTGTTCCACAAGTAGTCCACTGATACTGCTTAATTGGAGTGGTTTGTACAAATGGAGATGGCAGAAATGGACCCTGTATTTGTAGACAAATATAACAGTCATGGTATCCAACAGAAACGGTGACTGCGACCAGATTTGTGGCAGTAGCCTTTCTTGCTTTTGGATGAGAAAACTGAAAAAGGGCAACATCACAGCCCTGTTGACCCTGCTGCAGCGTGATGTGTGGAGGAATGCTGTGAAGAGAATTCATTAGGCACGAACAAGCAATGTTTACTACATTCTGGTTGCTCTTCCTCTTAGTTTTTGGCTGTAGAAAAGAAAACAATTTATAAGACGTAATGCACAAAAATGCAGCCTCATTTAAAATAAAGGATGAGGTCTGAATTTCATGCAGGACAAAAAGCTGCGTTCTTTGTGAGTCTTCTCAAAGGATAAGCAAGAAATCATTGAGAACATGGAGCTAAACAGTAGGTAGGGAAACACACAGCTATCCCTCAGTTAAGTCTATCATGCTAGACAGAGCTAAGTCTGCTCTGCAGGCAGTTGATGTTTTTAAGCAGTTCCCCAGATATGGCTTTTAAAATCAGGTGAAGTTGTACTTGGGCAAGTCATTGCCCAATGACCTACCGCACAGCACTCATCAAAAGCTGTTACTCACCGGTTGAACCCTTGACAGTTGTGGGTTTGCTTTTGTGTCTGCCCTTCTCCACCACCAGACTAACGGTGTACTCTGTCCCTGCATCCAACCCTCGCAGGATAAAAGAGGTGCTGTCCACGGGGATCTCCACTTCATTCTTCCTTCCAGAGGGACCAACGTAAATGAGGCGATAACGATCAAACTTGGCCACTGGTCTTCTCCAGCGAAGGGATAAGGTGGTTTCAGTGGGGTCACTGACTTCCAAGTCCTTGGGGTTATCAAGATCTACGGGTTAAAAAAGCAAAGTTGAGATGTCTCTGAACTGCCCTGGATGATGACGTTCTCTTAGAGATAAACCACACCAGGATGAATTTCCCCCACTTACACTCACTTTGGCAGGTACTGCGTGGAGGAGAGGCAGAATTTAAGACTTCTGAGAATTTACCTGGGAGAAGGGGGGTATTGTGAGAAAAATCATGGATTTGAGGGGCAGTCAGGACTATCATAACCACTGAGGCTGCGCTCTGTCAGATCAACCTTATAACCACCATTCCGACCAGAAACCCTCACAATTAGAGGATGGCCAGAGTAACCAGTGGAAGCATAATTAGCATTAAGGGACTCATCCAGAGATGAAACTCCCAGAGCATCAAGAGATCCTCGTACAGGAAAAGGAAGCCAAATTCAGAGGTCAAGATCTTCGGGAAAATGTTTTTATTTTCCCTTGAGGGGAAATGTGCCATTGGTAACAAAATGAAATCAAGAACTTTCTAAAATATTTCTTACAGCATTATTTAGAAATGAAAGAAACATCATAGTGGCTCCACCTGACTTGCTGCTTCCTCCGGAGCAGAAAGGGGGAATCAAGCTACTCACCAGTGCCAGCATTAATGGTAGCAGGAGCGCTTTCCCTGTCCTGTCTCACTGCTGTCACTCCAATGCCATATTCAGTTCCAGGCCTCAAACCTAAGAGACAAGAATAGAAGTATGAGTTCCCATCCATGCAACGTACCTCCAGGCACTTGTTTAAATAAGGGAAGCCTGAATGTATGCAAGTTAAGATATATACTTTGCTGTGTATGCAGGGAATCAAGGTTTCAGTTGACAATCGAGGTGAGCTGATGTTAATAAATCTTTTTCCATGTATATGCCAAAGGATAAAGATTATGGCTGACTGAGACTGCATTTTGGACACTGGGCAAATGCATAATAATTCTACTTTTAAGACCTTGCAGTATAGGTACTTCTGCTAAAGAAAAGCAGGTAGACCTCCATGTGACATGGAGGAAGTACCATTATCTAACCTTGCAGGCTGGTAAAGCAATTCGCAGGTACACAGAAAAGTTGCAGACTGGCATCAGCAAATACCATGCCTAGCACACGCAAAAGCCTTTTGAACTCAGAGATGTGAAGCCATCTCTACAGAAACATGTAGCTACCTAGAACTCAGGGAACTGACTAGTGGGATTCAGAGATGCACGTGGAAGTGAAATGGCTACATACCTTCTGTTGGCTCATTATCCATCCGCAGGTCAGTAAATATATATCACATGTATTTTAATTTAATTGCTTGTACTCAAAATGCATAACCTCTGTTTATACCTTTTATGTATAGTGACCAAAGGGCATTTATTCACTACATTACTGTGCTCTAGGGTGACGGCAGCAGCATGACATTAACGACAATCTCTGCATTCCCCTACCTGTGAGTGTAGCTCTGGTTGTTGCTTGGTTGCCCTTTGGCACTGTGATCTCGGCATGGTCTCCACCAGAGATGGGAGCAAACTTAATTCGATAGTTATCAATATTTGCATGGCTGTTCTTCCACTCCAAAGTAATGCTATTGTCTGTCTGCGACACCCGCTTCAAGTTTCTCGGAGCATCCAAGTCTGTAATCAATCAACCAATAAATAAATAGGAATAATTATCTTATGACAGCAGTCTCTTATAACAATACTTTTTAGAAGGTGAAATGGTCCATAAAGCTGATGTTTCCTCTCACACGATACCACTATTTCCTTAACTACATCAAGCAGATTTCTTTTAGCATGAAATGGAGGGTTCGCTAGCTTTGGGGAAAACATCAGTGGAAGAAATTCAACGTTTATCTTTTGAGACAAAAATAACATTTTCAATTTTAGTAATTACTTTTTATTATAAAATAGGCTTGTGGAAAAATGTATTTGGATGAAAATATTATTTTACCTTTATAAATACCTCAACTTTCAGAAGGAAAGAGGCTGCTATGAAAAAAGAATTGATCATGTCTAGTATTTCTGTTCAGTAAATACCTTGCATCCATGGCTGAAAGGAACTCTAAGTCTCAAAACAAAAGGTGAATATAATGTAGAAACTCAATGGGCTTTCATTGTTCACACCTATACTAGACTCAAATCCTGCTCTGAATGAACAACTACATTTTAGGATGAAAAGGGAGGTAATTCTCTAGGTACCATTTACTCAGCTCTCTTAATGCATCAAACCTTGATAACATGCTAAACGACCCACACTTTCATAAAGCATTCCCAGGATCGCTAAGGAGCAAAGTAAATTTATAAAAGCATGACAGAAAACACCTGCAGAAC